>JAFIDM010004315.1:69370612-69452548 GCA_023159025.1 Thereuonema tuberculata
AGGTTCGAACTCACATACTTGAAGTTCGAAGTCACAACTGCTATCCATTCGGCTACATCAACACCGATGACTATTAGTGTTATTTTACTCTATTTCAATCTGACTTCGAAATAATAAGAATAAATTATTTTTTTTTCTTCCTGGTTCACTTTCGAACGTGGATACTTTTGTTCAAAGTCAGAAGTGCTATCCATTAGACTACACCACCACCGATGACTATTAGTGTTATTTTACTCTATTTCAATTTGACTTCGAAATAATGAGAATAAATAATTTTTTTTTTCTCCTGGATCAGTTTCGAACGTAGATACTTTTGTTAGAAGTGCTATCCATTAGACTACATCAACATCGATGATTACTAGTGATATTTTACTTATTTCAATTTTACTTCGAAATAATGAGAATAAATACTATTTTTTCTTCGACCTGATTCTGACTTCGAATAAAAGTATCTATTATTTAATTATTATTATAAAGTTATTATTTAATTTAAGAAATTATTATTAAAGTTCAAAGTTAAAGATACCCACTATTGGCCGAGACAGGCTTTTGGGGTTGCGGGAGGTAAGAATCCGAAACCAGAGAACCAACAGGACGAAATTGAGGCCTGGGGGTCAGCCAAACGCCCGCCCGTCTTTAACTCTCGGTAAAGAGAACCGGTACCCATTTTACAGAGGGCTAGGTAGACCCTAGGACCCGTTAGGAGGAGAATGAGCGTGGAAAAATTCCCATCCTCCGCCGTGGCTGGGAATCGAATCCGTTCCTCCAACCAGCAGGCAAGAGGCGTTACCCGCTCGTTCACCAGGTCCACAAATTATTATTATTATTATTATTATTATTATCTAATTTATGAATTTATTATTTCAAATTAATATCATATTTAATTAAATTTATGTCATTTTAGGCTAATATTATTAAAATAAATTCAGATTTATGAAAACATTATTATTATAAATTTACTACTAATAATAAAAAACTTGTTTGTTATTTTGATTCTGTGTACCAGATCCCCCTCTTTTCTTTTTTTTGGCTCATAACTTTTGACCCAAAGGTCACATATCAAATTGTTCAGATTTTCAAGAAAAGAAAACCATGATACCACAAATTTAACAAGGTGACCTCTAGGTGAAAAGGTATGAGCGAAAACCGAATAAACTCACAAGTCATCCTTGTAATAGTTTTTTATTTTCCCTTCTCGTGATTTTTATTTTGTAAATTAAGAAAATGCAAGAAGAATCTACTAAAACAAGTAAGAAAAATAAAGATGTAAAAAAAATAAATAAAAATTAACGTTCAAAATGTTTCCATTCAAATGTGCTCCTATCTGTCAACCATGCGATTTACATTTAGAGAAATCAAAGATTTCATTAAATGTCTGCAAAATTAAACATTAGTAATAGAATGAAAACGCGAATTTCCATTTGGCAAAAATTGTCTGTAATCAAATGAGGTTGGTGCGAAATTGCTCTATGTTTTCGGATGAAGTATTATTCCAAAAAGTGTACTTATTTAAAATTGTTACGTGAATGTTTAATAAATGTATTAAAATGTTAAATCGATCATTTTCCAACTGAAACTGAAAGTCATTTCACTTTTCACCGCTATGCGCGCTCGTGTTGTAACGGTCACTTTCTGTTTTCGTCGATTTTTAAAAGCTTATAACTTTTGACCTAGAGGTCAACCGTTAAAACTTTTGGTATCATTATTTTTATTTTTTTTTAGCTGGACATTTTGATATATAATTTATGTTAATCTATTTTTGACAGCATAACGTGTCTCCAAGTGAGAACGAAATTATTCTTTAAATTGTGAAAGTGACGGTACATTGTTACAATAACATCCTGTCACTGTGTTTCAGTTTGTGTCCCCTTATAAATATTTTTTGTAATGTTTTACTTTTTTTAAAAAAAAGATTGATTTTAATTATATTAATGCAATACTGAAATAAATACTAAATTGTTTCAATAAATAATTAAATATAACTTTCTTCATTTATATTTTTTTTTTAAGACTACCAATTTTTCCCTAAAAGCTTGTATTTTTCC
The DNA here is from genome assembly GCA_023159025.1 of Thereuonema tuberculata. Taxonomy (NCBI): domain Eukaryota; kingdom Metazoa; phylum Arthropoda; class Chilopoda; order Scutigeromorpha; family Scutigeridae; genus Thereuonema; species Thereuonema tuberculata. The sequence continues at coordinate 69,372,658 of JAFIDM010004315.1, forward strand.
TTAGATATTATGATAGTTTATTCTTGTTATTCATAAATATGTTGGCAGCAAATCACTTATTTTATTTTTACTTATTTATTTTTGTTTTGTTTTTTGTGTTTCGAGATTTCAAATTTAAATAAATGAAGTTATAAAAAATATTTGCATGAATGAAGAAAATGTATTTAATGATTGGAACATTTGTCTATTTGGTAATACGAGGTGGAAGCGTCACTAATCTCTTGAAAATTATTGCATAATTTAATTTTTCCCCCTGGTTTGTTTCAAAATAATAGTCTGTCATTAATTTTGTGGAAGCAATACCCCTTTACCCCCTCCCCTCCTCCCAAATAACAGAAACGGCCCCCTACCTCACGTTACAGAATTGTAAATCTTAGCCCAAAAGGTTACTGGAATAGTTTAATTAACTTCTGTATAGCATTTATATAAGCAAAATAAATCATTAAAAGAAGAAGTAAAATATATGAAAGCCGATTTGTGCAATGACAAAAGTAGAAGGAAGTTATCCCAGTTACACAAGATTGCTAATTGTGACTAGAGATGTTTCTGAAGAAAACAGTTTTATATATATATTGTATTATTTGGATCAGTGGCGGATTTCCCATTAGGCGCAGGAGGCGCGCGCCACGGGCCTCACATATCGAGGGGGCCTCAAAATTTAAAAATTATTTAGCTTATTTCCTTTTTTTTTGGTTGTAAAAGCAAGATTTCCTTTTTTTTTTTTTTTTTTTGGTTGTAAAAAATATTTAGAGGGGGCCTCAAAATTGAATTGCGCCTAGGGCCTCTCAAGTGCTAAATCCGCCACTGATTTGGATATATTTTATAACTTCTAAAATAATTTAGATGCTGCTTTAACAGCTCAAGTAAGATTTAGCAGCGCTTGGGAGAGGTTTTTATTATTGAGAAACTTTACATCGTAATTGTAATGGGTAGATAACCTATTAATTGACATAGATTGCTGTCGTCATACAAGAAATGTGTGCAGTTCTGTAAAATTTCAGTTCATTTTTCCAGATCACTTGTGTTTCAGTAAAATAAAATGCTTTGTTCAATAGATTACATTAAATAATTTATATATTTACAAAACTTCACAAATGAAACGGAAATTGCAATTAGAACTTGCTACTTCCGGAGTCCAAGTCGCCTGTTGAAATGAAAACAACATCCACTTATTGAAAAACGATAACTAGAATTCAGGCCACTAAGAAATAAGTGGTAACGAATGCCATCTAAGCTAAACAAATAATGCTCTCGAAATACTGCAGATGTCGTTAGTGTGTAGAGACATTTTAGGCCTAATGGCATTCCGCGAGTTATTCGCAATTTAAAATTTCGTGGTAACAGCTTGAAAATTATGGAGTTGATATAATCCAAATTATCAATGGATTACAAGCGGGATTTCGCAGTATTTCCATCCAGAATTGATCAAAAATACAACTAGTAAGCCAAAAGAGTGTTTACGGAATCTATAATTAGAAAATAGTTATAATTTTTTAAAGTCTAAAATTTGTTGGTAATTTTGTAGAACACCGAATTAGCGAAATTAAGTCGAATTTTCTTTATTTTGCAAAGAACCGATTCGAATTTTATACAGTTACTATTGTATTAATGGAAAATTGTGTTTTTGTTTTATTTTTATTTTTTTATTAGTTTATAAGAAAATTGAAGATTTAGACGGGACTCTGCGCAGGACTGTAGATGAAAACAAGATGGCGGAAAATGAATGCTTAAATTGAGTGTTATTCAGAACTACGTTTGAAATAAGGTTTCTACTTGTGGGGTTTTTGCCCCTACTAACCCCGGAATCAAAAGAAACTAACCCTCTTGGCTAAAGCATTTTGTGCTAAAGCATATATTTAAGGGCGACCTATAATAATAATAAAAAAATAAATAAATAATAATAATAAAAAAAAGAAATACAATAACGAAAGGAAAAATAAAAAAAAGTTAGGAAAATAAGAAAAACGTAAAAAAAAAAAAATTTTACGCGAACATTGAAAAAAAATAGATTAAGAGAAGAAAAGAAGAAGAAAAAAAAACAGTAGATACACGGATTCGAATCGACAACCTTCAGACGCGGACGGACAGGACAAACGCAATAGCTACCGATTTTGGTCGCGAGCACAATAGCTCTAAAATGATAAATGAAAAAATTAAATTTTGATAGAGCGCCATAGATTCATATTTTGGCCTGCGCCATGTTTTACAGTGAAACACACAACTCCGTCATGGCCTGCGAAAGAGTCCCAGCTAAATCTCGAATTTTTTTAAAAACTACAAAAAAAATAATCAAGGTTTTTCATTAATACGATATTAAGCACATGATTCAGAATTATTTCGTTGCAAAACAACGAAAATTCATCTTAATTTCACTGGTTCGCTGTTTTTGATAACCACCAATTTGTACAATGATTAAGGGAGTCAATTTCAAACCAAATCTCGAAATGTAATTAATTAGTTGGACGATAATCTTTTTTTAAGCATGATTTTTCTCTCTCAGTATTCCTTCACTAAGCAATATTATAAGTTAATGTTAATGTTACAAAATGAGGAAAGAGTTAGGTATTCAGTTTTAAGTCGAAATTGGGATTTTAACATGTTTTTGTGATCACAGTAACTAACAACTTTTTTTCCTAGAAGACTGAAGTTTGAATAGAATGTTTAGGCTATGACAGGCAAATCCTTTTGATTTTGACACGTACTGGGCCCATACATAACCTTAAATAAGATTCACATTTATTTGGCTGTTAAAATCATTAGGATTACGACAAATAAAAAACTATCTTGGAAGACGACATTTTAGCAGTTGATTAAACCTGAATGACATTAGGTTCCTAAGGTTTTGGGTCTGAATTGATAGAAAGTCCTGCGTGGAAGTACAGTAGAATTTTGATTATCGTCACCCAATTCACCGTCAATCTCTTGTTGACCGTCACTTAACCCCACTACGCCGTTGATAGGTAGATATCTGTACTAGGTAGATATCTGGTAAAAGTCATTAAAGTTTAATTAACTTTCTTAGGTTTTTGTATTATACCTAAATTAAATTAATTTTATACTAAAATAAACAATTTAAATGACCCCGTCTGTTATATGTATAATGATATGTATTCTATTAACCGTCATGATATCGGTCCTCAAAGGATAATCGAAGTTTTATTGTACATCATTTGACATTGAGGGTTTCAGTGACGTAATCATGGTAGTTCAAAGACAATCGCGTTTTCTTACTTTCCCGCCCTGGAAACAGCTTTATTCTTGAGATTTAACAAATTAAGCTTAAGATTAAACATTAATAAGTATTTTTTTAAAATGGAGTTCTTCGTTATGTCGTAATTTTAAGAATGAGGTCGCTTCAGAAAACGAAGTTTGTGTAAGTTGTTGTTTTCGTTCTGACTTTTGTATTCTTATAGGCTTCTGTCCCATTACAGGAAAGTATCTGTATCGGGAAATGCACTGAGGGAGCGACATGAATTTAAATATGTTAATGAGATGAATAGAAAAGAATGCTATGTTCATTATAACATGTCAAACTTCTAATTTTGAAAAATATTTCATTTTTTTTAATGAAATATACGTACGGAATTTTCGATGGATTACAATATTTATTCTTGAAAGCTGATTTTTTGTAGTAGATTTAGGCTACAAAGTGAGTTTCCTTTCAATTTACGAACAAACTGAGCCAATTAATAGAGGCTTGAAGTGGAAAAAAAGAAAAGAAAAAAACTTTTAGATACAGGTATTGAAAATTAGTACGCAATTAGCAATTTTTGTGATAGGACACTTTTATTAATTTACATAATTTAATGATAAATTGTTGAATTTACGCATCATTTCGTTATTTTTATTCATAATGATAATATAATATTAATTTTGCTGCTTTCTCGAGCGTCGCGTGATATCAGCATAATTAGTACCAGTAGATATATTTCTCGCATGAAAATCTATTTACTATATAATATGATGAAAGAACAAATTAAATAGAAAAGAGTGAAAATCATGAGGTAAAATTAAATATTTTGTTTTTTTAAGGATGATGTTTAGATTTTTCCTGTAAAGGTCAGCATTATTAGGAAATGGTAATTTAATATATTTATAGATTTACCTAAGTAGAACTTGAAGACGGAATCTTGAAGGTAAAGGAAGACAAAAGAGCATTTAAATTCTTAAGACAATGGATTGCACATCTTTGGCGAGTTCAAAGTTTAAACGATCTACAGGCGTAGACAGTGAATGAAAAGAAATATCTATGCATTTTATTAGCTTTCAATACGTATTATCAAAGAACGTTTCAGTGATTAATGTTAATAATATGGTCTTAATTAATAATATCCTAGTATTATGATAATATAAGATACTAGGTTATATTATCCTATTATTTCTAATAATATTATATTATCTCGAAACCTTGAAATTAAGCTTTGCTGATGAAAGTGACGATTATAAAGAAAGCGTGGTTAAAGAGTATTATCCGGCTCCCCTCGTAAGGATATGTGATTCAGTGCGTCGGCACCCCTCGTACGGCCTTCGAAACAACTTCATGCTAATGAGGTCCGTAGGACCGAATCGTTTACCACAATTAGCTGTAGGTTAGGTTAGATTAGGTCTGCTCATATGCAGGATGTATGTATTGGTAAATTTCCTAACAATTTTCAACCTTTGAAAATCAACCTTCCAAACACATTTCGGGATGTCCGCCATCTTGAATATAGTCCTAACACAGCTCTGTGACAGGAGAGCCGGATAATACCCTTTAACCGAAAGCGTTGTTATTTTATTTATTTATAGATTCATCTATAAATTGTTACGTTTTTATATAATAACGGATTTCAGATTCAGATTTCTTTAAACACCAGACCTACATTTTTTCGGTTTCGGGCAGAAAGGCGATCAGGATTTCGAAAATTCCCGTTGACGATGTAGTTTAAACTGTCCTCCTGTCCACGAGAACCGAGTTTCCATGGTTCACCTCACCCTATACTACATGGGTACCTGCCGGACGAGCGTCGACTGGTTCTCAATAGTCCCCGGACGCTGATATTCAAACAACCAATATCTTTTATTTCCTATGTTGTCCAATCTCGTAGGAGAATACGGGCGTATTTTAGCCAAACATCTTTAGTTTTAGAAGAAATTTTGATAATAAAAGCAAATGAATAAAAAAAGGATTTAATCTTTAAACCAGCAAGCGGGAAATTACATGTCTGTGATTTTTATTAATGTTGTGCAGTTTTTCATCTCAGGAAAATACAAAAAAAGTTTCGGTGGGGAAAGAAACATTTTCGACAAAATAAAGTTAACTTAGCGATGGAGTTCTTGGCTCGTCAAAGCAAAAGTTGCAACAACTGTCGTTATAAAAACGAAAAAATTAAAAACTTCGACGAAAAAACGAAATACTTCCAGCATTTTCCCTCATAATATTGGCTATTGAGATCACGTGACAGACACACACTTAAAGGAATATCTGCACTCTCAAACTATTGATTTGGCAACTCGTGGGCAATTTTTACATTTTTTTAGGTGCAGTTGAAGTCTCAACCATTTCGTCCACTTCATAATATAGAACCTCTGTGGAAAAAGGGCTTAAGTGCACTTAAGCCTTTCTTTGTAAGAGTGCATTTTCGACGAAGAAAATCGACTAAATGTTGGTTTATCACCAAAAGAATTACTATTTACTATTACTATTTGTTATTATCAACAATTCTTTTGATAAAATCCCAACATTTATTCGATTTTCTTTGTCGAAAATGCATTCTACAAAGAAAGGCTTAAGTGTATTTAAGCCCTTTTTCCATAGAGGTCCTCAATTTTCTCAAAGAACATTCCTAAAAATTTCTAAAAATCTGCAAATCTTTTGTGAAGGGGCCATGAACCCTCCTGCGTCGGCAGTCGAAATATCAATTAATCAGCTTTCAACTGAACATTGTTTAGGAATAGAATTCGAAGTCCCACAGTCGAACAATGATAAAACTAATGCTATATTATTATGTACAGAATAATACAACAATGACAATAATTTCTGTGTTTGCTTGTATTTCAGCAACATCTCTCCCGAGGATCTTTTCATTCGTGAAAAACTTTTCTTCAAGAATCCCAAACACATCCGATGGCAGCTTGATTACATTCCTATGCCCAGGTAAGTTTGAGAAACAAAAGACAGTTTTACGAACTATATAATAACATTTTCACTAATTTTATTTGATTTACCAGAAAGGAACCAATCAGATCAAGGGTAATAGTAAAGATCTTTAAAAAAAAAAAATCCTCTTCGAACGCAATTTCTTTGATGGAAATCTTAAACGTTGCTCTTGAATCACAGAAGAAAATATTAGTTGACTTTCATTCACTTCATTTAATGTGTTAAAATTACTCTTCGTCCTGAATTGGAAGGCTAAGGGTAATTTTATAATTCCTATGCGTTTTGCAAGGCGAAGGATATAGGATGTTACTTCCTGAATCGTCTGTCTTCATGAGTTAGACGAATTATGGTTATAACAACTTTCTCTGGAATATTTTAAACGTCTTATCTCATGTTTCGTACTTCTTATTTAAACGTCCTATTAGAAGGATAGTTGTTTATTATAAAATATCAATTACTTAATTTAAGGAAAAGAAAAATTGGTATTTAGTAAAATTTTAATTTGTCGTCCGTGCAACGCTGTCTACTACTTTGAATCACTGAAATCGAATGAACACGAAGTGATCATACGATAGCAATTGATCAATCCTAGTTGCGCCAGAAATGCTTTGAACTGACGGACGACTGAATTAAAGAGTAGGAACAAATAGTTCAAATTGGAAATAATAGTGTGTAAATCCAGTGCTTATTAGTCAATATAAACCTGTTTAATTACGATGTAAATGTTAAAATTCAGGTTATAAAATCATCATTAATTCTAGGTAACCTAATCCTGTTTATTTATTTCTTTGGAAAGATTAGATAAAAAATACAGACGAATTGAGAAGCGCGATTTTGGTTAATCTCTTTTTTGCTCACGTTTGTTTTGCAACGTGTTGTAAGTTAAATGCGTTTAAGTCTGTTCTCTATTCGATAAGTGTATTAAATTTGAAAACGGAAAAGAACAAGGGAATGCGCAAATTCGTAAATTTGTTTTGCTTTCACGCATTGAGCCATCATCGACAGCAATTTGGGACACCTGTTTCGTCCGTATTAGGACTCATCAGCCAGATTTAGCTTCGATGATCAAGCTCAGAACGCGTGAATACCCATAGTTCCTCCTCCCGCTCTCAGAAGTGGGACCCGGCAAAAAGCAAACAACAATAGAAAAATCGCTGTAACAAGTACAGAAAAATTACCTTGGCCCGCTGAGCACAAAAGGCATTTAATAAAAGGATAAGCCAAACGGAAAGGCGAAAAATTAATAAGTAAGAAGGTTTAACGTGCATTAAATGTAATATAAAAACGGGAAAAAAAAAAACAAGGGAATGCACAAATTCGTAAATTTGTTTTGCTTTCACGCAATGAGCCATCATCGACAGCAATCTGGGACAGCTGTTTCATCCTTATTAGGACTCATCAGCCAGATTTAGCTTCGATGGTGAAGCTCGAACGCGTGAAAACCCATGGTTCCTTCCCCGCTCTCGGAAGTGGGACTGGGCAGATAGCAAACAACAGTAGAAAAATCGCTGTAACAAGTGCGTTTTCATATTACATTTAATGCACGTTAAACCTTCTTAAGTATTAAGTTTGCCATTTTTTTTTTCAGATATTTTTTTGGGATTCAGTATAAAAAAAATACATAGGGAAACCAAATTTGGTTCCATTTTGATTGATTAGGAGATGAGGTATTTAAGAAAATACGTAAAATAAGGGGCGCGGCACCTAAAAAAAAAATAAAAATAACTTCAAAAGCTCATATCTTGGCAAGTATTTAACCTAAAAATCCCATATTTTGCAGAATGTGTTATCTTATAACCTCTTACACGCAAATAAATTTTCATAAAAATCTGTGGTATGGTGATCTGACATCGAATGACCCTCAAAGGAAACCTGCTCTTTTGGTTTGTCCCATCTTAATTCTAGCATGCCTTTACAGACAGAATTGTTGTTATTATTTATTTTATTTTATTTTTTAATGTTCAAGTGAAAATATGTCTTTGTAATTGCCATGTTTTTCAGTTTGCTTCCGTGGGAGTTTAGTTTCGATGACCCATTAGGACACTCCAGGGCCGGTGGGTGTCGCTACCAGTCACTGCCTTCCGTTATTGTGGAGACCCCAAGCAGGTAACCTTCCATTTAAAAGAATATCTAATAGTAAACCGATTGATTATCTATTAAATATTCATTTTATTTAGTTTAATATAATATGAAACTTGAAAATACAATGGAATTAATTTAAGAAATGATAAGAATATTAGAATTACATCAACTTTTTCCTATATTAACGCTATTATAATGGGTTCAAATATTTAATCAGAATTATATTTCTTAGTAGTGCTTAGTTGTATGCCGAGGAGGGGGCAGTTGCATCCGAAAAAGGGAAGAAAGAAAAAAGAATTAAGGTTTTGTTTTTAATAGTTTGTCCTCGCATATCTGCAAATAATGATAAGTCTCACCTACATTTAGTCTTCCTAGTGAATGGCTTGTTAATAACTGGGATTTTGTAACGATCAAAACTAAGTGAACTTTGCATGTCTATTATGATGATTATTATTGTTATGGTGGCAGGAATTCTCAATTGCTTGGATATTTAAGACTGTGTCGATATCTGCTTGTAATAAATTTGAAATTTGAGCAGTTGTTCTTCCGCATTGCAAGGAAGGGACAAATACAAAATTATTTAGGGGAGTGGAGATGTTAGGAAGGCTTGTATAACAGAAGCAGCCTTTTCGTTGCATTAAACATAATAATGTATGATTCAAATATCTTTTCTACCGTTTTTCGAAACATTGGATTGGAAAGATGACGATAGCCAAACACTGTAGAGTTAATTTTATTTTTAAAATAAGTTTAACGTGCGCACGTAAATTTAAAAGATTGGATGCCGTCGCACTTGTCAATAAGTTTAAAAAGATAAAATATTTAAAACATGAGAGAGGCAACTAGTTTCGGACCAATTTATTTAGTCCTTCCTCAAGCCAAGTTGAATTTCATTTAAAATAATGCTTTATGAAACGAACGCCTGAGTTTGTATGCGTCGTGAAATTGCGTAGATCGTAGTGAATTAAGGGATGCTAGGAAAGGTCCATTTATTGTTTGGGGAGGGGAATTATTGGGCCCGCTTTACTTTTTTGTCTAGGGGGGTATAATTATATTATGAGTGTTATGTTTTTTCTTTATCTTTGTTAGCCCATACTGATCCACGTTTTGGACTGATATACAGTGGTTATAACAACCTGGATCCGTCAGAATATGGAAGGATTCCTTAAGAAAGGATTGCTCTCTTTACATGAGCTTTGGGCAAAATTAATGCTATGATTCGTTTGGTGTGTATGCGAGACCGTGTTGTAATTAAAATCTTTAGTTTGTAATGCATATCGATGCTGTGCTATTCGGCGAGCCAGTTTTTGTTTGGTTTCGTCTACGTATTTACAATGAGGGTCATTAGCACAAGGAATCGCATAGACGAGCTCTTTCTGTTGAAGAGGCTCGGCTACGAACTGTGTATTTTTAAATTTGAATATTTTGGCAAACGTATTGTTACTAGGGGAAGTTAAAGCTATGCCAAGAGGATTTAAAATCTTATTTGATGGAGGAAAGGATGAAAAGGAATAGAAACATAACTAAATTAGGATTGAGGGGTAGGATCGTCCTCATTGTTGTAATGTGACAACGATGTTTTGGCTATTTGCTTGTTAACAATGGCGGGCGGGTATCCATTAGAAATGAAAAGAGCTCGGATAGTGTTGATTGCAGCAGAAAAAAACTTGTCGAGTGCTGGATAATTTGAAAGCCCTGTCCACTGCCATTTTACTGTTGTTCATTTTAAACGGATTAAAGGAGTTGTAATGAAAAAATTTTACTTCTGTTTTTAGAAAACCTACAACCCAGCCCATTACTCTTCATTTTTAATGGAAAGCTGAAAAACAATGGTCATGAAAACAATTGAGAAATTAGAAAACTGCGGTTAAACCACATAGTCTGACACTGTGCATTCAATTACATGTGTTTTCGAGTTAGTCCGGTTATGCGTACATCCAGCCACGCCACCACACGATGCGACAAAACCACACAAGTGTGACACCTCTCATTGAAAAGCGTGTGTTGTTGCCATCCCTTTGAAACCGGAGCGTTTTAAACGCAGCGGCACAAACCCAAAGTATGACATCAGCCTAAGTGTCCTCAATGATTCGTCAATGCACAGCCGAAACAGACAAACCTAAGTTTTAGGGGTGCTTTCCCCTTATGAAAGAATCCCTAAAAATGAAGGTATCTTTTTAACAATGTTTTGTTAGGGTTTGTCAAATTTTTTCTCACTTAAAGGGGTGGGAAAGTCCTGTCATCTCGATGGAATGTGATATCTACATTATTTACGGGGTTTTCGGGTTAACAAATATAATATTAATTTGGAACGATCACGTGATTTTTTTTAGCAACTGTGAAAGGTTTGAAGCGATCTCACAACTCCAATTGGACAACTCTTTTTTTTTTTTTTTAACCCGCGCATTTTGGTATATAGGGTGAGAGCGAGACTGTGAGATTCAATGGGCCTCATTTTTCTAGGAAAATAGCTGAAAAGAGCAGAATTTTAAACTAATAATAATAATCCAATTTTCAAATAAGTTTTTTATGTTTTAATAAACTTCGATATTAGCTAAACTAATGTTTGATTTCTTGTTTTATTTTAGGCTGAGAACTGCGTCCTCCATCGCCTGCCGTATGTATAACATTGTAATTTTTATTTAAAAAAGAAATGTGACGATTGTTACCTATTAAGTAACACTAAAAGATTTGACAATGAGATTTCCTATATAAGATAGTTAAAGTATTTGTTTGAACTTTGTAAGGGACTGTCCATAAACTACGTTTGCATGTTAGGGGTGAGAGGGGGGGGTTGTGCTTAGCGAGACAAAGGGTGTGGGAGGGGTCAGATGATATGTGACGGCACATTACATTTCACTTAAGATCATTTTTTTAAATCAAAAATACCTACTAAGAAATTCATTAAAACACGCGCAATTACCTAAGCTATAAAGTTCAAATGAAAATATGCTTTTATTTGAGGAATATGCATCAAAATGCAAAATTTCTAATTAAAAAAAAAAATTAAATTCAGATTTTGATTTTCTCTTTAAGATATAACTTTCGATTATTTGTTTGTATCTATTTTATATCAAAAAGTAGAATCATTATCTGAAATTATTTTAATATTGTATTTAGATTATTTGATTTTTTTTTTAATATCTACTAAAAGATATAAATTTTATTTTTCTAAGTAGAAATCATCTTTAAGATGTAAACTTTCTAGGAAAAATTACAAAATATTTGGTATATTCAACTATATTGAGAATTAAACTACATTCAGATTTTTATTTTTATTTTTGGTTGTTAACTAATTGCTTTAAGAGAACAAAAGACAATTGATTTTCATTTCTTCAGGATGTTGCCAGTTAAAGGATAAGGTTCTCTACCAGTTCTTCAACTGATTACTAAGTGTTCTGAACTCAATCTTATAAATACTTAGTTAAAAATACTTTATAGGGGGGGGGGGGGTCGAAAATAAAAATTAACCTGACGAAATTTATGGACAGCCCCTAAGTAATACAATTAGTTTATACTTAAGTTACCTACAATAAAAAAATTAAGTATTATAGGGACATACTATACTACTTCGATTTTTCAGAGCTAATGCTTTTCTTTTGCTGGAGTTTTGTACTTCAGAAATATGATTCGTCTGTTTTTATAGTGTTGGAGAATTGGTTTATGATCAGTTTGTAAGAAGAATGATATATTTTCAGTTGTTATTGATGATGACAACATCTCTTTTTCAAATTTTCTGCTGTTAATCTTTAAAGATTTTAATATATATTTTGTATTCTGCTAGTCTTTTTTATTTTTTTTTTATTTTCTAAATTTAACAAAGCTATTACACAGGTGGGTGATGTTGAAATCATGCATTGCCATGATGTTTTTTGTTTTAGGTATTATTATTGTTTTATTATTTATTTATGTCTAATTGGCCGTTTTGTTGTTTTTTTTTTAAAACTGAATTTAAAATGTCTTTTGAGCCAAGCACTGAGCTGGTCTAACTTTAGAACCTGTACCTGTAAATCTGGTTGTAAAAAACTGAACCAGGGAAAAGTGCGCTTCGTCAACTACTACGTCCTCCTGCTTCCTTTGGTCTTTCTGTGCGTCTCCATCAGGTTTCTAATGTATAACAAAATGGTCTACTTCTCCAAATATATACTCTGTGACAAAAAACAAACAAACAACGAAGCACCATAAAGGAAGCTTCCAATTTGAACGAAACTCCGTACGCAACCACCTTCCTAATAGATATGCAAATGATTAAAGTTTAATTGTCAAGAAACGTCATTATCACCTCCATGGCTCATGCAAAAGCCCTCAGAATTTATTAAGACACATTTTGCTTCATGGAATAGATGCATTCACCTCAGTTGACCATCAGTAATGCCTCGACGATGTGTTCTAAGAGCAATTTCTGCAAGACTTTGAGAGAGGCTGCATTGTGGGATTGTGAGAAGTCAACTGGTCAAGAGAGATGAATTGCTCGCAATCTGAGTTGTAGTGACCTCCTGTGAAAATGTGCTGGAATCGATGGTTACATGAGGGCCTAACAGTAACATTGTTGGAGGCAATCAGTTTGTTGTGAGACAAGTCCTAACTGCACTGACAGCTTCACTCTCCACTATGCACATAGATATTGTATAGAGCAACCGGTATCTATCTGGACCATTGCTAGATGAATTGCAGATGTTGGGCTTCATTCCCGTCGACCCTTAGGAGGCCTTTCTTTAACACCCAGCAGCGGCGGCCCCTTCTAGAGTGAAGCAGTGCCTGAGAAACCTGATTTGCTCTCGAATGATCTTGTATTTAGTAACGACTTTCGCTTCTGCCATGCTGCAATCTCGCAGCCAAGTATGGAGAATGATTGAGCAGTGCTCAAATCCTGTCAACATTATCGAGGCACACTGCCATTACAGGGGGAGCCATTTCTAATTACAACAGATCCACTCTCAAAGTGCTTCAAGGAACTTTAAATGCACAGTGATACGTGTAGGAGATCCTGCAACCTGTTGTTTGTCCTTCGAGACACGCCTGCCAGGAATATTTTTCCAACAGAATAATGCATTTCCACGCAGTGCTTGCAAGCATTTCAAACCCTTCCTTGGACAGCCAGGTCACCAATCTGATTTCAGATGCATCCGTCCTCGAACATCCGGCATTTGGAGCAACAGTTGTAGCAAGCTTGACATATTCTACCACAAGACAACATGAGAACTTGTTTCACTCTATGCCACGTTATATATCAACATGTATAGCAGCCTAATAATGCATTTCACTCCCTACATCATTCTGCTGCTCAACACAGTATTAATACTGTAACAATGATGCTGCTATTGTTCAATAAAAAAAATATTTTTTCAAATCATATTTACAAAATCTTATTCAAATTGAACGCCTCCTTCATGGTGCTAAGATTTTTTTTAAGTAAACAATAACATAAGTTTGAGACCGAACTTAATTGAGAAACATTGCCAATTTAAAGATGCATTTAAGCTTTCTTATTGTTCCAAAACCAGATGGACATCTGTGTTGTAAAACACAAAACGTAAATTACTAAAAATAATAGTAATATCAGTTTGCATTGGGATAGATTAAAGAATTATCAATAATATTTACAATTGAAGTTCTAAAATTGACGAACTTGAAGTTTGGTATATGAAGTTTTGCTTGTAATGTAAATTCACACAATAAGTACAGATTTGGTTAGATTAAGATTAAGGGTTCACGCAGGACCTAACTATACAGGGTGATTCATAAAGTACTGGAAAAATAGGCCTATAAAGAACGAACATCGAAATATTTTTCTGTCAAATTCGATGTAAAAAAAGTAAATAGGGCATGGATTTTCGGATCGAACGTGGGATTCTGAATCGGATGATGGGGGTCCCCATTTTAGCCTTTTTTCTGCTCCTATGAAAAAAAAAATGGTCTAGTTAGCACCCTTCACAACCAGGAAGAGCAAGGAAAGGGAAGTGAGATTAGAATAGGCTAAGTTAAATGGAGTATTGACTCCATTGGGTTTATTTCAAACACAAGGAGCCCGGGGGGGGGGGGGGAGAAATAAAAACAAAGTATAGCCTTTTTTTCTAGTATTTTATGAATAAACCCGGTATTTTATATTTCCTTGAGACGACCTTCGTCTCTCTCTGAAGAAGGTGATCGCTTTTACGTTTCACAATTTCATAAAAAGCTACAAACACAATGACAAATCAAACTTGTTAGATTGTAAGTTATAAGAAAACGAAGATACCAGTAAAGTATACATTTATTATTGTCATGTTTTAATTGAGAACTATTTTTCTGTTTTCTGAATTCAGAGAAAAAGGCAAAACAAAACAAGTTTATCAAAAGGTAAGATTGACATTTCAAAATATCTTTCCAAAAAACAAAAAACAAAACTCTAGAAGTTGTTTGAGAAACCTTTTTATAAAATATACCTTTTTTTTGTTCTTACAGAATTGACTCGGATTTCTAATGGAACTGATTTATTGGATGAAGATGAATTACTTTCAAAATTAAAAGGTAAAGGCATTATAAATTTTATTGAAAGTATTGCTTTGTCGCCTGGTTTTTTTAAGACTGAAATGAAATTCGTGAATTTTTGCTTTTGTCGAATCAAGAAATTGTAAGAAATAAGTAATGACGATTAAAATTGGTTAAAAAATTTAAGTGAATGAAACGATGGCTGCTGTGTAGATCAACTTTACTTTGCAAAGAAATCATAAAAGATAGAACAACAACGATCTTTAGTAAATTGTATCTGTAATACGAGAAAAAGACTACTACCATATTCCAGTAATGTTTATTATAGTGCGATAATCGGAAAGCAAACTGACAAAGATAGGGAAAAAGTTAGTATTATGGTTTAAAAGTAAAACTGGGTGATTTTAATCTGATCATTGACTGGAATTTAAAAATCCCCAAAAGACATAAAAAAAAAAGCAACCATCAATGTTTTCAATACTGTTTGATGTCTTACATATATCTGTTTTTCTAAGTTGAATAACAAAGTTTTTTCCTTTAGATACCTATACTTCCTCCCCTCTTTGTGTTTTTATCTTAAATACAAAAAATTCTCTAATGTAAACACCAATAACCTTCCTTTCCTCGTGTAAATACGCCTCTGACAATGATTATGGGGTTTCTGAACTTCTAAAATACAGAAATAGTGAAATCACCAAATTTATATTTTAAATAATTTTATGTACAGTTCAGCACTGGGATGAAATTTGTCTGCTCCTCTCTTTCACACTGTATGGGGATAATTCAGTCCCCTTATTCCGCTATAGTACTTTATAAATAATAGTACTATACTCCAGTTATAAGTTCTAATACCATACTTCTTCTTCAATTCCCATCTGCTTCTTAACATATTTGCAAAGTAAATACTTCTTAAACTCCTCTTACTATATTAAAACATATTTTTAATCAGAATTTTCGGAAGATCTTTTTCTTTCTTCTTTTTACAAGTTTGTCGGTTATAATAATACATTCCAGGTGATATCATTCACATACACATCTTAGACATAGTTATTAACAAACATTTTTCTCCCTTAAATGCTACAAACATTTATTATTTCAATTAACTGTAATCATAATTGTTTAAACTCTTCAATTATTACGCCTTTTTTGCTTTTGTTCATAGAATTTCTTACCATTTCATTAGCCAAATATACAAAAATATTCTCTACCTCTAATCCTTTACTTCTATTAAAATTTATATTTCTTGTGTTTCTTATAATCAGACTTTCCAATAACTTCCTTGTTTTGCCATCTTTTTCTAATATTACAATTTTTACTTCATCCTTATTCAATGTCCTTTTTTACAACAATGTTCTGCTATGTCTGATTTTTCTCTCAATTTATTTTTAATGCAATATACATGCTCAAGGGCCCTTTCCAGTGTATATATAATCCAGTGCTTCTCAATCTTTTTGCTTCACGGTGAACTTTTTATACTTCCAGAAATCCTTCGCCACACCAAACCTTGTTCTTAAAATTCCGCGGAAAACTAAACTTTTTCATTGCTTTTACTGCCGTAATAGAAACCTCAAAAAACACCTATACAAATGAATATAAGAATCTATTTTAAACATTTAAAGATACCTTAAATATATTTTTAAGCCAATTTCAATGAGAATTAATTCTTTATTAACCTTTTAGCCTAGCTACCATACAGTATGAAAAATATTATTCTGCTAGGTTCTCTAATTCTTTTCTAATTTGTTAAATCTATTAACTATAGATTTGGTTTCATCTAATTTTCCACACTGGGATGCTATTAGTCATATACTTAAGCAAGTAGCTGGAGTACCAAATTTCAGCTTTAATGAAACTTATTTTTAGTACTGATTTACATAATTCACTGTTTACTATTCAATTTTCCGCTCGGTGCGAGTTCCTGTATGTGGTGAGGAAACCACCATGGAGGATTCTCTTTTCCATGGGATAGCTTCAGATAAATTGGAATTAAAACAGGGAATATTGTTACCAGTGGATTGGGTCACCCTCCCATCGGGTGAATCGACTCGCCCAACCTGTCATCCCTGGAAGGAGTTGACCGTTCCAGGACTGAATGCGAGGCAGCCTTTGCCTATTTATGGAGCTGCAGAGCCGTATTCAAGCAGATCGTTTGGGCGGCAGCAGCCGCAGGAGTAGGCTCTCCCTCCCCCGGAGCCGAAGTCGTTTAGGCGGCCAGGAGCCGCGAGAGTAGGGACTCCAACCGGAGCCATTGAAGCTGAGTCCAGTCGGCCAGAGAAGACGGCGGAGCTCAGCCAGAGACCGGAGCTGAGAGTAAGCCTAGCGAAGTCAGCGAGTGGCTTACGACAACGAAGACTACCCAGTCCGGGAGAAGTAACCCGTCTGCCGAGAGAAGTGAGGAAGCCGCAGCCGCAGCTTCAGGAAGTCAACGCCGGGAGAAGAATTCCTTCGGCCGTTGAAAACGCTCCGTTTACCGAAGACGACAGGGACGTCCGAAGACCAAGGGGAACGACTGTGAGAGAAGCGATCTCCAGCCGATTTCACCGCAGCAATTGCCGCCGGTCCAGAAGCCCTGGGTTCTACGAGGAGCGAGTACCTGTGAAGACTGCAGCGAAGCCCCAGTGACACCCGTGGGACACGGGACGATGTCGATGCAGCTCCCCACAAACTTTTAGTTTACGTTTAAAAGACTCTTAGTTTAGTTTCAATAAAGATACACTGAGGTGAAGGATCAAATCTCCTATCGTAAAAATCCCTACCCCCTTGCCACCGGTGTATTGTGGGCTTTAGACCCATTGCCCCAAACGCCGGTAGCAATATTAGTAAAAATTAACTCTTTTCTGTTTGAAATTGAAAGAGCACATGGGAAATCTCATCTACCAAACTGTAATTTTGCAAAAATCAACGTGCCCTCAACAGTCTTTCAGTCTCTGCATCCGGATCATTTGTCCCGTCACTCCGATTTCAACATTTTCTATATTGATGGATCTAAAGAAGCATCTTTTGTTGGAGCAGCCTTTTATACTGAGACTTCCAGTAATGCTGATCATCTTCCTTCTGAGGTTTCGGTGTTCTCTGCTGAGTTTTATGCCTAGTCTTACAGTATGCATTTCAGGAGAAGTTTTCCAAAACTCTTATCTATAGCAATTCTGAGAGTGCTCTGCGGGCACTGTGCAGTCACATTCTGAAGGCTCACCCTTTTACTTTATCCATTTTAGATTTCTTACAACGTTTTCACCGTTGCACTATCACCCTTTCTACTGGATCCCAGGCCACATCAGCATTGACCTCGCTGATTCTCTTGCCAAGTTTGCTGATAGTCGACCACTACAACGGATCTCCACTCTGCACTCTGACATTTATTCTCTTATTCGTTCTCACATACGAGCTGTCCGGCAACGTAAATGTGATGATCTTCATGACAATAAACTTTGTCTTGTCAGTCCTTATCCTCCCCTATAAATCAAATGTTTCCAACTCGACAGAAGGATGTTCTTCTAGTATGTCTGAGGATCGGGCATACGAGACTTACCCATCGATATTTATTGCTGAACGCTCCACCTCCTCTGTGTGCTCAGTGCAACCATTCATCA
Organism: Thereuonema tuberculata; assembly: GCA_023159025.1. Taxonomy (NCBI): domain Eukaryota; kingdom Metazoa; phylum Arthropoda; class Chilopoda; order Scutigeromorpha; family Scutigeridae; genus Thereuonema; species Thereuonema tuberculata. The sequence goes on from JAFIDM010004315.1 coordinate 69,390,940, forward strand.
TAGTTTATGATGAATTACTGAATTGCATAAAAATGGTCAAAGAGAACAAGTTAAGCAATGTCTTATCTGTTGCATCGACAAGACCAGAGTAACAACGGTAGATTAATGTATAAAAAGATCTTCCACTGTTAGAATCCATTAGTGAAAATAAGATATAGTTGGCATACCAATTTTCAAATACCAGCATTTAAATTAAAAAAAAAAAAAAAAAAAACTTACACACAACCCACATTTACAATAATTTTAGTTTTATAAACTTAACTAAACAAAAATAACATAAAAGAAATTGTATTTTTCAGTATTAGACAAATTTCTTTTATGAAGTGAATACATAAATAAAAAAATATAATATTTGGCAATTATAAACATACCACATAAAACCATTACTATTTAGAACAGTTAAAATTCAATAGTTAGTGTAACAGAATGGTAAAATACCTTGAATAAAAAAGATCTTTAGTATACACCAACACTTCTCCCTTTGTACTTTGACCTTGCATAAAAAAAAAAGTGGTGCTAATATAAATACCATACTCCCCATTTCTGTTTTTACCTTTAATAAGAAAATTCTCTAGAATAAACACCAAAATACTTCCCTCCCCTTTGTGTTTTAACCATGTTATGACCTAAATTTGGAAATTGAGCCTTAATAAATAATTCTGAGTTTTGTTTTATACAATACGCATTTTAGTGAACATGTTATGAGGAATTCTTGTTGCAATAAGCCTTTCGTAGGGATTTTAAGATTTTGTAATATGAATTACATAGAATGTGGGGAAAGTTCTATGCACATCCTTTTTTAAGAGGATTATTTGTAAGAGTTGGGATAGTGACCTTTAACCTTTCTTATATATATATATATAAGCACGGCACGCAACCTGGCCAGGGAGCTGGCAGCAGCAACACAGACCACTGTATCCAGACAAACAGTGTACAGGTGACAGTTGGTCTGTATGCCAAGAGACCCATGAGGTGCATCCCATTCAGCCAAGCTCACTGGAGGGATGCTTGTTGTGGTGCACTGAACATGCAGCATGGACACAGGCACAATGGAGCTATGTCATGTTTTCTGACGAGTCACAGTACAGTCTAGACTGTGATTCATGATGGATCCGCGTCTGGAGGGAGCAAGGAACCAGGGCCAATCTTGCCAACATCGTTGAACACGACCTGGGATGGCGTGTGATGGTGTGGACAGGCAGTTTGCTGGGCTCTAGTATCCCACTGCACATCTTCGATAGTGGATCCGTAACTGCCCAGTTGTAATTGGACAATGTCCTTCACCAACATGTGCGACTTTTCAGGGTTGCTGCTGGTCCCGAGTTTCTGTTCAAGGACAACAACGCCTGTCCGCATCGAGCTCGTCTGGTGGACGAGTACCTCTAACATGAGGACATCCATCATTTGGAGTGGCCTGCACGTTTCCCAGACCTGAATCAAATCGAACATGCATGAGATGCTGTCGGAAGACATGTTGCTGGATGCATTCCACCACCACGAATGCTACCTGAGCTTAGGACAGCCCTGGTTGAAGAGTGAATGCAATACATAAAGTTTGCTTGATACTCTGGTGTGCAGTATGCCAGCATGTTGCATTGCTTGAGTAGCTGTGCAGACGGACCATAGAGCCTGCTGAATGCTCTTTATGCTTTCCACAAACACCTGGATAGTACTCCAGGTACTTCTAACTGAAAGACGTTTCAGACATTTTTATTTTTTCTGTTAGAGGCATTACTGCCACTTTTACTTTTTGTGTGATGATGGTATTGGGAAGACCTTCTGCATCCCCCTACCAAGTTTGGTCCCGACAGGACAACCAGAACAGTTCATTTTACAAGGTCCCTTATTTTAAGGATATCAGTGTGTGTGTGTGTGTTTACGGATGAAAAACTGGCCAAAGAGAGCCAGCATAAGGCTGCGGATATTGAAGAGGTAAGGCGAGGGGCATTCAGATATTAATTGATGAATTCCGAGAATGAGGAATGGTTACCAAAGGATTGGTCCGAAAGGCAGCAAGAGCTCTAGATATTTGCGATGTTCTGCGAGGAACATAGAATCTAAACAATGAACCCCGAGCCTGAGGAATCCTTACCAAAGATTAAGCAGAGAGTTAACATCCAGGATAGTCAAAAGTTTTGGTAAAACCCAACATCTTCTAGTTACTACTATAGGCAAGTTGAAATCTGGACTATTCCAAAGGACAGCCAAGTAGATAAAGGCGGAGAGATGTCATCCAAGAAAGGCCAAGACAGAAATTGCAGAAGAACCGGGCACTTCCAAGGATTGCCGCATGTAAGATAATGATGGGCGATCAAGGGAGCGGTAGTTTTTCAAGGTGGCCTTGTGAGAGAACCTGTGAATTAAAGCAAGGACCCAAAATATCTCCTAGGATGAGCTTTAACCATAAAATTTCCCCTAATGGACAATGTTCTAACTAGAAGTTTTTTGTAGCTGATTTATGCACATTGTAAAGTAATTTTTGTTTCTGATTGGGTGCCTTTGTTTTAGAGGGCTTATTCAACATGTTCAAAACTCAGGAATTTGGGAAAGTTTTGATAAGTTTACTTTGTTTAAATCTTTCTTCAATTATTATTTTAATAAATGTTTTGTCTTTACACATATTTTGCCTGAGTTTATCATTTCTTCTAAAAGTGTTTCCTCTGGTAGACTATCTCAAAGCGATCCTAATTTTTGTTTTTTTATCCCTGTTACAATTGAAAGAAAAAGCGGAAAGTAACAGTGGCGACCTTGCCAGAATGTTAGTGCTTACTATGAAACCTTTTACTGAATTGATAAACTTTAAAATTTTAATTTAATTATATTGGATTTTAAATTTTTGTGAATTTTTTTCGACGGTAATGACATCAGAGGAAAATCACCTACCTTTAGCGATGACCTGATTCGAAGGTTTAGGAGATCATAGCTCAAATCTTGTGGTAATAACAAGTTTGCAACATTGGCTTCCCACGTTAACAGGGGAGGAAAATTAGCCAGCAATTAAAGATTAGAAAAGTTGGGACAAAGAGCAAATTGTGATCAAGAAATGATGGTATTTGTTCTCCACTAGATTTTGAGGAAAAGCTGCCTCCATAGTAAACGATTGAACCTTTACTGACGGAGATTTGCATTACGAAAAACTGAAATATAAGTATTTAAAATTTTTCAATAAAGCCCCTAACAATGATCAGGCTATGTTGGAGCTGTATTCTATAAATCAGAAGAGTCTCAAGCAATAGTGTGTACAATTTGAGATTGAATGTGAACAGAGTAAGAAGGAAATAAATCATCTGGAGTCATTAATCATTTCTGTTTCCATTCGCAGCTGGGGAAAGAATAAATATCATGATGCAGTGGCTCATTGTCAACGTAGAACTCTACAAAAAGCCTATAAAGTAGCAGAGAAGGAAGATCTTCTTGATGAAGAACTCTATCTTTGTAAACAGCTTGGGATTAAGTAGAATGGAACTGGAAAGTAAAAATGCCATTGAAAAACTTACCAATTGGGTTATAATCTGAAGTTAAATTGCAATGTGGAGAAGCAGCAAAAGGAGCCAAAAGATACACGAAAAAGTTTCCTAGATGTTAAATGCAATGAAACTGGTCATTTCTTGTGAGTACTGTTTGAAAGGAGACCTAATAAATGAAAAGGAACTTCAACAATCACTAGAAGTTATGGGGTAAACTCTATTGGCAAGTGTTAAATAGGGTTATACTGGTCAAGAGCCAGAAGAGGGAAAATTCAAATGAGTAAATCTTGAATATTCCAATGAATTGCCCCTTGTAAAGGTTGTCTTGAGTAAAAGAATTCAGTAATATAAACACCAATACTCTCACGTTTGTGTGTTTGCCATAACTTGAAAAGCTCTCTTTATTATAAACTGTCCCCGTTTTTGTTTTTACCTTGATTAACACTCCCTCCTTTGGGTTTTTACCTTGAATTAAAATATTCTCTGCTAACAATATGAATACTTCTCCCTTTGTGTTTCTATCTTGAATAAAAAAGTTCTCTACTAAACATACCTATATTCTCCCTCTCCCCTTTGTTGTTTTACCTTTAATAAAAACGTTCATGCTGATAACTGGTCTGTTTTGGTGGTTTTGGGATGAAAGACATATTCGTATTTATTTCAAGTATTTTTATGGAATGAAACAGAAATGCACTGTTTGAAAAAGAAAAATCTACAACAAATAGTACCTTGTTAGAAACGGCCAGATCCAAAAAAAAAAGCCCAGGATTAGCAGCCTTTGGGATATCTTCAGTGGTAGTGTCTTAGGGTTTTCTCTTTAATTATCAACTGGGGTTTATTTTATACGATTCACATTACAATGCCTTAGTATGGAATCTGATGTAACACGAGGTAATCTTTTTTTCTAGAAAGGAACTCATTCGAATGTAGATGTTCTTATTAAATCTTCTTGTTTCTGGGAAGTTTTAAGAGAATGAACTGATATTTAATATGAGAACTATTTTCAAAATTAAGACGTTTCTTTATTGCTGGAAAAGAATGGATTTTGACATATAGTTCCATTTCTTTTTTCTAAAAAATATTTTGGTGTTTCTTTTTTTTTTTTTTGCAGAGAACTGAAACTAAACAAGTTCTTAACACACTGCCAACTGTATTAGCACACACAATTTACTAAAGAAGACATTCAAAATAAATACACGACGTACGTTTCAGAATCTCACCTTATCAGATTCTCTTTTCAAGTGTTACGGCATAAAATGTATATCAAACACTGGTGAAACCAAGAATTGTATTTATGTGGGAAATTCCAAACGCGAATTAGGTACGTGAATGAAGGAGCACTTAAGTGCAGTGGCGTAGCAACGCCTTGTGGGGCCCGGGCAGAAGTTCCATTATTAAGCAACAACCAAAAAAAAAAGGGAATTTTCTATTTAACAACCAAAAAAAAAAAAAGGAAATAAGCTGGCTGGTGGGGCCCGGGGTGGACCCCCCCCCTATCCCCGCCGCTACGCCACTGCTTAAGTGCAGTTAAAATCGAAAATGAAAGCTATGGCACTGCCACTCATTGTAAAACCACGGGGCACCAATTAAATTCAAAAGATGTAATTATTTTTGGAAAAAGGAAATCGAAATACTTACGTGAATTCTATGAATCGTGTGTAATTAGAACTGTACATAGTTACAATCAGGACCTTTCAACTAGAAATGAACTGGAATATGGTTTGTAATCCTATGTTATAGCGTTTTTATATATCTAAAGCTTCCAATGTTTTCTAATAAGGCCACTAGGCTTGTATAGGTCGTAAACACCGAGATTATAGGCCTAAATCCATTGGACAGGGCGTTTGCTTTATTTTTGTTTAATTTTGTTCTTTAATACACTTGATAAGAGAATCTGATAATGTGAGACTCTGAAACGTTCGTCGTGTATTTATTTTGAATGTCTTCTTTAGTAAATGATGTGTGCTAATATAGTTGGCAATGTGTTAATTCAAAATAGCACGTTAAATCCTTGTACTTTGATTAAACAAGTTCTTATTTTGAATTTGGACTCGATCCTTATTTTGAGAAATGTTCTAAGTGAAGTTATATTTTAATAAAAGAAAAGAAAAGAAAGCTTTCATGGCTAACATAAGTGAGAACATAAACATGGCTGAAGGGACATTCCTCAAGTAGGAACTGTATTTCTGCTCTGGGAACCTTGTTTCTCCAAGGTTAAATTGGAAGAAACTACACAAATACCAAGCAGGAGCTACTTGCATCTTTTTGAAATGGATAGCTGATTTTAACTGTTCCTGCGTATTTTGATGACCTCTGTGATAGTAGTGAGATTCCAGATGCTTTTATGGAGATTGCTACAGTGATGTTCTTCAAACTTACAATGATGAAGGTTCAAGATTTACTGAACAGGAATATTGCCCCTATCCATCAGAAATGGCCGATCTCCAATCCACGTTCTATCCTTCCTTGGCACCACCTATTCCTTCTTCATGTAACTTAAGAGTGATTTGTGTGTTAAAAGGAAATTTACAGAAAAAACCTAATTTATTCAAGAAATTTTATTTGAGTTGCTTAACATTTTTATACAAATGAATTGGCTGCATTACATTATTATCCACAATTATATCACTAGGATCTACAATGGGAAGAGATATTGCAGATGATAACCCAATTAAAACAAAGAGATACAATATATTATTATTGGGCTGAATTAAAAAAAAATGAAGTTGTAAAATTTGAAATTAAATGCAAAACAAAACAAAACTGGGGATTTATTAATTATGTATGCTTGTGTGTATGTATGTATACAGGCACAATGTACGTTAAGTACACAGATACATAGATGCAAACAAACACAGAATATTGCTCAAATATTTCTAATTTTCCAAGGAAAAAAAAAAACTACATAATTTTTATACTCTATATTGGGAATATTTTTGATGATAAGTAAAAATATGATTTTCTTTTTAATGAACTTCTGAAATACTTAAATAATGAATATGAAGATACTTGTTCTGCATTTTGTTTTCCATTTAATATTTTTAATTCATTCTTTCTTTTTTTTTTTTTGTATTCTTCAGCAGAATAACATACATCTTCATGCATTAAATCGATATGTTTTCTTGTGTTAATTTTTACTGAATATATGTATATTTATATCTATATGCATCGCCAGAAACAGTGCATCACTTGTGTTAGTAAGTAACATTTGTAGACAAAAAGAAAAAAAATCTATCTAAAAAGTAGAATGTTCAGTGAAAAGCTTCTGTAATATATATTTAAAACACAAGAAAATTAAAGGGAACAATTGTAGCTGAATTATTGAAGGAGGAATTGCTTTTTTTTTTATGAACTAATCAGAATCACAATATCGGTTTTAATTGTAACCACTTTCTTGCCTCATGTTTAAACAAACTCGTGTTTCTCTTCAGTTCCCTGTTGAAAGGGATTAAGACAAAAATAGCAACAACACGAAAACTCTACAAAATAACTGGACGTAGAATAGAGACCCCCACCACTCTTAGGAGTTAAAAATCAAAACCTTGGATTGTCCATGTGAAAACCGATGGCAGTGGTTTTTTTTTGGGAGTACACTATGTTATTGGATTGTTTAACAGCTCCGTGGTTTGCATCTAAATCGGCTGAATTTACCTCAAACAATCAAATACGTAGTTACTGTTTTGAACTGCAGATAGTTTTTATTCTTTAGAAATTACAAGTTCACAGAAATTAAAATGGAGTGAAATATATTTACAGACTGACAAAATGTGATTTCGTAAACCCATCAAAATAAAACATTTGACACTAAATCAGAATTGTTTTTAAATGAAAATCCATTAAAAACTACTGTGCACAATATAGATGTTGGCTATAACTATCTTCTAGCATGAAGAATCTCAATTGCACTGCAAATGTGGCCTTAAATTGAACAGAAACTATTCTATGAATATATTCCAATTGACACTTTTGAGTAGTAACACCTGTCAATTGCTTGTTCTAGTACAAGAATACAAAATACCACTTAAGTCATCTTCCACATTTAAATAACAATGAACTGAAAATGGCTTTTTAAGAGAATGTACCCTTCATTTTTATTGATTAAAATCTTGTGTTTGTGATTTTTTGTTGAGTGATTGTTTTTTCCCCAATTCAACAAAGAATGGTGCAATTAGAAAATATATAAAATCTACACAATATAAAGTGGCACATTTCATAGATTTGAATATAATTCATAACAGTGTATCTCACCAAAATAGAAGCAGTCAATTTTATTACTTTTTTTAATTTAAGTTAAGAAGCAAGCCCAATAAAAAACATTGACTTGCTTTGTTTTTGCAATAGCAATTATAAACACTACTTCTTGTCTAATTGAAAATTTGTTTTTGATATTCCGTTATTAATTTTAAGGTATCTGCAGTAAAAAAAATGAGGATTATGTTGTCTTTGTTTCGTGATTTAACTTCATCCTTTCGATTTGTTGTCTTTGTTGAAATTTTAAGGAAAAACAAACCAAAAAAACCTAGTTGCTTGAATAATATTGCCTTTGGATTATAGAAAATACATTAATGCTTAAAGTATTTAATAGTTACAATTCTTTTGATAAGTGAATCCTTACTTGTTTTTAAATGTTTTTAAAGTCCATTTATTGAAAAGCTATTTCTTCTAATGCAATCCAGATTTTATTTAGTTAATTTAAGTACACTCAGATCTCCGGTCTTTTGAATTAAAATATTAAGCATATTCTGAAACAGTAGGAAATATTTTAAAAACTGGTAAATCAAATAAAAATCTGCTTTTCTCAAGTGAACAGAAAGGAATTACTTATTCCCTTGTTTTAAAAATCAAACACAAGCAAATAATATTACAGAATTTTATAAGAATGTGGGTTACACTGTCACATTTTATATTGCTGAAAGATTTAAAAAAAAAAAGTAATCAGCTGACTTCTAAGCACGAGGTAGGATTAAAAACTAATCGTATTTTTATTTTCAACTTCAATTTCTCGATTTTATTTTTAGTTTGGCAGTAATTGTTGTGATAGAATCATTCAGGCAAAGGGAAGAAAAGCAGGTGGTAATTACTATCCACTGTTTCATTCATACATCCACATTTCTATCAGACCAGACATGTACATATGAAGAATGCATCCATACAACCTGGGACATTTAAGGCAAAATGTGGGAGAATATATTTATACTTGTGGTGATTTCAGTTTTAATATACAACCTTTATTATTTTTTTTTTTAAATTAAGAAAATTAAGTCATTATAAATCTATATAAAGTTTTATATATTTTTATATACTTTTCCCCCTCTTAATACTATTCTCTCTCTTTGTGATAAAACTCTCTTTGCTATCTACAAAATTACAACAAAAAAAATAGTTTTGCTTAATACATCATAGAATATGCAAAAGTAAAACTAAATAATATTTGTACTAAATAAAAATAAAATACAAAATTATTATAAAATTGTATATAAAAATATAAAAAAGTATATTTAAAATAAGGACATATAAAAAATGCAGTAATAAAAGCATTCTACTGTGCCCCAATCTACTTACAAGTACATACATCATATCGGAATTAGTTGGTTTTTTTTTTTTTATATATTACAAAGGCATGCTCACAGTAATATAATGGAAGTTTCAATAAAACGAAACAAAACAACGGCACAACCCAGTATCCCCGAGTTAGAAGATATGTGTGTAGGCTAGGAATGAGGTTACTGACACTACAGGCCTCTTCAATAAATATTTTGATAAAGAGTGCAACTGTAAACTTTCCAACTTATTTATTTATTTATTTATTTTTCTTTTTTTTTTTAAGAATTCAGGCACAGTAACACAAAGATACGCAGGATGCACAGAATTGGCTTCAATGCAGAGTCTTCTGATCCTTTGGGTTAACAATGTTAAGTAACAATTCCATTGTTAAAGGATCTGTTTATGGAATGATTAACTTAAAAGTGAGCCACAAAGCAAAGCCAAACAGACATGTTCTTTGTTGTACTTTCCTTTTGGGCCCCCTTTGCACGGCATCCTGGGAAGTTTTGTCCTATTTTTTTTTTTTTTTTTGAAGTGATTTGTAGCACCTACAGATGCCCACTCAGTAGCTGGAATTGTTTTTTTGTTTTTTTCATATATACTTTTATCAATAGTGGGTTCTGGCCTTTGGGTTTTTTTTTCTTTAATTATTATTATTATTATTACTATTAGTTTCTCATTCACCAAACTAGGAAACATTAGATTGAGCTCATGTTCGGCCTGAACGGCTACTCATCAGGCAATAGGAGAAAGTTGTTCTTATTGTGACAACAATCTTCAGTTTGTTTTAGTTGCCTTAATATTGTTGCTGTGTGGATTTGAGCTGCTTGAATCTAGTTGCCTTACTCTGCTGCCGTTTTTTTGGGCTTGAGCTGCTAACAGACAAAGCTGTGAGAGTTTCCCCATCGTTTTTCGACTAAAACATCTGCTTGACAGCAGATGGCGAGGTGAGCGAGTCTGTTTCTGATTAGAGCATCCATGAATTTGAAGCCAAAATGCTTGGTGACAATGGCTTAAAACTTAACAAACTAAACTAGAATAGCAGTGATGCCTCCCTGGAAATAACACCCAAAGAAATGCATAGTTCCTTCAAGGCAGGGCCGACCTTCAGTTTGCATAGTGGTCAAATGACCCAAGATATTCTAAAGCTGCACGATAGCAGAATTGATATTGATCCTAAAAACAAAACAAAAAAAGAAAATTAGTAAACAAGGAAATCAAATATCAAAGTTCCTGTCCATATGCTTGAGCAGTAATTTTTTTTTTTTTTTTTTAATAATTCTGATGCTTTCAGACACTGCTTACAGTTTGCCAAAGTTTTGGTGAGAATACATACTCTTATTGAAAAATTGGTAAGCTATTTCCTAGAGCAAATTACAACTCTGGTAAATGCTTTGGCAAAATATCACAGCATTAACTGACTTTTTGAAAATGACACTCACTTCACAAGAATGGAGAGGCTTGTAAAAAGATTTGTCCAAAACAACCAGTGGATCACTGACTGATAAAACAACAGTATACTTTTATTATGAAACCATTATGATTGACGGAAATTATATGCCTTGAACTGAGTAGACTATTTATCTATTAATTATATCAAATATCACATTATATTTTGCCTTCAATGCACACTAAGATTAAACCTGTAATTACAGCTACTGTTTGACCCATTGAATGATTTCCCAAAAATGAAGTTGAAGATGATCTGATTAAAAGACCAATGTAAAACTGAATATGCAGATGTGAAAATTAGCTTCAATATTGCTAATGATCGGAACTCCATAATTTTTTGATTTTGATTAAAAATTCTATAAAGTGAGCAGACTTTTTCCCTCACAACTGACATGCAATGCTTCTTGGCTGGCTACATTGACACAAAGTACAATGTCAGTGATCCAAGCACAAAAAGGGCACTTAAAAGAGATGATTACGAGCTTGAAAAAGCACCAAAAATTAGTTGCAGAAGTAAGAAGTAGGGATTGATATTATAGTCAAACTGCATAAAACTCTGTAATTTTTAACCTGGTATTTATTCAACGAAATTTATCATGTCAGCATTACATGCATCATTTGAATAGCTATGGGAATATATTCAACATATCAAAATTTCTTTCCCTTTATTTATTTTGATTATTGCAAATCAGAAGCTTTAGTCTGACAACAATCACTGTAAAAACAAGAGCAGTAATCAAGACTGACATTTTTTTTTTGGTTGCTGGCCTCTGTCCTTTTCCTAATTGCTGAATTCAGCAGTTTCTAGGCAAAATATTTGTGTAAATGAGATAAAGTGTTTATTAGATAACATCTCAGAACAGATGGTTTTCATGTTTATTAGCCAGGAGTAATTTCCAGTAAATAAATCTATCTCACAAATATCACGAATTTTATACTGCTTTGCCATTTTTAAAGAGAAGACTTAAATGTATATCAGAAGGTGGCTTTTTTTAATGGATTTAATGACCCTAGGTTTGAATCCCAGCATGAGGCATGGATGATGTTCTTCAGTGTTTGTTTCTCTTCGTTAAAGGATGGTAGAAGTCTTAACTGTCACCTAACAGTTCCTCCTGGATTAATATCTAAATGACAGCAGAATTTCTTTCCCACAATGGAGTGTAATTCTTCAAGATGGATCAGGGATAAGACAACAACAATTCTTGTCTCTAATGATCCGATTCATAAAATAAATGTTCTTGATTTAATCTTTTAGCAACAACAGAGAAAGTAATGATACTTTCAACACTTCAAAATGTTTTGGAAAAAAAGCCTTGTTAAGATGATGATAACGGAAAAGGAACAGAAGTACAAAATGTCTTCATAAAAAAGTCAAGGTGCAAGTTGACATTTTTTTTGGTGAAGGAACTGCAAAGGCAAAGTACTATTAGGATAAGAGAAACAACATCATCTTCCATTTCATTTCATAGCTATAAGTCAGTGTTTGTATTCCACAGAATTAGGAAACATGTGAAAGATAGCACTTGGATTTATCAGAGATTGAATCTATTATTTGATAGAACAAATAAAAGCACAATTAAGTAGAAATGAAACTGCAGCTAAGACAATCATGTGATGTCTCTAGAGGATTGGTTGTTTATAGAAAATGAAATGATACTGAGTGACAAGCATATACACAAGAACTTCAAAACATTAACAACATTAACAAAATAAATTTTAAAATCTTATTTATTCCTTTTAACTTTTTTTTGCTGAATATTAAAAAAAAAAAATTGCAGGAACACTTCTGTATTATTATTGTCTATGAACCTTAAACTTTATTCAAGTGAAAAATGTCTTTTGATTGTGTTTAAAGCATTTCGCTTTTGGTTGAACCAACCATTGATGCTGAACTTACAAAGAAAGGCTGAACATTTAGAAATGAAATGCACATATTCATTTTCAATTTGGTTTTCCTGCCAACATGGGACTTTTAATGATGATCATGGGCAAAGGGAAATATTTCTGAATGCATTGCTATTTGGTGATTTCACTTGTGAATAATCAATTCAAAAAATTAATGGTTTTCAAGTGATAATTTAAAGGGGAGATTTCCTCAAGATTCCAACTAAACTAAATGTCTAATGGAATTGAGGTCACAACTGCATTGCTGTGTTGAGGCTAACATGAACAGCCAACTATTCTTCAAATAATCACTGCATAAATGGATTCTGGAAGCTTAGCTAACTTCTGTCAATGAAATTATAACTAAATATTTATAGTTTATGTAATTCCAGAATTGTGTAAAATAAGTATCTGGGAGGGGAAAATTACTTTTTAAATGTAACAGAACTACAGTTCTTGCTACTCTTTCAAAAAAAAGCAACAACAACAACTTAGTTACAGCTACTTCCCAAGAAAATTAAATTGCAGGTTTTTTTTTTATTGGATAAGAAATGTATCTTAAGAGAAACCACAGCAAGAAAAGATCAATTCAGTGCCGACTCAAAATTTCTCCAGAATATGAACAATCAGAACATCCTCACAAAATGAGTAGCCTAATGTGAGATGTTAAAAAAGATGCAAAAAGAAATGCACTTTTTGTTACTTTGTTACTGATAAAAGTAACTCAATTCTATTACAAAAGTAATAGAGTGTTACTCACAAAAACATAACTTATTACATGCTATCTACCTTTCATTCTGCAAATAAGTTATTTAAATGATGTCCCAAATCCTGCCATCTCCTACTTTAAACTGTTATAAAAATTTTTGTTCTGTGATTAACAGGTAAAAATATTTACAACGTAAGTAAAAAAAATAAAAAATAGAGATTGCATTTTTATCCATTAGTGAATGGCAAAGAAAACATTGAGGGCACTATAAATCCAATGACAACTGTTTTATTGTAAGTTCTGAATTGCGGTTAGTTTTGTTTCTGGCACTACACAAAGTAGTTAAAACCTAGTAATTCTTTACTAACAATTCATTATCCATCCGTGATAATTGTCATTCTACAATTTCTCTCAACCAACTTAACAGACAACCTTATTTAATCAAGAACAGTTACTTGATAACACAGTAACAAGTCAATTCACAGTTTTATAGTAAACACAAAACCGAGTACAATTTGCAATCTATCAAACACTTGTGTTGTTAAAATGATACTATTATTGATTGCTGAGCAAAACTCATTTATTCAAGTCTTGGCGTTCATTGGTCAAGTACAGTTTTTTATCATGGCTTCCTCTGTACACCATTGGCATACAAATGCAAGATAGTTGTTGCCATCCAAACATTTCAAGTGAAAGTGATGCCAACATTTCCACTGAATTCATTTAGTACGATGTCTAAACCTTCCTTTTGCATCATTAAGGCAACTGAGTAAATGGCCACATTGGATCAAAGGTATCATATTCATTCTCAGCGAAGTCGATTCAATATGGACAGACCCCAACTCTGTCCAGTTACCACTAGTTTTGTGACCCAGTCATTGGCAACTTAAAACTAAAAGCGGGATTTTTTTTCCTCCCAAGCCTCCAGGCCATGTGAAGTTCAATGACACCTGGTTTCGGCTGTGGAAGGTGTTACAGACACTTATACAGAAATCCTCTGTAAATAAATAGTTTACGTCTAATAAATAACGAAGGTGTTTCTAATATGGATGACATTCTCAGACATCACATCCCAAGAAACTAAATGAAATGTTGCTTGTTCACTGTCATTGAGACACTCTCTTAAATTATTTCCTTTCATTATTTTCTCACTTTATCAAGCAAATATTTGGTTTCTTCTATGAACTTTTGATTTACTATAATAAGCTATAATTTCTATGTAAGTCCTTGGAATCAAAACCTGATTATTATTATTTTCTGTTTCACAATACAGGTACCAAATTTGATAGGCACCAAGACTACAAATATTCAACTTATTCATTATTAAGTTCATATTTAAATAAGGCACTTTTCTTATTCAGTATCTATCTGAATTGCCTTTGATTTTCTAGATTTTCTGAATTAGAGTTTTCCTATGGAATTTGGATTTCTCTGATAAGTAAACAAAGAAAGGATAAAGAAAATTTACCTCGGTCTGGACCATTGCAGGACGCTGTGTTCGAAGCATTCTTACAGTCTGAAACATATCTACAACACCTTCATACTGCATTCGTTCCAGCACTATGCTCAGTGTTATAAAGACGCCAGTTCTTCCAACTCCAGCACTGAAATACAGAAACAACAATGAAATATCGTTCACAATGTCATTTACAGTATGCATAAGCTCCAAAGTTTCCTAAAGACTAAGATAAAAATAATGTAACACTTTTTCATATCAAAATATTAATATAAATTTTAATTATGGTTACATCTTCCCTAAATTTGTTTTTTTTTACAATAATTTGCCATTTTGAAGTTACAGAATTCACTGTCAGTTTTAAAATAATATACCAAGTATGGGCATACATGAGGTCATCGAGAGCCACATTCTGGATTTTCATACGTATAAAGAGCCACACCATAGTCACGTTCCATAGTATTAAATACACAAATTCAAATTTAATTACATTTCTACACACATCGTAACTGCTATATAAAGTATAAAAGATACATATAGAAGAAAATAAAAAATGAAAAAGAAAACAAATATTAAATTTTGGACTAATTATTTTGTATTTTTTTTTTTTTGAATTCTGTATTTTTATCAAGAGATATTGGGAGCCGCACTTAACCCAACCCAACCCAACCCAACGAAGAGCCGCATGCGGAACTAAATTGTTGTTCTGCCCAGTAGCGCCACAGAGCGTCGACAATCGGAACTAAATTGTTGTTCTGTACGGTGGCGCTACACCGTGTCGACAATCGGAACTAAATTGTTGTTCTGTATTGTGGCGCCACACCGTGTCGACAATTGGAACTAAATTGTTGTTCTGTACAGTGGGGCCACACCGTGTCGACAATTGGAACTAAATTGTTCTGTACAGTGGCGCCACACCGTGTCGACAATTGGAACTAAATTGTTGTTCTGTTCAGTAACGCTACACCGTGTCGACAATCGGAACTAAATTGTTGTTCTGTATGTTGTTCCAAGTATGGGCATACATGAGGCCATCGAGAGCCACATTCTGGATTTTCATATGTATAAAGAGCCACACCATAGTTACCTTCCATAGTATTAAATACACAAATTCAAATTTAATTACATTTCTACCCACATCGTAACTGCTATATAAAGTATAAAAAATACATATAGAAGAAAATAAAAAATGAAAAAGAAAACAAATATTAAATTTTGGACTAATTATTTTATATTTTTTTTTGAATTCTCTTTTTTTATCAAGAGATATTGGGAGCCGCATTTAACCTAACGAAGAGCCGCATTTGCCCACGTGTGTAATATACAAATAAGGATATCACTTAAATTCTATTTTCAATCAAAATGTTAACCTTCTTTGTACATTAAAATTATCTGCAATCAAATCCATCATTTAAATTTAAAGTTGATTTTTTCTAGAGATTAATTGACTGATTAGAAAATTCCTATTTATCAAATTAAAGAGTATTTTTAATTGGAAATGTAAGATCTAAAGAGATGCCCTTTTCTTAGAAAATACCGAGTTTCTAAAATTCAAAATTGCTCAGAAATAAAGTGAATTTCCATAAAGTTCTTTGGTGTATGTGAAATTGTATCTTTGAGTAAAAAAATCTTCAGAATAAAACAGAAAATGTGAGAAGGTACAAGACAAGAAGGTAAACAAGTCATATTTGTACCGTTGCAGTTGACGGAAATCCAAGGAACTGGGGCTCAATAATTAATGCTCAGGATTACTATCAATTCAGTATCTAAATAATCTGCTGGTAAGTTCAGTAACAAGACGCCCTGTTAAAATGCTGTACATGTATGTGTGTTACTCACAACACAGCTTAAAACATGGCTAGACAAGCAAATAAGGGAAGCAAGTACAAAAAATTTGAGGAGTTTAGTTAGTTTAGATATTTTATAGTTCTATGGTAAGCTTAATTATCTATCTGTCATGGACTTAATTTAACATATGTAACAATAGTCAATGTACAATGGTGAATTAAAAAAAGCACCAGCTTTGTATTTGAAGACTGGTAAAATGTATCAGACCATATAAGCTGGAAATAGGGAACGAAATACTTTCCATAATTTGGGTAATGCATTCGATTCCTTTCTACTTCAGTGAAATAATATAGTAAATAAATAATAATAAATAATCTACAGAAATATATTAATATCCTTTTTACAGCTCCATTGACTATTCAAAGCAGTACAAAAACTACAACTAACTTTCACAAAAAAAAAAAAAAAAAATCAAAACAGGAATATTTTTAATGAAACTTAATACGAAGGATTGAATATATGAATACAGGGTTGTCACAAAATACTTTGAAATAAGGAGCATTTTAGCACCTTGTATAAAGTATGGGTCTTTAAATTTTTTTATATCTTTTTTAGACATTCCCACCCACATCACATCAAATTGTGAGGGAAACTGGCTCACAAACTGTAATCAACCAATTGTCTTCAGTGTTTTTTTTTTTTTTTTTTTTTTTTTTTTAATTTTCAGTAATTAGATTTACATTGAAGACCTTTTTTTTCCCTTCTTAATTAGCAAACAACGGTTTTTGCTGAAAATGAATGTTAACTTTTAGTCTATTTAAATTATTAAAAATTCTTATAATATTTTTAGCTTTTTTTCATTCTTTTTTTGCTAAATATCCTGGTTATACAGGACAGTCAATTCATGAAACAGGGCATCCCATATATATGTCAATAGTAACCCTACCTATCCTGTAATTCAAAGCACCAGGATATGAACAAGGGATTTGTTGAATAGGGACAGGGTCTAATTAATTATGAACAACTAATTTTGCAACTTGTGGATATTTTTCTATATAATCAACAGTAAACCATCAATTTTGTCTACTGTATTATAATTTTCATCTGAGTAGTACAAAATAATAATTAAGATCGTATCATAATTCTGTTCTTTTTAAATAAGAAATTAGTGAATTACTGATCACAAAAAATGCGTTTATCCTAAAATGTTAAATCTTTGTTCAAATTTTGTGATTCTGTGGCCAACAACAAATTCAGCATGTGTCTTGTTTGGTTGAGAAATATGTGTATGTTAAAAAAAAACTGGGTCAATCCTGAGGACTTGAAAACTCAGATCAATCAAATTCACAAGAATTACATCAATTAATAATAGTATTCAAAAATACTTAACTATCGAAATAATTCCATAAAGCATTATCTATATAATTCCATATAATTTTGAAGTATATGAATTTTAGAGGCTTTTATGGAATAGTAATTTCAAGCAACATATGATATGAATTTCAAAATTGAATAAAATTAGTTCATGCGTTGCTACTTCAAAGCTAAAAACCTAACAAATAGAACACACTACTGGCCATGGATGTAAGAGCAAATCCAAAAATACATGTTAAAGATCAAAGGATAACTAACGAGGATAACAAAGGATAATAATTACAAGGAAATAACTGCTTAATGCACTTGTTAAAAGAATAAAGAGTAAGATTCAAATGGGATAGTAAATAATCAATTATCTAACAGTGCATCATTTAGTAGTAACTTTGGAGATGGGTATAATTCCAAATTCATTTTTGATTCATTGTCTATATTGGATATTGAATGCTATATTATTATGTAAAAAAAAAAATTTGAATAAGAATGATTTTTTCATTTAGTAAGCGTACTAACAACTTTGATTTTCAAGATCCGTATAGTATGTCAACTGTGAAAAAGTTTACTAGTAAAAAATAGATGTAAGTATAGATGTCATAATAAAATAATAATAAAAATAGATGTCATAATAGATGACAGTATACTCTCGATATCTCACGGTCAAAGGGACGCTAAAAAAAATTCAAGATAGGGAGTTTTCGAGATAACAAGGTCATAATCAAACATAAAAATTCACGTAAAAACACAAGACATGGAATAATATTCTAAAAATTAAGAGTCTTGTTAGATGAGAATAAATATAAATATGTAATGATAGTTAACAATAAGTCTAAATTCAGCAATGATAATTTTAATTTTTAAAAGTAGTCGAAAATAATTACATTAAATTGAAAAGAATTAGTAAAATACAATGAATTCACAATGCTAGAATTTCTTAAGAAAGTGAGAGATTCTTGGAAAAATACTTCTATTTGCTTCGACACAACTGAACGGCGATTTTTCCGGAAAAAATCATTTTTTACTTCAAAAAATATTTGACATAATAAGGTTTTGAGTGAAAACTCTTCGACATAAGAATTAAAATTAACATTAGATGAATATGTAGTATCAAGGGGAAAAATATCAAGATTTTTGAGATATCGAGAGATACTGTACAATAATAATAACATTATAAAAAAAAAAATGAAAATAAATTTATAAATAAATAAAAATATGTAAATAGAAGTTGCTTTAATAGGTAACCTATTAGCTTCAAATAGAAATTCTTATTAACCTTTTAGGCTTTATTTTATTTTAAACACGCAGAACAAGATTATTTCTTCTGATTCTGTGTAAGGTTATGTAAGTTTTGATATCTCTCTCAAACTGAATCTTTCAACAACTGCAAGAACTGAATTAGGAACAAATCTATTAACAAATAGTTTGACTTATGCATATTTTTTAACCTAAAGGCAATTTCACCAATGATTTTTTTACTTATCTCTTTGATGATAATTTTAACAATATTTAACCTGCAATGAACGGTGATTGGACCATCTTGTCCAAACTGCTCCTTTGTTTTATGTACTTGGCCAATGAAGTCTATGAAACCCTCTCCAGATTTGGGAACGCCTTGTTCTGGCCAATCCGTATACTGGAACTGACGTATCGTTCTTGATTGGCCATCCTACGAATAGA
The DNA here is from genome assembly GCA_023159025.1 of Thereuonema tuberculata. Classification (NCBI taxonomy): domain Eukaryota; kingdom Metazoa; phylum Arthropoda; class Chilopoda; order Scutigeromorpha; family Scutigeridae; genus Thereuonema; species Thereuonema tuberculata. The sequence goes on from JAFIDM010004315.1 coordinate 69,410,288, forward strand.
AAAGCATTATTAACATATTCTAACTGAGCTCAAGTTGCCCAATAGCAACCAGATCAGATTTGACTTTTTAAAAAATGTATGGTGTATGTAAAAAAATAACATCTGAAATATTACAATCGAAAAATAAATAAATATGGAATTATAAAATTAAATTCTTTATCAATTTGAGAATAAATTTAATATAAGAATAATTACTTGAAAACTTTTTAAGTTCACAATTACACAAGGCTTAGATTAAAAAAGAAATATTTCAGTAAATTAAAAGTACAGTCAATTCTCATTCCTGGAAAACCCCAAGGTAATAGAAACCAAGATTACTGAGTCATTGATCCTACAGGAAAAATAAAGGTAGATTCCCACGGATCCTCTTCACCATACACTTACGCTACCAATTATACCATAAACACATCATTTTATCTACTGTTCTTGTTAAGAACACTTCCCAAATTACAGTTCATTTTTACAAAGATTTTGGAGATGGCAATTTCTTCCTCCAGATGGCTTAAAGAACTGGGTCAGCGTTGAATGAGAATCGTATTTGCCATGATTTCCATCACAGTTCTTGTAATAGCTCGGTGCATGGAAGAAATGTGGCTTCAATTTGGCTTTCAATTTGAAGCTTGTTAATACAACAGAAACCCCAAAAACATGACTGTAGCTTCCCTTGGTGGAGCTCATGTTGATGCTGTGATGTAGACCTACTCTCAGAACTTTTTTGCTACTGCCCATGGCATAAATATCGGTGAAAAATAAAAATAGGGCAAAATGGTTTACACTTTTAAAGAAGTGGATAAGTGAATCCATGGAATTGGAATCAGCATATATAGCGATTTACTACAACACGAATTCAGATCATTTATGAATTAAAAAGGTAAAGGTGTTCCATTTCAAGCAATTCATGTACTAAATACACCAAATTTTTCAGGAATAAGTGAACATTTTCAGAATATTTTCAGAATTTGTATCCTTTTTTTTATCTCAACATATTAACAATTCAAATTCATTATATAATAAATTTTGAAGGGTTTGGAAATGTTTTCAGTAAGATTTGTGTCTTAAATAAAGTATTCTGTCCTCATTATTTGTTTGTGGAGCCTTCCTCCCAGGGGTCACAATCTACAGTTTGAGAATCACTGTCTTAAACTGGTCAGTGAAGAATATTTGCCACTTTTCAAAACAAACTGAAAGCTAAAGAATTCCTGAAAATACAAAATCTAACATCAGAATAAACAATAAATACATTCATCACATTCAGTGTTTCTGTCGTTTTCTTCCCATTAAGAACTTAAAATGTCTGAGATCTGAATCATTCAGGAGTTGTACTTGTTAACAATACTTATTTTATAGGGAATGCAACACTGCATAATGCAATTTTTACTTTATCAATGCATTATTTTGTACTGATGTTTTCCTATTGTACAGTAGGGCTTCACGTTTCCTTCTTATGATTGTACATTAATGTGAAGTTCTTCATCTTTCATCATTTTACCTGACAAAGCAATGATGTTAAGGTTTCTGTTGCCAAAATTCACTAAAGAATTTATTTTGAGAATATCAAAAGGTATTTATTATAATAAAAGTTTTGCTACTTTTCATTCCTCTTTTAATGATGAACATGTTAAATTCCATGATATTTATATAAACAATAACTTTTTCCTCATTTCCTTTTGAAATATAGAATTCTTTAAATGTAATACATTGCAAGTATTTTAGAAGTGCATTTCAAAATTTTATAATAATAATATATAAAATGATTTTGTAATAAATTTTGTTTTCTGATTAATGCAGCAGGAAATAAGAAAGCCTAATAATGGAAATTGTTATTAAAAGCAATACTAACCCTAGCATCAGTAACTTTAAATTCCCGTAGAATGTACTGAGGCATATTATATTCTGCAATCGGATCAACCACGAAATATTGATACCTTGCTGAACGCTCATTTGGCCAGTATTGATGACATTTTTCCTAAAATAGAACAAGAAGATCCATTAGCAAAATGTATAGATAATAATCTTCAATATAGAACAAGAACACAATTACTAATGAAAACACTTCAAAGTTTTGAGGCCTCGGGATCATTCCATGTGCATTAATCAAGAATCAAAAGATAGATTTGCAATAAAAGTAATGTAAGGAATTAAAAACATTTTGAAGTAAGTGTTATAGCAGTTATTTATAAATCATTCTTCTACTGTTTTTAGAGCTGTGAGTTTCATTTTCTTACTTGTTTGTTGTTATTTCAATCTCCCAATGCACAGAATGTGGCTAACTTTCAACAGGAATGTTATTTATTTTTAGAGAACACATTTGAAACATTCATTGGAAATATAATGAAATATAGAAATTGACACAACTTAAAAAAGTTAACATAAAACTGGAAATCCAGCAAAAAATTTGACTCAAATTACAATGTTGTGATTACACAGAGTAAAGTAGTAGAATAGTTTTCTTTTAGGCAGGGCATTTCAAAACGGATTTTTTTTGTTTTAATTATTTAATTTGCAGACACAATTGATTATGAAAATATGCAGTTGTGGATAGAATCCAAATTCTCAAAATATATGTAAAACTTGTATGTTTCTATTTTTTAATTCTCAAAATTATACTGAAATGAATTTAAAATTAAAAATTGTCATTTTCAATGACTAACTACCTCTTATTTGCAAACTTTGCATTTTCACTGCTTAAGAAATGCTTTTTTTTTTTTTTTTTTAAACTAAGATTCAGATTTGACATCATTTGATTTTGTAACTTTTCTAATCTAGTAAAAAAATAAATCTTTATTTTTAAAACAACTTCTTTAAAATTTTAAGTTTCAGTAATTAAAAAAAAAAAAAAAAAACCCAACTAAATTTTTAAGGCAAATGTTAAAAATATAAAAAAGATAATGGTTTAAAAAGAATTCATAAGCTTTAGGGATGACTTTTGTAGTAAATTCAGAAAGAAAAATAGAAGTCCTGTCTATCACTAACTAACTAACAGTAATTATTGTTTTAAATTTAATATTGAAAACATAAAATCAAGTTAAGTAAAAAAAAGAAAAATATGATTTGCCATTTTTTTCATTTGTTATAAACTGTTTTTTTTTTTTTGTCCAATATGTAAATGCCTGAAGATTTTTTTTAATAGTGTTAAATAATTAATAGCTTTCTAATATCTGGAATTCTCTTTGGAGTTTTGGGATTATCATCCTATAATAGACTCTTAATTGCAATTTATTTTCTCTATTGTGTTTTTACTCTAAATTATTTTTTTTTCTTTTAAAAGTTAACTAATAACTTCTTTTGCACTCACCCTGCCCATCTCTCTTAATTTAGTTAACATAACAATGATTGTAGAATTGTGTTCCCATAGCATTCTCCAGAAGTCTTCCGTTGTTTCCTGTAAAGGACCTTGGGTTGCAATATATGCATTTCTATAGCGATATCCCTAAAGGAATAACAAAAAAAGAAAATCACACTTTATTTCAAGGAAGCTAAATTTAACAAATAAAAACATCAAATTTAATAATTCATAAGCTATGTATCGATGATATCTTTTATATGCAAGAAAAAAAAATATTTTTTAATATTATTATTGATAAATGATGTTGCAATTGGATCGTTCACAGAAATAACATTGTAACCAACACTTTTACTTTGAGTAACAACAACTGAAAATATCTCAACAGTACAAATTGAGCTTCGCATTTAAGGTTACAAGATAAAGGATTTACTTAAAATCACTTAATAGGCATAAAAATAAAGGCAAAAAATAAATAATTATTATTGCGTTGAACTGAAAGTTCAGATTTTTCCTCACTTGTACATCTCTGACTTAGAAAACCAGCTGAAATCTGCAAAGTGCCTTTAATTGTATTGCTATGTTATTTATAGATAATTTCTTTAAATATTAAACTGAAATAATATAAGTGGTAATTCATAGACTATTATTTTAAACTGAATGTTTAATTAAAGTGCATTTAATGCTTTATTATTTCCGAATAAAAAGAAACAAAACAAAATGCAGACTCGAAGAAGATGTGTGCCATTTATGGAGAAAATGCTGCAAATAACAGATCATGCTAAAAGTGGTTTACAAAATTTAAAGTAGGCACTTTTTTTTTAAAAGATGCTTCCTGAAGGCCATCAAAGACAAGCTGGCCAAATGAACTTGTGGTGCTACTTATTATTTGTGGTCCAGTGCTGATTCAATTTCTGGCAGAAACCATGGACTTTCCTCTGGATGGTTTTCTTCCAGACAACCTTGGAGACATGGTTTCTTTCTTGGGTTAAAAGGCAGAAGGATGTCAAACTGATCCTACCTTTTTCCCAATGGTTGTGAATTGTTGAGAGCCTGTGCCTTCACCACCCTGATGGTCAGCAATAGGTCTCAAACATTTAAAATTTGGTTTAAGTTGGCTTCAAACCGTTTTTGGTGTGAACAATTCAATTATTTTACAGTATGATGGTTTTTCTAATTATCATTATAACAAACTTACATCAATGAAACTTGCATTGATATAATCAGATCCTTCTACCCCTCTGATCGGCTGCAAACACACTCGATTAGATTCATCTGAAAGAAAATAATAATAATACTCTTTTAGTAAACAGAATCAAAGATTTTAACAAGTTTTTAAGAATAAAAGAGACAACTATACAAAACTCCAAATTCAGTGTAACAAAGATGAAATACTTGATTACAGGAATATTTTTAGTTATATAATTTCAAGGAATCTAACAATTATTTGTGTGAAGATGTTTCATTATGTAGTATTTGAATGCCTTTCTAAATGATCCTAAAATTTTAAGTAATATATATATACTTACATGGCAAAATATTTACAAGACGATTCTTAAATTTATTACATGGTAAGTTGGCACTAACAAATTTGGCAGGCTGAGTCTTCAAACTTGCTAATTTCTGAAAAATAATTTTCAACATTTCTTAGTGAATTCTGCAACTAAATATAAAATTCTAAAATTAGTATCCACTTAATTACAATAGTAAGCCTCTGCATTAAAATGTGAAATCAGTAATCTTAATTTTTCTTACAATCCATTACTAAATTAATTAATTAATTAATTATATTTATTTAGTTGACTGTTTTTCTACAAATGTTTAGCCCCATAATTGTTTAGATAATACCTACCATAGGCATCTGAAAGTAATTACTGTTATCCCTTTATTTGGTTTGGAATATTTCATTAAATAATCATTAATAGCAAAGAACATTGTATGAAATGAAAAGAACAGGGAGGCTTAATGTGCGTGTATTAAAATAGAGAGAAAGTGAGAATAAATAAAATGCACTTACTTTCAAACGTGTATAACAAAGAATTGACAATGATGGCAATAAACCGACAGTTTCGGAATACTCTGCGTATTCCGAAACTGTCGATTTATTGCCATCATTATCAATTCTTTGTTATATATGTTTGTAAGTAAGTGCGTTTCATTTATTCTCACTTTCTCTTTATGAAAAGAAAAGAAAAACAAAACAGAATCTTGAATGATACTTTCTTTACTCTAGATTCAACATCATAATAATAATAATAAAGTGCATATTTTCAAATTTAATTACCTCCAAATTAAATTTTTTTTGATTTCTCCTAAATTTTAATTTCCTTAAATAATACTCATAATAAAAATATGTGTAATTACCTTAAATTCCAGCTCCATACCAGTGATATTTTCTCCTGATTCTGGTTGATTAAGTTTCTGGATATGTGCAAACAAGTTGCGAGCTGGGATTTCTGTATTGCCACAGAGCACTGCTTCTAATAGCGCATCATGAATGAAAATATACTGGTCTTCTGTCTGAACCATATAATTGCGCTGAGCTCTTAAGCAAGTAACATGGCCATAAATGTCCACGGTTTTCTCATGTTTAATTCGTTCTAGCATTGAATCTATTACAATAAATGCACCAGTACGACCTACGCCCGCACTGCAACAAAAAATTAACAATATTAAAGACATTTTCACATGGAAGCTAACAAGTCATATATATATATATATAAATAAATTCTGTGTAGGTATTTAGAAATATTTTCTTTCTTTTACCTGCAATGAACTGTAATAGGGCCCGCATCAGAGGGATTCATACTTTTAACTCGTCTCAAAAACATAAGGAAAGGAGTTGGATGGTCGGGCACACCATGATCTGGCCAGGCAGTAAACTGAAACTGCCGAATTTCTCTCTTTTCAGCATAACCGATCTGAGATAAAAACAAAAATCAATCAATCAATCAATCAAATAACAAAGGTTCCCGCTACTGATATTTATGTATATATAAAAAAAAGTTTAAGTTTTTTTTTTTTCATTTTCAAATCAACTTATACAATTATAAATTTAAAATAAGAACATTTCAGGATTTGTTTGTTGTTTTTTTTTACCTCTATAAATTCATTAAAAATACAAAAATATAATATTAAAACTGTAAAAACTCAACTTTGCAGAGTTTATTAAGGAATTTTTATAACATTAACTGTGCTAAATTTTTTGTTCTTTCAATTTAATAGGAGAAGTAAGAAAAAAAATGTTTATTAATAGTTAAAGTCATATTCTAGACTTCTGTTAAAATTTAGATTAACCTCTATTTTAACTTTATCATTAACACTATTATTGATAGAAATGCACCTTAAAAATTAAGTATTGTCAGTTTTAATATGACTCATAACAAAGTCTTAAAATGTATGTAGTTAGGTGCAGATGGAAATTGATTTTTTTTTTTTTAAATTTATTATAAATTTAGATTTTATATTTATCTTTACTCATTTTTTTTTTTTTTTAAATAAATGTTAGTTTTAAGCACCTTCATCATCATGCACAATGAAAATGAATAAAATATATTATTTTTCATGTAAATTTAAACTTTCTTCTAAGAAGTTTCAGCCAATAATTTTAATACAAAACATATCAGCAGAAACATCAAAATTAACGTGAAAAATTATATATTTTATTCGTTTCTGTTATATGTTAGGATTTTTAAAATGTGTGAAAATATAATTAACATAGTATTGGATAATAAAAACGACATACATACTTTAGAAAAGAAATGATATATTAAAACATTTATAAAATATATAAAGAATACATTACAAAACAGGGCAGTTTCGTTCGGCATTGGATTGCTCAGGACTTCGTCAGCTAAGTTATAAGTGACATGGAAAGGGACTTATATAAATAAAGTAATTGCAGACAGCTAATCGGGGTTCCATCATCAGAGGTTTTTTTGAGGATGACTCAAACAACATCTGACGATGGAATCTCAATTGGCTGCCTCCTAATCCTATCAAAATTTATTTATATAAGCCCTTTCTTTGTCACTTATAACTTTGCTGATGAAGTTCTGAGCAATCCAATGCCAGACGAAACTGTCCTGTTTTGTAATGTATTCTTTATATATTTTATAAATGTATGTTATTTTATAAATTTAATATATCATTTCTTTCCTAAAGTATGTGTGTCGTTTTTATTATCCAATACTCATTTCTTTTGTGAATTCTGAAAGGAAAAAAAAAAAAAAAAAAAAAAAATAGCTACCTATATGTAATTGCATAAGCCATGGAAATCTTTAAAGATTCAAGAACAGACAGGGAAATTGTGGTAGTTCATGTAAAAACTTTAATTTGGAATCGAATTACAAAAAATTACACCTTAATATAATTCATTGCTTTTTAGTACCAGAAGTAATTTGCAAAATTACAAGTATATAATTTTTAAATAATCCCAAACTGTTATATTTTCTTCTATCGAGATTTTTTAAAAAAAAGGATAAACAAAAGGAGTTTCTTCATCCTGAACTTAATTATTTAACTCCATATCTTTTAGTTTCTTTCTATTCTGAATATGAGCAATATTCAATAGCTTACACGTTCTGAATGTTGAAGGAACTGTTATTTTTCTCTCAATAATGAGGTTATTCCTCTTTATTTTTTTAAGTTTACAAATTTACATACATTTCCAGGAGTCTAGACTATTCTGATCCTCAGATACATGCAGATATTAGTTCAACTTATAGAAAACAATCCAAATTATTAACACACACAAAAAAAGTGTTTTTTCTAAACTGCAAACACTTCATCAATTGGAGAAAATATTTTGACATTATATTCCCTATCATTACCAAATTTAAAAACTTAAATTTATTTCATAAGTTAACTGGATTTAGTGATATACTTGATATTTATTACTTACTCTCTGCAACTGAAATGTACGAATACAATATGTTGCTAATTCCTGAATATCAGTTAGACCGACATGAATCAAACCATAAGTTTCAGAGCCACGGCCTGGCCAGTACTGATCACATTTGATCCGTGTTCGCTCTTCCAACTTGGTCATCATCACAATTGTAGAACTACGTTGTTCCCATATCATACGCCAAAAATCTCCAAAAGTTTCAGGGAGAGGACCCTATAATGGAATAAAAATGTTAAAATTAAATATAACAAGAAAATTACATTATTTTAAATGTGAACACAATAAAAGTAAATTTTTCTCCAGTTCAGAATTTGGAAATATTATGATTAATTAATCCATAAAATAATGATTCAGTGTGATAGTAATTTATAAGGAAATATATTTAGCTAATAAATATGAAAAAAAAGTTTACATATGTGAAGAAGGTATTCCAGTGTTATGATGTAATTTCCAAAGTTCTTACCTGTGTAGCAATATAAGCATTTTGTTTTCTGTATCCGTCACAGTAATTAGCATTGATGTAATCACTTCCAGGAATTCCTTCAATGGGTTGCAGCACTACACGTGAGTGATCGTATGCAATAACATTAGCATAACGATTTTTAGGTTTATTAATTTCTAGGTTGGAATTGTCCCAAGTGAACTGTTGACCTGGCTCTATAGACTGAAATGATAAGAAAATTATTAGCATCTGTAATGAAAGAATAATGTTAGAATACAATGGAAGAAAGAAATACATGTCAAATCTTTCCACATAAGACAGAATTGTAAACATTTAATTGTAAACATATATTTAAGATAAGTCTTTACCAAGAGACAAATTTAATTTCTAGAAAATGCAAATGAAAGAAAATATTAGTACATCGTTACTATTAGTCACTAATACTGTGTCATACTAGTTTAATGCTGTACGAAGATAATAACCATGATCATTATATCACAATCAAAGCAACTATCAAGTAAGCTTCTATAGAAAATATCACTGCTAGATTATACGAGGAATGTAACAATGCTTATCTTGGCATATCAAGAATCAGTATCATATTCCACAAGAATCAATCAGACTATCATACTGGTTATCTGGACCTTACAATCCTTTATTCTATTGTCAAAGGGGACTGTTTAATCAAAATTAATAGTAAACTGTTGACATATCAGTTCAAGATAGGCTGTAGCTAAAAGCGTTCTACAGCAGCTTAGTTTTTGACAGAAATACAAAGATGACAACTTTGCGCAAGTGTTGTCCTGAATGATCTTTTAAACGCCTGGGACTACTTTTCTTGGATATTGACATTTTTAAATTACTACTTATCCTGGACCTGATTTGATGCTTTGTGGAGTTGCAGTCTCTGTGCTTGTTTGTCATTAAGAAATCAATATTTATAACAAGTAATAGGATAGACAGATAAAAAGGTCAGAGGTTTCAATGGAACCTCTCAACTTTCCTAACACAAACACACTGGAGTACAAACAACTTTGTAAGTGGCTTGATGACACTGTCAAAAGCAAAGACATCAGTGAAAACGCTCGGCTGAAAATAGTAATCAATATAAAGATCTGTAAAAAGTCTTGTTATTACTGCCCATCTGGTCTGAAACAGAAGATAGATTAGGACAACAAAAAAAGTGCACAGTAAAGAAAGGGTCATTATGATATAATTAAGCTTTGCAAATATAATATCAAAGAGATAAAGAATTAATTACAATATCACAACAAACGGATTCTGCTTCAGAAGAATTGTATCATAAAACTGACAGATTAGTACCTACAAAAGCCACCTCTGGATGCAGTGCATCCTAATATATGGTATGGTATGAAGTAAAATAACTTTATATTATCTGGTGACCTATTTTGCAAAGAAGTCTGTAATTACTGTATACAATTCTGTTATTCTGTGATACTTTTGCTGATGTCCTAGACATGCTTGATAGTAGACAGATCTGGATATGATGGAAAATTGTGCAATCTTAATATTTTTCATATGGAGGTAATATAATAAGAGTATGGAGGCACTCACGGGAGAGATGAGCCATTTGTAGACAGGCATTAACATGCTGTAAAAATGACCCTTTGTGAGTGTGACATGAAAGGTAATATGAGGGTCACAAATATCACTTCATTATTTTGCTGCTAATATCACTTTACTAGGGGAGATAGCCTTATCATAGGAGATGACTTCCCTCAGCATTATATCACTGGGTGCATAACTGATTTCAGATATGAGCACTCCTCTATATGTGAATGCTCCAAGGTAAGAGCGTTAGTGACAGTGAATGCAACTAATAAAGCAGCCAGCATGTTTACAGCAAGCACATGACAGCCCTTACATAACATAATAATTCAAAATGCATTCTTCGAACAACCTTGACATTCAATATAGCATAAATTATTCCGATGCTAAAAATGATTCCTTTTTCCCTGATTGTTGACTAATGATATAGGAATAAAATCCAAACTTCTGGCAGTAAAACTTTACTCACTACCAAGTCTAGTAACAAGACATTTTAACAATTCTTGGTTAAAAAATATAACGTAACAATAAAGACATGAAAAAAAAAAATAAATAATCCAACATCTGATACATGATGAAATTGAACACAAAATTCGTGTTGCGACACAAACATTCGTTATTATATGTTACTATTATACTTTAATTTTTTACAGAATCTAGAAAAAAATTTGAGACATTTATCCAACTACCTTTCTGAGTTATAAATCTTGCAATTCTTAAGCTGACAAATTCTACACTTAATATTATAATTTGTACTGAAAAATAGTGATGATGGTAGAAGTAAGTTTCTGTGAAAACATTAAACTTAGACTAAAAAAAAAATCAATTTCTCTACTCTCAGATTAGTATCACTTTGCATTAGCAGAATACAAATGCCAGATATGTAGAAAACACAAATACCTATAAGATTATCTTATAACAATGAGTCTATATCAAAATAAATTTTCGTGATATTGATATTTCTTTTCATGCCAATGCTGGATGTATGGTTAGGCTAATTTAAGTGCAGGGTTCCTCTAAGTTTTTTTTTTTAATATATAAGACGAAAAATTCTTAACTTTTCGCCTTTTACGAACAACTACTGTTGGCAAAACCACCCATATGTAAATTTCAGAAAGTTCTATGTACAGTCACTTTTTATTATGGTAAATTAAAAACAAATAACTATCCAGAAATCAAACATGTTAATTAACTTATATAAATATCCAACCTCGTATTCTTGAGAGAATTTTAAATTATCGTTGGATTTCAATCTCTCAATGTGTGCTGCTAGCTCCGAGATAGGAATTGGAGGATGATTCATCATTGCAGGGGTCTGGAAATTTAACCGGCGCATCTCTACTGGGTCGCTCGGATGGGGAGGAATATCACTCATCAGAGGCTTGGTTACTCCCGAGTGATCAGGAGCCTTTTGTGTCTGGCGCCGTCTGTTAACAACAAAAAAGATGAATTATTTTTAGTTATTCCTGCTCATTTAGAACATACCTTTCATAATTACATGCACCCACTTTTCCAAATAATAATAATAATGAAAAGCATAAGCACTGCTGCTTTTGTTTCTATCAAGATTTTTTGGATCTTATGATTTGAAAACATTAAATTATAGACTATAATAATAAGAATTAACTTATGGGACAACAAATTCTAGGGAAAGGAAATATAAAACTGTAAAATTTAAGTCTCGGAAAGTTCACGAACACAATTCATCCACAGATTATCAATACACTGCTTACAGCCCACCCCATTCACTAGAAATTTTGTCATCCAACACATGAAATATGAATATTTTCAAAAGTACAACAATTAATATTGAAATCATTCAAGTTAAAAGAAATATTTTTTTTTTCTTGTTAGTATTACAAAAGAATAAGGTCTAATCATTTGTAAGCTACATAATTTAAAAAAGTAATAGGAAAAAGAAATGCTATATCATAAAATTAAATTTATTAATCCTTTCAATGCTGACAGATTATAATAAACTAGTGGTTGGAATTAGTGAAGTCGCCTGAATTTCAAATCATAGGAAATTTCCTGAAGTAATAATGTTTTCAAAGAATAATTTTATTTTATAAATAAATAAATATATTCTATTAATGAACTTTTATTATTTATTAGTATTGACAAAAATATTTTTTCTTATTTTTTTTACAAAATCTTTTTTAGCTTAAAAAAAATTAATATGATACAATGTAACACCGATGAAAAATAAATACATTTCCATTATTTTTACTGAATGTATATTAATAAATGAATTTTTATTATTTGTAACATTGATGGAAATATACTGTATATATATATTGCATATGTGAGGTTTTCCTTGCAGCAACTTATAAGCTACGAATATTGAATGGGATCAACTGTATTGGTGGTGAATTGCTGGCATTTAACTTTCCAGATATGTAATATTAATATAGCTTTAGCTTGTAAAGAAAAAGAGAATTTGCTAAATTGCAAATGCAAATTTAAAACTGTTAAATTTCCTCAAAGTCTAGGCATATTTTTCAACTATACTAGAATATGTGTTACACTAATAGCATGATGTCAATTATTATATTATTAGTATTATTGTAAATTTAAGTTTTAAAGTTTGTATTCATAATGAATTATGAAGTCCGAGAGGATTGAGAAAGCTTTTCTTTTCCTCATGTACAACCTGAAGAAGTTTCTTGTTAAAAATGAAATATTGTTAAGAATAATAAAGATGTTCTAGTAAAACTGTTGAGTTTACAAATGAACGATGTTTAAATGCACTACAATTTAATCCTAATTTATAAAACATTTTTTAACTTATTACGAACTGAATACAGATACTACTAAAATTGAAGAAACAAAGCATTTCAAATTATTGTGCTTAATATTCAAACAGTATTTAAAAGTCTTTGATGAAGAGATATTCAAGTTCTTCTGAAATTCACAAAGAAAGAATTCTTTAAAGATTTAGATCTACAAATTTTTTAAGTTTCAAATAATATTTCGTTTTTAATTTTTTAGATGTTAAAGGAATCAAAAATATACCAACTTTTTCACAAGGATGAACATGATGACACAAACAGCGATAAAGATGATGGTAATGATTGGCACCACAATCCAGAGCAAGCCTGCCTCCTCGGCCGAGCTAGATATGATCGTCATACCCGGTTTTTCCGTATTTTCCCCAGGTCTAGGTCTTTCAGGTGTAGATTTATCTGGAGGTAACGGACTCATGTCCAAACTCAATGGATCGGAAAAAGGACTTGATGTATACAAATTCTGCAAAGTAAAAGAAAGTCAGCAAGTCAGTGACATGTCTAATATTGTAAAACTGAATTTCAAGTTATTTGTTATTAATTCTAGTAGATTGAAGAAATTTCCTGTTTCCTTCTGAATATATTAATGTAGTTCAAAAAGCTGAAGCTTTATTTGAAGGATATGTGGTTAAGAGAGAAAAGAAAAACACAAGAGTTATTTATTAACTTCATCCATTATTAATTGTAACCTATCAAAACTGGAAAGGAAAGATACAATGTAGCTTAGTATCTAATCTTGATTTTGAATACAAAGATTTAATACAACGAGTTTTATCTTTTACCATTAAGTTAAATTTGAAGAAATTGAAACCTAATTTCTTTGCCAATGTTCCTAATATTTATTATGCCTCTGGTATGCCTCTAAAAGCTGCTCACAAACATCTGTATTATACTTTAAGATAGTAATATAGTAGTAAGAAATAAACAAAATGAAGCACTGCTCAATTTCCATTATGTCATACTTAAAAACTATTCTGATTACTTTATTTTTCACATTCCATTAACATTAAAACAAAAATTAATAATAAAATTTACTTATACACATTTTGTGATATTTTCACACTTTTTACCTTTCTTTTCCCTCTCTTATTAAAGGGAAAAATAAATATTAACATATATTTTTTTTTTTACTTGATTGTGACATTGTGTAAAGCGTGGGCCACAAATTTGCAAATCAAAGACTGCTTAATAGCTAAAGACAAGCCTTCAAAATGGCCTGAAAGTTGAGTCATTGGCTAAGAGGCCCAGCTTCTTAGTTTTCAATAAGATAGACTTAAAAATGCACCAGCAAAGGACGCAGTTCAAATTACCTATTTATAGGCACATATACACTTTATTCATAGTAGAAGAAGCAACTGAATATGTAACTGACAAGGGATTATAATCTGGAATCTTACAGTTCTTTTTGCAACAATTTATAATGTTCAAAATGATTTACTAAGCTACTTTTATTAAGTTGTAAACTATAATGAACTTTTGGTAAACAAAGCAACAAAGATAAGTTTATTATTCTGGTCTTAAATATTATGATTTAAAGATATTTCTTACCTTTTGGGGTGTATCTACTACTGCTCTAACAAATATTCTATATTTTTTTCCTCGTTCCAATCTCCTATTTACAAAACTTTCATATACTTTTCCATCTCCCAGGACAAATGTATAAGGAATTGTCCTTTGGATAAATTTGGCCGTAATATAGGGTGGGTCAACTGCCTGCTTTGGAACACTGGTTAACTGAAAGAAAAGGAATTGAATAATTACAACTTTAAAATACTTACAGAAACACCACTGATATATATACATACATAGATAGATAGACAGACAAACAAATAAACAAAAATATAATAAACAAGTTTTGTTTTACCTCCTCTAAAGTATACAAATTGGGATCTTTTATTGCTTTCTCGTCTGGTACTATTACCAGATAATAGTGGCTAATCGGTCCAAATTCTTCTGATGCTTGAGGAAGTATAACACTTATCTCCTGCTCATTTTGAACGCCGTAAAAATCTGGTTTGACCATTGGTTGTGGAGCTGAAAAAGACAAGAAAAAAAATGTTTTATCTTATATCTCACACATTAACTAGTTCATGAGTAGCAAACCACCAATAGATCACAGCTATATTAAGTAACATCTATATCAATGAAGTAGTGGATGAGAATAATTTAACCATTAGTTTGCTATCCTTGTTCTTCACAAATGACAATGTTGGTGATTTTTAAAATAATAACAGTAAAAAAAAAAAAAAAAAAAAAAAAAAAAAATTGAAAATTTTTCAAAATGCTCCTGAGAAAAAAAGAAAAAGAAATCAGAAATTGATCTTAGATGGTCTATTAAACACATAAAATTAAGATGTTCTTTGGAAGATGAGGGCGTCTAGGATGCCTAGAAAAGCATCGGTTAGGATTTCATACAAAGAACCTCAGCCAAAGATTCTTCAATAAACAGCTGTTGAGGCGTAACATTTAGACAGTTGTCTGTAAATTTAGCTAAAATATTTAGACTGTACATGTTTCCAGGATCTGGCTTGATATTTCTTGTATTTCGTTCTTCTATGCTTTATCTATCTGAAGCAGAGATATACCCACCAAGTGTTCAAAAGATGCTCTCAAATAAGGGGGAGCAGAATTTCTTTTTAACTTTCATTAACAATGTTACTTGGGTTTTAGAAATTCATTTCAATGCTCTGTAAAGCTAACATTCTTAACAACCTAAATACATGAAGGTAGAATTTATGTCATTCACTAACTTATTAGATGGCATCAAACAGATGTATTTTATCAGAAGCATTTTTCTACAGAGACCAAATTCTCAGTGGAAGAATTTCTGAGAAAATATAAGTTCACTATAAGAGAAAACAAATTATATATTTATTTTCAATGCCAATTGTATATTAATATTGTAACAGATTCATGTTAATGGCATTTATTTTTAATTATAATCAGCACAATCAGTTAGCGAACATTGTTCTATCAACATTACTATTTGTTGACATCAAAAGGACCTTCTTTAATCCATTCGAACAAATACTTCAGCTAACAACAGGAGTCAACCAGGCATTCAAGTTTATTAGAGAAATTACCATGGGGCAACTAAACCTTTCAGCAATACATCAACAGTGCCCTTAAAATTACTATAAAAATAACTAAAATCTTCTGAGAAATGTTATGATAACGATTACTAAACTGAGCGCCGTGGCAACCGTTTATAGAAGCAAACTCAAAGAGGCCAAAGCCGGAAATTTCAGTTTTAGAGGATGAAATATCCCCCTTCCCCCCCAATTTGTCCTATTCTTTCCTTCGTCTATCAGAATGTTAGAACATAAGCTTATAAAGTTGTTTGAACCTAACTGCTTATTAAACAGAACTGTTAGGTAATTCATTCGACCTCGAGTGGCGTGAAAAAAATTATGGGACCCTAATGGTGCAACTATCAAGAAATTTTGGGAACCTCTAAATTTTGACTAAACTTATAAGATGAAATTTCTAACGATCAGTGGGTTATTTTTAATTCCGTTAAAAGAAAGTTTCTGTGCTTCTCCTATACATCTTCAAACTTAATGAGAGCTACTGCATCTGTTTTCAGCATTAAACAAAATGTTTGTCAGTCTGAGAACATTGCTTACTCACAATCATCTTCACGATTCAGAAGAATTTATTCACATGCATTCACACGTTTTTTTTTTTTGTTTTTGTTTTTTTTTCAAAACTTTAGAAAACTCTCCTTCTCCAGATTAAACAATTATGGATGTAATTGCCAAAAAGTTAATAGAGAGAGTTTATGTTTTTGTTTCCGAGATACATATTGATAGAACTCGCAATTGCTCACAAGACTACTTATCTCAGTTTTGTTCAAAAATGCCTATGTTAAACAAAATATTAGAAAATTGTAGTCTTAATTTTTTATGTACAGTGAAACCTCTCTGAGCGGCCACCCCACAGTACCGAGAATATTTGGCCGCTCTGAAGGGTTTTATTTACTATTATAAGATAATTGCTATAATGCGTAATATAAACAAGTCTGACATAGATTCCTTATTTAAAATGAAATTTAAAACTTATCTAAAGAGAAAATAGTACAGTACTTTATTTCATGCTTTCTTACATTTTTTTAAAAAAGGCTACAATTTGTGTCTGTTTTAAGTTTTTACTTTTCTCTATAACAACCATTTTTTCAAGTTCGTTTTTTACTTTAAAAAGCAGATCTCTAACCAATTCGTTTGCAACCACTTCGGAATTTTCGATAATTTCATCGATTTTTCCTAAAGTCGCTTGTGTTGAAAGTTTAGCTTGCTCTCCATTACAAACATCGGGAAGTTCCTCGTCAGGGACGGAATTAGCTCCTGAAAGGCACAAAAATTAATTTCTAAAAACGTTTATATACACATACATACTGTTTAGTTAATTTAAATCAACCTCAAATTTTAGATTTGATTAAAAGGATTTAAAGTATGCTTACCTTCGCTAGACTCGTTAACCGAAAGGCGCTCCTCCAAATCGGCACCGTAATCATCACAGCATTCCACTGTTGCTTCGTACTGGAAAGATTCGGGATCATATTCTATTCCAGCAAGTTTTGAGAGTTCTGCTAATTGTTCTTCCGCCGTCGATTCGTCGAATAAATCTAATTGTCTCTCAATTTCTCTGCTACTGATTCCACAGCTGACGAAACATTTAATGATTACTTCTTGATCTATTTTTTTCCAGAAGGTTTTAATCCAGTCAACAGCATCTCCGACAGTAATCTTCTTTGAAAGTTCACTGGCACTTTCACATCCATCCATACGTGCAATGACATATCGCAGAGCGCACTGTCTATACTCCATCTTGAAGCATTGTATAACACCATGATCCAATGGCTGAAGTTTTGAAGTCGTATTTGGCGGTAAATATAACAGCTTGATATTAGTGAGCTGAGTTATGTGCGCATGACACGCCGCATTATCCAGCACAAGGAGAATTTTCCTGTCTTGATTTCTCATTTTTTTGTCAAACTTTACCAGCCAATCTTCAAAAATAAATGATGTCATCCATGCTTTTGTATTTGAGTACCACGACACACCAAGATGGTTCAAATCTTTTCCTTTAAAACACCTGGGTCTTTGAGGTCTCCAAATTATCACGGGTTTCTCTTTCTCTCCAGCTGCGCTTGCACAAAAACTAGGGATGGACGGGATTGGATTTTTAGGTCGGGAAGGGACGGAACGGGATTTTTTTTTCCCTCCCGAAAATCGGGCGGGATTGTCCTTCCTTCAGTAAATGGGAAATAGTTGTTCGGGTTTTGAAACTTGATATGGATGACAATAATAATAACAAACAAAAACATTTTTATGTCTCTCGCTAGTCGAAATCACGAAGGCCGTCGTCTGTTGTTTATTGGTTTCGCCGGTCGATCGCTAACGCTATGACGAAAACACTTTGTTGTTGATGTAATATTGGGAGGTAGAAGGAAAATAAATAGTTCAGAGTATCTCTCAATGATTTATTGTAGTTTTCAGTTGCCAGGATTAATAATCCCAGCATTATTAAGCCTTTTGTTGAATTTAAATAAATCGCGAAATCCCGTCCCGAAGAAATCCCGAAGTAAAGCAAATCCCGCCCGATAAAAGGGATTATAATTTTCCCGAAATATCGGGTCCCGTCCATCCCTAACAAAAACTAATGGTCAGCCGCTCCTTCGGAATTTTTCCACCTCTGGCATCTTCCGATTTTTGTATCATGCTCTTACTAGGCAAAGAGCAAAAAAAGAGTGCTGTTTCGTCCATGTTAAATATGTCCCTGTCATCATATCCAGCCAAAATCAGTGGATGCTCCAGCCAATCTTCACATGTACTGAGGTCGACATCGGCCGCTTCGCCACACAAAGATCGAAATGTGATATTATTCCGTATGCGAAATCTATCCAGCCACCCATTACTAGCGGAGAAATTTTCAAATCCAAGAGCATCTGCAAGTTGTTTTGCCTTGTGTTGAATCATAGGTCCACTGACAGGAATTTTCTTCGCCCGAACCGTTTTAAACCATTCCAAAACAGCCTCGTTTATATCAACATACTTTTCGCGTCTGATCGGATTTATAGAAACAAATGAATTCATTAATTACATATTTTCTATAACTCAAATTGTGAAATTTATACACATCAAACTTAAATATGTATTTGAAGAATAATTTTTGAATCACCAAAACTTCACGAAACTTGGCACGACTATTTATGGACGAGATATTACCAATTTTTTTTTTTTATTTGAAATTGTTTCCATATTGGTATTTGTGGAGAGATATAAGCACAAAGATTTCAAAAATTCCATAGAAAAACTAATTGAACAGAAATAAACAATACAATGATGACAACCAATTGATCTTCTTCTAATCCATTGTATTCCAAATTAAATTTGCATTTGCTTTGATTTAATTAAAAGTAATTGGATTTAGGCAACTTTTAAATAGTATTAGGTAATTTAATCGGTTTTCAGCAACAGAAACATGTAATATAAAGATTTCTTAATATTACAGATATTATAATTTATAAAATAAATAAAATCTTTTTTTTTTTTTTTGTAGATTTTAGAAATTTAAAACAAGAAAAGTAAACACAAAAATTAACTTTCTTACAGGAAATATATTTTAAATTCTTTCTGGAACTACTTTTTTGTGTGTGAAATACTGTTAAATTAAAAAAAAAGCAATACTGATGAAAATATATATCAAGTCTTTCCATTTGTAAACTTATTTCCATTCGAAAAAATGAAAACAAAAAAACAACAACAAACAAACGAAAAATAACAATAAACCCAAATCTACAAATTAAAATATATTTTATATTCCATATTTTGCTAGTTTTTAATTTTCCTATACATCATTAATTTCTATTATAAAATTATTTACTGATAATTCAGATTATTAAAAGAAAGACAATTTGGAAATCCTTCCATAAATATTGTTTTTAAAATAATTGTATCCAACTATTTTGATCACTTTTGTTTGGGTGGGGGTGTACACTGAACAATAACCACAGGCACCCATGCTCTTGTTATGCTACTAATCTGAGGGTAAAAAACATGGACTACCTTTTATGGGGCATTTATGGACATTGATTGTTCCGCAAAATAATTCATAATAAATTGTGCCTTAATATGGCTGAAATGAATGGATAAGAAATACGGTCAAATGCAATAGAAAAAATGTAAAATTAAAATTACCAAAAAAATTGCATAATTAAAAAAAAAAATCAATTAATATAAGAATAATGCTAATTATACATTTTTAAATTCAAATGCTTAAACTCAAAAGATGCAAATATATTTTCCTGATATTTGTAATTGTGGTTTGGCTGGCAAAATGATGGAAATGCTAAAATATATTCTTTGGAACGATATAACATTTTTATTTAAAAGAGTATAGGTAGCTAGATATGAAGACAAGCAAGCATCAATCTATAATAGAAACACTGTTTATTCTTACCTGCCATAGCAGTTGTAACAGTAATTCGAGCAGGAGGACGGTAATTATCATCATCCGGAATTGCAGTGACATTCACCTGATAACTAGTAAAAGGTGAAAGGTCATGGATTGCATGAGATAGTGTGTCTTGATCTACTTCAATATACCTAACTGGGATTTCTTGCCTTTGTGTAGAACCTTGACTATCTACAAATTCTTTTACAGCATCGTAGGATATCTGAAATAAAAACATTAAATCATAAATAAATCTATTTTTTAGAAAAATCCTTTGAAATGTTGTAGCAGTACTTATGTATGAGACATTATTTCAATTATAAAGTAGTTATAGTGAGTTTCTTTAATATTTCTACCAATACAATAAACTATACCGTTTCATAGCACAATTGTCTGGACACATTGAAAATAAGTGGAATTGACTCAATATTGTCCGGAGTGATGAATCACATAATCAAAATGAGATGAAAGGGTCTTGGATGTAACAGATGCCATGACAACAATACCTACTGTCTGTGTAGAGCAATGGGTTAAGCCTGCTAGTCTTAATGGCTGGAAAGCTTATTGTTGCAGGGTAACCTTAATTCTTGTCAATCCTGAACTTTCCAATTGTTTCACAACATTTTGGAACAGAATCTTTAATGTTTGAACATTACAATGCACTTATTCATAAAGAAAAAACTAAATACAGGTTTATAGAAAACTTTCATAAATTCATTTAAAATATATCAATACACACCTGTGATAACTGTTTATTTAATTAAGAATTATGAAATTCCTTTTATGTGAATGAATTTTAAAGAAGATGGATATATTATCCCTGTCTTTATCATCTGATGAAGTTATCTCGCTAAGAGATAACGAAATATAGAATGTAACTTATAAAGCATCATTTATGTATGAAAGAGATTCAGAAGTGGATGAAATGGACATAAATGGACAAATTTCGACATAGTTAATTTATTAATTTATTTTTTTAAGAATTTGAATAGTGAATCAGAATGTAGACAGACTGAAGGAGAAAACATATGAAGCAAAAAGATAAAGTCAAAGTTTTGAAATTTTGTAAAAAATTTCATTTCTTATTTCATAGTGATATTTTCTTCGATTTCACTCATCCCAGTTTTACAAAATGTACATAATGTGCCAATTTCAAATACCCAAAAGGAGCTTGTAGAAAGTTATTAAAAAAACAACCGATCATTTGTTCATTCAATTATGTTTAATTATTCAAAAGATTTGTTCATTCAATTACCACTGACTGTTTTCCGCCCGTAACTTCTTACCTACTGATCTGATTTTTTTTTTTTTACCAAAATCAATATGATTGTCCTTGTAACAACTAAATTTTAAATTTCAGCTTTTTTGGATGAACAGTTTTTGAGCCATTACCCTCACAGATAGAAATACCCCTTTCTACTTAAAATTTCCTTTTAAAACTTTTTTGTTCTTAAAACTTTTGTAGATGGTTTAGATCCTTATAAGAAAGATCCAATTGTTTTAGTAAGATAAGGAGCTAAGGATCAAAAGCCGTCAACATAAGTGAATTAAATATTTTAATAACTTTTTAATCTTACCATGAGGGTATTCCAACTATATTTCGTTTTCTATAATGAATTCTAGATGTAGAATTTCTTCTTTGTATTCAAACAAAGTTGCCATTAATCTACTGTTGTAACTCCATCTTGTGATACAATAGATTGGAAATGTTTTTTAATTTGTCTGACTATTTGAGAAAATGATGCAATTTTGTGTAAGTATTTGAGAGAGACTGGTTCTTTTCTTTGAGGAAATACATGTGTTACAGAGGCATGATGAAGAGGTTCTAAATGCTGTACAGCGAAGCCCAACCTCAAGTGTGCACAGAACTTTACATACAATACATGATTGCACCACACAACTATGAAGAACTCCACATTCTAAAAGTCTTTATTTGTACCATCTTCCGAAAATCCAACACCTGTTGCCCTGTGATTTTGAACTTGTGTGACATTTTGTGAATGGGTTCAAGCCAATTTGAATGTGGTTTCACACATCCTATTCAGTGATGACACTACATTCATTTGTGATGGCATTAATAATCTATGGAATTCCCACCTTTCGGCTCTTGACTATCCCGAGCCTTAACAGTCTGTACTTACCAACACAGGTTCTGTTTCAATGTGTGGTATGAAATCTAAAATAACAATATAAGCTACGAGAAGAACGGACATGCAATGGAAAACAGGGAGCATCCCAAAAACATATACGTCAAGTAAAGATCCTGATGTTGAGGATGTCCTGAATCAGTGGTTTTTCCATTGTAAGTGGATGAGGAGTGTCCATCAATGGTCCAATGTTGAAAAAGAAGAAAATATTTAAATAAACACTTCGTTGCTTATTTAAACTGTAGTTTGTCATTTTTATATCATTTTAACTATGTGACACTTCACATAATTTATATTTTAACCTATGTGACACTTCACATAATTGGGACAGCTGCTTAACAGGGCCAAAGTGCACTAGTACCGACTTGTTCCAAGTAAGGAATCCATTGGAATCCACTGTATATATCCTGTTATGGCAAATCTGATGCACTATTACATATATTTGTTTTCTATTATAGATTTTAAGAAAAAAAAAATACCAACTTTTTTGCTATATTGATTAAAACTACAAAGGCTTTACATTTGAGATTAATACAAGGCTGTGAAAGAATTATAACAACTGTTTTATATAATTTTATACATTTGCTGTACATTACAACTATTTTATAATAACTTAAACACAGTTCATAATACAGTAGATGCCGCTTAATGTGAACATGGTTAATGTTATCGTTTGTTTAATGTTATTAATAACCTCCGGTCCCGAACAGACGTATTTGAATTAACGTAAAAATAATCGCTTAATTTGATCGCTACATCGCTTAATGTTATCAAATTTTAGGCCAATTGGTTCATTTTCGATGAGCGATTCCGGCGAAGTTCATGGGACAGGCAATTGAAAAGGAACAGTCAAAACAAATTCCTATTGCCTGTATATTGGTGCTAACCTATAATTTTTTACAGAAATTTTGTATGTTAAGGAAAAAAACAAATATAAGTGCCACTTACTTTATATCTTGTTGGTTCCAATTTGACTGGTTCTCTCCAACTCAAAGTCATTGAGTGGGTGGTGATGCTGTGAGCTCGTAGATTCATGGGAACTTCTTCTGGAGCGACTTTAACAAGTGCAGTTTCTGATAACAGACCAACCATTTTAGCAGTTCTTGCTGCCACCTGAACAGCATACATTGTGTGTCGCTCCAAATTAGTTAACTCAGCTGACGTAGTCAGGCCAACGTCTTTATACTGCCACAGGTCTAAATCTTCAACCGCAGTTTTAGTATAAAACACCTACAAATAAAAAAGAAGTAATATTAAAACAATGCAAATATATCTGCAATGTTAATGATGTAATACTGCCAATTACCCCTCTTTAATTTCTATCTTTGCTGTACATTGCATTTTTTTTTTACTTAAATGCATTGTTACTGTATTATCAAAAATTACTACAATGTCAATCTAAAAGTTTGTAAATTAAGAATCAGCCATCGTAGCTACTTCTGCTCTTAATTCTCAATAATCAATTTTTTCTTTCTTTTTGAGTTTATATTAAGTTTTTGTAATTAAGTTGCATTAGATGACTGACTGTATTCATTTGGCAAACGATAATACACATGCTCCTTCTTTTAAAATGATGCAATAGCAATGCACATTAATTACTCATCAAACTTTGAATTTTAATCTGCTCCAAGGCTAGCGACATCCTGTACATCACTACAGAACAGTACATACATACCTGTCTCAGCATTGAGTAAGAAATTAAATGTAAAACTTTTTTTATAGTACTGCCGATGTATTGAAAAGATAAACTTGTATTCATTTATTTACTTTTCATATACTGGTGTACAGTAGTTAGTTTCAATAATTATTTCAGTACTCACTTATTTAGTGACAGTACTTAACTAAATAGTTATCATATCAAATTCATAATCGACATATAATATTTTCTTTTTAAAATGGGTTCATCAGAACATAACCCCATTGTAAAGCAAGGAGCAACTGTATACAGTATTTAAAAATAGAGCATTGCAAACATATTACTTTTACTACATTACAAACCTATTACCAAACCTAATTTCTTAACTGACAGGTGTTCCTGTTAATTAGAACTTTTTTCATCAGTAAAATCAGTGCAGGAATGTGAAGTAGTGGTTTTCTTAAGCCTTTGATTAATACTTGAATGTTCGCAGGTTTGAGAAACATTGCTGATGAGTATTTGACCTGAGTACTTTTGCAATCTATTACTTTTTATTATTTAATCGTGATGAAAATGCCCATATGAAATTTATGTATGTTGTAAATTTAAAAGGTCATAATGAATAAAAGAACTACTGCTGTAAAATAATTAAGAAGTTCATTGACTGTTTAGCTTGTATACAGGGTGTCCCAGGAGGAAAGGTCAATATTATGGGAGGTGATAGAATCGGTTATTTTAAGCAAAAAATGCCATATGAACAAGTGTCCTATTCCGAATGGTTTCCAAGATAGAGCTATTTCAAAATGAATGATAACAAAGAGATACTACATACTGCTTCTAATATTTACTGGTCAAGTTACACATTTCTTACAGATTATAATAAAGGTTTCAAAAATTCCACCACCAACATCATGCATTTCTAAACTCTTGTGAGAACATGTGTTGCTTGTCTGAGTTCGTTGTGATGTTCCTTTATGAGCGCAAAAGCAACAATTATGCGAGTGAGTAATTTGTCTCATGTATTCACTCTATGTCTGTACACACACTTCACTATTCATCCAACCCCATAAACAGAAATCCAAGGGGTTATGTCCAGAGATCTTGCACCGTGCGATGGAAGCGAAGGAAAAGAATGGCCAGCAGGCACAGTGACAATTATGCGTCAAATTTCAATTATCTCGGAAAACTATTTGGAATAGGACACTTGTTCATATGGCATTTTTTGCTTAAAATAACCAGTACTATCACCTCCCAAAATATTGACCTTTCCTCTCGGGTCACCCTGTATACAGATCATAAGTGCCCCTGATTCTGAGACTTTTTATTGGTCTGGTGTGTTCATTGGTTAAATTTATTTTGTAATTAACTATGACATTGGCACATATTAATTGTTTCTTGAAGTCAACCGCTATTTGGAAGAAATTTTGCTTCTATCATTCCACATGAAAATGAACTATTGGAAAATTAGCTGTGATATGCTTTTTGATTTTACTGATTTTCAATGAGCTGTGAGATTTAAGTAATGACATTATAATGACTGTTTAGTTATTTCTAAATATATTACCCTGTAGCCTAAGATGTCTGGTTTATGTGGAACAGAATCCCACCACATTTCCACTGAAGAATCAGATGTGGCCATTCCACTCAGAGCAGCAGGGGCAGGGGAAGGACTACTTGGAGTTCGGACTTCTTTACGGTCACTGTAAGGTCCTCCGCCTATTGAAAACAAAATAACTCAAATGTATATAAAAAAAAGATTATAAACAGATAGAAGAAATGACTCCCACCCAACCTAAAAAAATACTTTGTGAATCTGAATAGCTCAAATCAACTATAAGAAAAATCTACAAAACAAACACAAATTGCATATCAAACGTTTAAGGCTTGAAAAATTGAGATTTCAATTCTACCAACTTTAAGTAATTTTCTTTTTGTATATTTTAAATTTTTAACACTGCAGAGTAATCTGGTGTAGGTGCTGTGATATGATTAAAATTAATGGATTTAGATGACTTATGTAAGTACAGATTTCAGTAATTTTTCAGTAAACAGAAAATTTCAATTTTGTATTTACCAGCTATTATGATTTTTGTAAATAAAGGAATTTTCCCTGCTTTGTGTTGTTTTCATGAATTAAAAAGAAAAAAAAAACCTCCCCCAACGTTTTAAGGAAAATATGCTGCAAATTCTTTGAGGAACTATTTCACAATTATGCAAGGCAATTACACCAAATCTTTTAAAAAAGCTTTCACAATCTATCAAAACATACACCTTTTCAGCCTAACTTTTGTTTATGATGATGTATTGTCTTCTAAGAAAGACCTGGCATGTCTAGTTTCAAAGGTTAAATAACCTAAGACATTATGTGAAGAAAGATAATTACTATCACTTCCGAACTCCAGCAAAATAATGCCTTGCTTACCTTTTGTTGTAAAAGCTTTAACTCTAAAAATATAGTCTGTGTTTTCCTCTAAATCCGTGAACACAATCCTTCCCTGAGTCACATTGCGCTCTGTCGTGGCTTCATAATCTGATCTTTTGTGAAACTGAATTTGGTAGTTGACAATGTCACCATTTCGCAGATGAGGGAGTGGCTGCTCCCACGTAAAGGCTACAGTGATGGGAGTTTGGAACCAAAAGGTTATGTTTTCAGGAGCACCAGATGGAACTAAAGAAATCAAAATGGACAATGAATCAGATTAAAGGCAATTTTTCAATGAAATCAAATGGTTAACATCAAATTGTTTATTGTTATAGCAAATGTTAAAAGATTTTAAAAAAGAATAGAAGCAATTTTTAAATCCCTCTTTTCATGTTTTAGAAGAATACATGGTTGCATATAATACTCTTAAAATTTTAGCATCCACCATACATGAGTTTTGAAATCCTAGCATGGGAATCATTTTAAGTAATATTTGGTGGATAACTTATATGTTGACATACGATAATCAATGACTAATGAAATTGTCATCTTTCAATAGAATAGAGGAAATTAAATTACTTATAAATAACTTACATTTTGAAATATGTAATATTAGTTTAAAGACTAATTGCAAAGACTTTTGTAAAGTCCTGAAATCATTTCTATTATAAAATTTTCAGTCTCATCCAACCTCATAATACATTAACTATTTTAATCTCTGCTATCACATTGTAATATGGAAAGCACTTTTGAAATGGAAGAGAATATTAATTGTAATTAGATCTATCACATTTATAGATAGGAATCAGTTAGCTATAAATGTAAAAGCAGTTGAAAGTTTTAATCATAATTCTATTATTAGGTTGTTGCAAAAATAATGCAGGTTTTTCCTACTTCGACTTTTACACATTAATTTAATAATAAATCTTGTTGTTTATATTCCTTATCATATATCATTTTAAAGCTTATATTATGCTCTTTCTTTCTATGTAATTCATTTTAATTTTAACTGCATTTTTCTCTAGTTGTAGGCCTTAAAAGATAGGAAGTCAAAACAGAAGTTTTGCCAAATCTACTTCTATGAATTTAAATTCGGCCGCAGTGCAACACAAACAGTTCCAAACATTAATGAAGTTTGGGGTCAAGGAAGTATTTAACGAATACACAGTGCAATGTTGTTTTCAAAAATCCCGTCATGAAAAATTATGCCTTGACGATAAGAAAGGTTGAGGACGTCCTTCTATTGTTGACAACAATGAACTGAAGGCGATAATTGAAGCTGATCAGCTGAAAACTACATGAGAGATTGCTGTGGAACTCAACGTTAATCCTTTGATTGTCGCACGCCATTTGGCACAACTCGGAAAGGTGAAACAGCTCGACACGAATTGAATGACAACCAAAGAAATCACCATTTTGCAGTCTGCTCTTCACTTCTTTTGTGAAACAGAAACAACCAATTTCTCAATCACAATGTGATGTGCGATGAAAAGTGGATCCTATATGACAACCGACAACGTTGAGAGCAGTGGTTGGATCGAAATGAAGCTCCAAAACACTTCCCCAAGCCGAAGTTGCATCAAAAGAAGGTCATGGCGACTGTTTGGTGGTCTGCAGCCGGAGTGATCCATACAGTCTTCAAATCCTGGCAAAGCCAACACGGCACAGAAATACTGTCAGGAAACTAACACAATACACCAAGAACTGCAACGTCTACATCAGGTTTTGGTCAACAGAAAATGTCCAATCCTTTTGGACGACAACGCTCGACCCCATGTCACGCTACAGAAGTTAAATGACTTGGGCTATGTAACTCTGTCTCATCCACCTTACTTACTAGACCTCTCGTCAACAGATTACCACTTCTTCAAGTATCTTGACAATTTCTTGCAGAGACGAGTCCTCAATGACCAAGCAACTGCTCAGAATGAAGAATTCATCAACTCCAGAACATCAGAATTTTATGCTATCGGGATAAAGAACATTGTTTCTCGTTGGCAAAAATGTGTTGGTTGTAATGGTTTTTATTTTGATTAATAAAGTTAAGTTTCAGTCGAGTTATAACATTTCAAAATTGCTGTTCAAAATCCTACATTATTTTTGCAATGACCTGATATTATAAACACAGAAATTAGAGACTAACTACTACGTTGCTTAAATTAAACAAAACATCAAATATAAGACTGGCATCATGAATGATCCACTTTCCTCCTACTGTATATAACTCTTCTTTAAAAATCTAACTATGCTAGATCATTCGCTTATGCCAATGATCTGGTATTGGTCATGCTGATGAAAACTGCAAAGTAGCAAATAAATCTCTAAAAATCCAGCTTCATCCACTTAAGTTATGAGTCTAAACTAACCGATTCAAGATTTAGAATGGAAATCAAACCCATTAAATCTAAATTAATGATCATAGCAATTAAAAATATATCCCTTAAACAGAGTTAATATCAAAAATTTGTCACATTTCTTCTAAAATTAAGTTAGAAAAATATTATGGGTAGACTTTGGTATTCAAGGTTCCTAAATTCATCAGCAAGTTCCTGTTGAGAAGGATTATTGAAAAAAAAAATATATATATTTCTTTTTTTTGAAAGATAATCTGTCCACTCTATCTCTCTGAAAGAAATCTTAGAAGGCCAAAATTGTTCCTTTGCTTAAGACTTGTAAAAAACCATGAAATTATTAAAGTTTAAGAATTAATTCCATTCAATAACTTTTATATAGGATTTTTAGCTTTTCCCTTCCTTAATATTTTCGACAAACATTATTTCTTATTACATATGCTGCTGTTCATACACTTGTGCTGCAAAAATGTCTAGATTATCTTAGAAAAGCTTCTTTAGGAAAGAAATTTAATTCTTGAACTTTAATAGTGTGTCCTGAAGATGCATCATGTAGTTTTGCTATATTTTGTTTGGAATATCACATCAAATATTTCCAAAGTATGTCATTTCACATACTAAAAACCATTAGTATTATTTTTTTCTACTGACTAAATAGTCTACGACTTTGAGAATTATTCATTAATTTTAAATTAATTTACTCCATTCCAATGGTTTCTGTCTAATATTTTCATTTCTGATAAAATTTGAAGTTCTTAATACAAAGAGAAATTTTGAAACATGAAAATTACAAGAAAAAAGATAAATATTTTCTATAAATTTACCTCCTGCAGGAGTTTTTATAAACTCAATTGCTTCCTGTCCATATCCAAGGGAGTTCCTTCCTGCAACTCGGACCTCATGCACGACTCCTTTTTCTGTGAAATACATTTTTATTAGAAGAAAATTCTTTAAATTTAAAGAATTAACCATTTATTCAAAGAAATTTTCGAAGAGATATAACACGTCTCTTCTTCTTCAGCTTAAAATGAAATTGTAACGAAATAATTTCATTTTAAGCTGAAGAAGAAGAGACGTGTTATATCTCTTCGAAAATTTCTTTGAATAAATGTAACTTTTATCGCATTTATTTATGTATGTTGTGGATTTATAATAATAGTTCCAGAAGAGAAGAAATTAGGAAGAAATATGGATTAAAGAATTAAATTAAAAAAAAAACCTACAATCAGCTCAACTCTAACATTTCAATAACAAACTTAAACTTATTAACAGTTTTTGTTTTAAATTTTAATACTTTCATAATTGCAAATATTGGCGTTTTGAAATGATGGAAATATTTTCAAAAGCTCAATATAAAGTGATCAAGAAATAACTTAACAGAATAACAACGTTTTGGGAGAAAAAATTGAAAAGACTGAAGTGTTGATTTACAAACATTAAAAGTCAGAATCCTTTATCACTCAGCTGACAAATATCAAGTGGATAATTCAATTTTTGCCAGGAGGACCACTCAAGTGGTATTTGTTGTTTCTTCAAATAGGATGAATTACTGGTAGATAGTGATCTTTCTGCTCATTAATTTCAAAAAGTGTACTGACTGCTTTTTTCATTATTATTATGAGTTACTAAGCTAAATGCAGAATAATTTGTGTTGAATCTTCACTTTTTTTTTTTATTTGCAAAAATGTCTCTCAGATGACACAAATTGGAGACAAATTCAATTTTTTTGCAAAAATTTTTAGGATGCTTCCTTCCTTTTGCTGTATTTCATACTATTGTAGATTTTTTTCTTTATATAAATATGTATATAATAGTTAATGTTTCCATCATTTTGAAATACCTCTTATAATATTCCTTAACCACTGCATAAACAACAAAGAATAAAAAATCAAGAATTAAAAAGGTATACTACCAAACAAGTATTTTTATTAAGCCTTAATTATTTTATGTCAGCTTAATATTAAATTAATTATTTCTGAATTCTCAGGTTGGTATAGACCCTTGTGAACTCAATACAAATAGAATACAATGTGATATCAGATCCATTCTCAACAATATTGTCAAATGCTTGCAATATCTTGTATGGTTTCATTGCCTATAAATGAAAGAACTGTGAGTTCTTGAATTGTGAATTAGAACTGTGTTCTAAAAGTTATTCATTTAGTCACATTTCAGAAGTTGCCAGAAACATATCTCATTTAATTAAGTTGCAGTATTCACTCACAAACTGGACACCATGCCTGAATAAGCAGCTCAAGTTGTTGCCTTGTTGGAAGAGGGATACATCCAGCGCCCTATCGCTCAGCAGTTGAGAATGAGCCAGTCTGCCATATTGCAAGTATATCGGAGGTATTGGACGACTGGTTCCGTTGATTGGAGGCCAGGATAAGGCAAACCGTGGTCCACATCACAAAGAGATGATTGTTTCATTGTCTTAACTTCACTCTGAAGTCACCACTTTACCGGAATTAACATCCAACAAGAATTTTTACGAAGCACGGGGGTGGATGTCAGTGAGTGGACAGTCAAAAGACTGTTGAAGAATGGCGACTTGACACTAAAGAGCCCTGCTACGGGACCCCTCTTGATGCTAGCCCATCGACAAGCACATTTTCAATTTGCTCGCCAGACAGTATCTGGATAAGGCCTCCATGCAGCTTCAGGCTTAAATCCCATCAACCACATATGGGATAAAAGAAGAGAAGGGTTTGAGACAGAAATCCCACTCCTAGCAGCATCACTGAACTCCAGATAGCCATTGTAGAGGAGTGGGAAACCATTCCACAAGAGATGGTGCAGAAGTTAATACAGTCGATGACAAACCATATGGAAACCATTATAAGAGCTAAGGGTGGCAACACCAAATACTGATTAGAATAAATTTTGTTTCTTTTTACAGTATTTTGGCTTTTCTTTTCAAGCAAACCATTTCATTGCTCCATTTTCAACATATTTTCCTATTTTCTGTTCTAGGTCCTATTGTAAAGAAAATTTTATTGTATACTGATTCCTTGTGATATCATTGGAAAGTGTACTTTACAAGCTTTCAAATGATACATTGTCATTCAAAATAATTTCTGAGATAATAGGCAGCAAATGAAAATGTGAATGTTGAGTTGATTTTTTTTTTTTTGCTCGCCAGTATATTTACAGTATGAAACTGTTCCTATAACTGTTAAAAAAAAACTATATTTTGCTTTTGGTTTGCTGATGTTAATGTGTGTTCATCAATTTGAAAATCAAATGTATATTCTCACACAAACATTTTATAAAAACCCCGAATTCAACTGATAAAAACTTTGGTTGTAAATTAAAATGAAAGGAAATCTTTCTTAAAGGATCTACACAGTACCTAATTTCTCTAGTCTTTTTTGCTGTGAGTCACTTCCTACTTCAATTTCAGTCAACGGAGTTCCTTTCTTCCCGTAGCGCAATCTATATCCCAGTAAAGGTCCATAGGTATGGGCAGGCTGCGTCCATTCTGTGTCTAAGGTGACCGTCGGCTCTTCTTGTGAGACCCTCAAAGTTAACAGAGGTTTACTGGGAACTAAAGAGAAAAATAAATGGAATGGTTTTGAATCAATTCTTTAACACAAGAACGTAACACTGAGAAATGAAATTTATTACAATTGTAAAATGATCATATTCAATATTCCATTAGATCACTGATGCCAAGTGTAAAAATAATGCTTTCACTTTAGGTATTTTTGTAAGGGAATCATCAGTGAGCTTAAGGAATACTGAGAGAACTGACTAAGAGATGATTAGGTTGTTAATATGTACAGTTTAATTCTCCAACACTAGCAATTGTTAAAATTATTCATTTTTACTTAACTGCACCTCTAACTTCCTTCTGGGTGTTCTTTTAAGCCTCAGAGCATAGTTAATAAAAATTAAATTATGCTTCTTTGGTTTAAGATTAATTATAATCTGAAACAATGAATATATTTCATTTCAATTCCCAGACCTTTTTTCTGCCCAATTGGTCTAGCAATTTAATCACTACAAAATACATGCAGTCAAACTTTGAATTAAAAAAATAAATGGTAATTACAAGGTTTGTTTGTAACTTAATACGATGCCTAAATTGCATATTTATTCAGCAATGTCACTGAACTTCTGAGTTTGGTTAATACAGTATTACACTTCATAAGTTGATATTATAATGTAATGTTAATACAGTATTACACTTCATAAGTTTGATATTATAATGTAATGTTTAAAAATCATATATTTTTCATTTATTGCTGAGTTATTAAATAAAAGTAAAAGAAGGGGATAGCAACTGGTACCAATTTAGAAACTATCACTATTGAAAAACCTTAGTAAAATTGAAAATACGTTGTTTGAAAAATAATAGCTCAGAAATTTAATATGTAATGAATCGTCTAATATGTGAATATGTCTCAATTTCATTCACACTCCAAAAACTCACAATAGTTATATGCTGACATATATGATAAATAAAACAGCATTTATCAATAAGGTAATTTATAAGGAATAGCATTGTATAAATGATTAAACCACCACATATTTCCACATTAATTTTGTAAATTGCTAATAATCCCCCAAAGCAAAAAAAAATGATAATCTTTTGTATGTTAATGTAATGGAATGAACTAAAATAGAGCTATTTACAGAGTTTCAGTGTATATATTATCACATTTATATAATTTACTGTAATTTTTAAGGAAGCTGCTTTTAATTTATTATAAGTACAATCAATATAAAAGGTTCAATTCACTTACCTCCACCTGGTGTTATGATGGTCTTGGCTTTGCTTCTTGTGCCGTCTCCTTTCCGTGTATATGCGGAAACCTGGACGGAGTAAGTGGTGTCCGGCTGGAGTGCTGTGATATTATATTCCTCTGCTGTTCCATTAGGAACGTCATACTGAAGAGGGTCGTTGACCAAATCACCTTGCTCATTCACTTCCTGGATGTGGATCTGATAGCCGCGGATGATACCATTCTGATCTTTCTCGAGCGGCGCCTTCCATTCGACTCGAATGGCAGTGGAATTAAGTACACTCACCTTCACTTTACGTGGGTCTCCTGGAACTGGAATGGGCACCAGCCCAGACAAAAACATGGATGAGATTACAACTTCTCAAGTTATTAAAAAGGGGCTTTTTTTGCTGTTGTCAATGTGTTTCTTAACTTTATTTCTTTCTATGATTATATACATCAAAAGAAATATGTAAGGTTTAATTGACAACGAAGGTGGCTTCAGCTTGTTTATATATTTGCTGGCTTCTCTACTCTGATGTTTCATAAATACAATCTTAACAAAAAAAAACCTTCTAAGTTTGTCATTGCAAGTAAACTTTTCAACAAACTTGCCATTAATAAGTACAGTATTGATAATTATTTTATGAATTTCCTACAGTTCTTGACGTTACATAAATTTTTACGTTATGCTAAAATACTTTTTAAACTGTTTTTATGCTGGTTAAAATTTAAATGTATATTCTTTAATATTAAATCAAAGTGATTAGGAAATAACTAAACCAATTTTTTTTTTTTTATAACCTTCATATAAAACCCTTCAGATGCAAAGAGATCTTCTAAAAGATTTTAATTAAAAGGATAATAAACACCAAGGTCAATATAAAATTAAGAAAATGTATCAGATTGAAATAGAGGTCTTTAAAATGAAATATAAAAAATATATAATTTTGCAATTATATATGGGACAACACGAGTGGTGTGTCTTCATAATATGTTTACAAAAAAAAAAGATTTATAAATAATATATATTTGAATGAATTTGAGCTAAACCTAAGAATAACAACAATAGATGGTATGACCAATTACAGCAAATCTATGAGCAATACATAATAGCTGTCAATGTTCCAAGTTTTTAATGAGCAAGTAACTGTAGAGAACAAGTAAGGAAACCATTAATTTTAGAATTTATAAGTGGAAATGAGACTGAAAATACGAATTCTATATGAAGAAAATTTCTTTGTAATTATTTTTGGGTTTGGAAAGAAAATTAAAAGTTACTGCTGGTAACTTATGTTTCAATTTTACAGATTTTGTTATGAATTGACTGAATCTCCTTTGTAATATGTAGAAATAAAAAAAGAGTAATATTCTTCAGAAAGATAAAAAAGAAGAGCAAGTCTGCTAACACTGAATAACAAGTAAAGGTAAAGCAATTTGCAGAATGAGATAATGTTATAATCTGCAAAATCAGTAAAATTGATCAAATTTATTGTTTTAAATCACCTGATCTTAATTAAATTTTTCTGCCTTTACTTTAAAATCAAAACATGTAAAAAAGGCCCTTTTTCCTTCCAAATAACTAAATATTTTTTTAAAAAATTGGAAGACTGCAAGAGACCTTAACAACCACATTTACTTGATCAGTTCAAACAAGTACTTATTAATTAGAGTTGCACCAATCAAACAGTTTAACTACAATAGTTAAAATGTTTAATGAAACTTGCATCTAAGTATATTTATTAAATTACTAAGTTAATAATGATATTCATAGGTGTTAATAACAATATATTCACAAACAGTAAACAAACAGTTATAAATTATTTATATACAATTTAGAAATTAATTTAACACGAAATTTGCTATTGAACAGCCTTTAATTATTAACAATATTTAAAAGCAAAACCATGCAGTGGTCATGAACGTCTGTGTTTCGAAATTTGTATATTTGTAATTATCAAGAGGAATTTACCTTAATTCCTTTAAATTTTAAGTACATACATCTATTTTATGGTTAATTTCTTATTAATTGAATTGCAGAAATGCAATTTATGGAAATAGTAGCATTCTCTTGGCTAATACAATATTCTAATTAAAAGGTATTATTAGTCCAATATCATTTGGCACAATGTTTGGAATGCTATAGGGAATAATCAATTTCAGCGCTACTGTGAATGCCAAATTACATTCGTCAATAATTGAGTAATTCGATTCCTGAATTAGTAGGATAACGAGTAATCTCTTTTATTATTAAACACGATTTAAATATATTAAAAAACCTAAAGAAAAAGAAAAGTTAGCTTCACAACAGACGTTATATTCTTTCAATTGATGAGTGGCTTTTTACTCAGTTGAAAATGGAGATGCTATTATACTGTCACGATGTTTGTAAGATTAAGGTGGCAATTGAAGACAACTTTGGTTGACAAATGAAGAAAAAGGGCATCTTCCATTTCTATAGGAAGCACTGCTTCCCAGCAAGACATACCGATACTGCAGTGAAGCTTCGATTTTGGCGGGAACAGCCTATTCCCTACAAACCAAGCCTGTAATACAAAATCTTCGGTTACGAAGCGCGCACTTCGGTGCGTACCGGCAATACATACAATACAAAATCTTGCCATAATTAAGAGTATTTAGCATTACCACTATTGGATAACTTGGGAAATACTGGGAGTCACAAAATGCGTTTAGGGAATTTCGTATAAGAGTAAAATGCCAGAATGAATGAATTTTAATAATAGGAAACATTTAACTTTATTATTATATGACATCCCAACTGTGAAAAGCTTTATTCTAACATCGATGAAAAATGAAATAATCCATCGCTTTTTTTTATTTATACGGAAATTATATTTAAAAAAGTACTTAATTCATAGTTAATTTTAGTGTCAAAATTCTCAATCTTGTTTTTTTTTTTTTTCTTTTTTAATGTATGTACAGTAGAACGACGATTATCTGGACTAATTGGGACTAAGGTTGATTCAATTAGTCAAACAGTTACGGATAACCATTAGAACATTTCCTTTATATGAAACAAAGCGTCGTATAATTAAATTATTGTACATATGATTATTACAATATTGTATTTTGAAATATGAAGCGACCGAGTTCCAATAAATAAAAATGTTTAAAATTTAAAAAATAAAGTCTAAAAACAGTAGATTAAAAAAAAAATTAAGTTTTGTGAATTTTGACTATAATGTACACTTCAATACTACTGTATATCTTCAAATTACACCACAGAACTGTCAAGTAACTCTGCCTACAGAAACAACAGATGCCTTCCTCACTAAGAAAAGTACAGCACCAGCCACGGTTATGTACAGATACTGCATTATATTACATATGCTCTCTTTTTTTTTTTATTGTAAACCAGTCCTATTAGGTGTAATTTACACAAATTACTCTCTCTCTCTTATTATTATTATTACTGTATGTTACATATATATAAAGGTTTCATTGTATATGTTGGTCAGTATTGTATTATAGCTTGTATTTATTATATCTTGACTCCTTACATGTAATGATAAACTTACGACCGCATGGTCGGAAAGTAATCCGGTCGTAAGTCGGTGCATACCTATATTATAAAAATTAATTGATGTAGGAAACCATTTTCAATTCCTATAATAACAAAATGAGACTATTTCTATATTACACTGCAGATATTTTCGAATAGATAATCGGGAATGGAGTAAATTTTGACATAGCAACCAGTGAATTAAAAGTAGAACTGTAAGTTTTTGGGACGCGGTGGTGGTTTGGTTAATTAACGGTTTCGATAACCGACATTCTACTGTACATATCTTTATCATCTTTCATGTTGGAAATTTAATATTCTACAATCAAACACCTGAAGATCTGCGTCCAATTCTAAATTTTAATTTGGTTAGTTTTCTTTCATTGAGATATCCGATTGTTAGAATATGGCGGCTATACATCTGTGGAAGTGTGCTGACAAAATGGCGGAAAGCAGTCTCATACGTAATTATTATTATCTTTTCAGTTTTCAATCAATTTAAAAAAAAAAAAAATCACCGGTAACATCAGAGTAACACAGCTCAACCAAATATAAACAACCAGAAACCTTCGCAAAGTAGGGGGAATTTGGGAATTAAATGTATTTGAATGTATATTTGAACTTTTAAGAAATGGTTACTTCGTATTATTCGTATAGATAAAATATATTAAGATGTTAACTGATAACTTTTAGAAAAGATTTCAGATAAGTTTTTCAAATGCTAGCAGAAGCATAAAATAAAGAAAATCTTAATAAATATTAAAACTCTTCCAGTACATTGAAGAAGTGAGTTTGTTTTTGTTTTTATAAAAAAGGTATTGTTCAGAAAAATAAAATTATGGATTTCACTGTAATCCTCCATTTGATGACCACCATGTAGAAATTATTACAGAAAAGATACTAATAATGGTACCATAGTTCGGATAGTAATCTAATAACACTCATAAGGGTCCAGACTGAATTGAACATTTTTTTTTTTTACAGAAACAAAAGAATATGAAGTAACAATTTTGTTTTACGATTACTAATCACTATTAATGAATAGACCTGTGTTACTCTACATTTTTGCTACGTATGGCAAAGGCTATTCGTCCATTTGTTAACATGGTAGAAATTTTTATAATCGTAGAACAATACCATATAACATGACAGTGCTTTAGGAATCTTCTAGAATGATCCGTCACGTAATCTGGCACCGCAGGCCAGACTGCAAATGGTAATGATACCAGAACATTAACTATCGATGATAATAATTTTCTTTAAATCTAGGCTTCCGCTACCATATTTGTTGTAGAAAGTAAAAATATATTTTCATTGTAATTCAAAAGATTATTTGAGGTATGCAAACTGCAGCCCTTATGGTTTATTTAAGGAATTTTTTTTTCTACTGTATTATTTAAATAGAACGTTTAAATTTATGAACTGAAAAGAACTCAATCATAAATGAACATATTCCAAAAAGAAGTAAGAATTATAAACATGAAAGGTATATTGTTTCCGCTACACCTTTTGTTCACTGTATGATTTCACTTAGTTAATATAATCCTTTAATATCCGAAATTCCCAGAATTCTTGCATTTAGTCATCAGCGTAAAGAAAGCAATCATCTTGCCTAAGACACGGCTCCTGGCTTTAGGAATAATTTAAAGACGAAGATATTAAAGGGATCTTCCACAATTCTCAATATTTCCTCTAGAAAATTCTAGGACTTTGATATCTTTAGGCGCGCGATGATGTTGTCTTCAGCAGAAAACAAAGATGGCCGTCGTAAGTTTTAAGTTGTCTCTTTTCAAAAACAATTTAGTAGATGCAGGTGCGACTTCGTAGCAAATCCAAAACATTACATGAGGTGCTTTAACTTTAAGCTGATTCTCGCTTGTCCTCAATTCAAGTGTTTCGACACTTTAATTATGAACGATAATCCGACAGTGGATTAAAGACACGAATTAGAACGTTACTAATCCACAGCTTTTCCAATTTGTGGATTTTGCAGATAACTGCTTTTAAATCAACTACAGCGAAACAAAGCTTTGCTCTGCAATTCAACCCTTTAGTTTCGTTCTGTCAAAGAATGCTTTACACCAATATTCAACTTTTCCAGGTTTTTTTTGAGGAAAAAAAGGAAATTAACGAAAGAACAGCAAATTCATTTTGTTCTATTTTTTCTTCTTTCCTGTTTTCGATGCGATTTTGTTTTTGTCTGTGCTAAAAACTTGTTTAAAATGCAATAATGGAAACGTTGCATCTCTGCTTTGGATTGGACGGCTGAAGCAAAGCAATGTGGTTTGTGGCGACCAATCGCAGAGCCAGCAGCCGACGCTGTCTTGGTTCAGTCGATAATGCCCGAGTTCAGGAAGAACGGAGTTGATGGTCATTTAATTACAACCCACTAAACAAACGTCATGAATAAATTACACAAACCACACTGACAAAACTTCACAAATCAGCGAAGACGTACTTGGATCTGTCATCCTTAATACCGGCTACTCTCTTGTTTTTCTGTTTCCAGAATTTTCCACTCTCTACGTCTTACTGTATTCGGAGCAACTCCCCACAGAAACGAAGGGGCCGAGGCTTTTAATGCGTCATTGAAAAACAACAAAATACACTAAGACGTTAAAGGAGCTCTTTCCTCATCTTTACTTGCTGCAGTCAACGAATCAGCAACGTGGAATAAGTCACAACAAAAACAGTTAAGACTGCATGTAGTAAGAGCCTCTTTCTTAAGGAAGTGGTAAAATAGGGCAAGCTATTTTCTCAATGAATGCCGCATAAATACAAGAACGCGGCAGCTGAACAAATATTAGGCAAAGCCGTAGCAGAAACAATGGTAAATACTTGAAGAAGATACGTTAAATTAACAAACAGCACTTGGTGAAAACGAGAGAAGTGAATGATACTTCTTGCTAATACTTTTCCGAAAGATTAAATAACTTTAGAAAGACGTTAATCAAAAATGTAAATTATTTTTTTTTTTCACTGGGAGAAATAATTACAACCAGGGCTGCAGTTTTGCAAATTTTTGCAGTTAACAAACACATAATTTCAAAGTTGTGATTCTGAGAAGTTTGACACAAGAAATCATCTTTGTTATTGGTATCTGAATTGCAGGTGATTTAACACCAACATCAAGTAGATGTACAGTTGTTGTTTTTTTTGTACAACAAAGTAATTAACCCTATTGGTAAATAAATACATGTATTCAACAGAAAAAAGGAAATAATAAAGGAAATAAAGGAAAACAATTCCAAAACAGCCAAAAAGGTAAAAATAAAAAATCTCATTGTAAAATTTGTTGTGGGAGTGTCAGACATATATTTTTTTTAGGAAGTATTTTAAAGATTGGAAAAACATGGGCTTTGATTGCTTCTGAAAAAAAGCTTTGGTAAGATTAAGATCGAATGTGTTTTGTCCTCTTTGTTTGATCTTATGTCTTCAGCTGAAGGAAACTAGTTTTAAAAGGAGAATCACATGCGGAAATTAAAGAAAAGGCAGAATAAAGGAAAAAGTAACAGAAGAACATCTTGGTCCAAGATCAAATAAAAGATTTTAATACTTTTACAGGCAATTTAACAATTTATCTAATAACAATAACCTGAAGGATTTTTTTAATTAGGATTATGTTACAAAAAATCCTTCTTAATAAAAGTTAATGGTAAATTCTTGGATGAATTTCACAATCCCGAATTCCTTAAAAAAAGCATCAGCGAACTTAAATTATTAACTGTTGGCAGTTGGTCAATTCAGATCCCCAAGAGAAAAACGACACAATTTGCCTCATTCTTGAAAGAAGATTAAGTTTTCAACCCACCAAACTTTAATAGGAAAACTCTTAAAGTATTTTAGGCAATTTCGCTCCTTTACAACAGCCTACGTCGACTTCACTGATGTCAATTTGTACAAGGCAGTTGGATACAGTCAACCTGCATTTAAGTGTTAAGGATAACAGTTGTACTCCTGGATATGTTTTCAAAAGTAGTATCGGTGACGTTTATATCGCCTGTACCGAAGAAACATTCTAGGGAAATAATTTAGGTACAGGTGAAAGAAGTTTCACGATATCCTACTGAATGGTATCCACGGCTCCACGAAAATGGACATCTAAATAATAATAAAAATCTTCCACAATGTTTAGATCTTGAAGACACACAAATTTAGGAAATCGTTATCTGTAAGACATCTAGAAAAACTGAGCACAATGGTTCTTGAGTTACTCAAGAAAAATACTGTTCTAGGGTTCTCTTAGCCGACAGAAACAGCGTGGCGTTAACCCTATTTTTGTACATCTAGTTTTATTAAAAGACAGAGAATGGAAGGTAGAGATGACAGAAAAAACAACAACAAACAAACAATGATTACATTTGTTTTTGCTTGTAATCCTCTTAATTTACATAATCTTTATTCGTGAAAGTAATTTGAGCACTATCTGTTAGTTTTTGTCCAAATTTCTTATCCGATTATAAGCAAATACTGATTGGAGTCTTCAAACATAACTTACTACATTTGTGGTAGCAGTGTACAACCATTGCCAAAACAATGATTATGAGACATTAGTAGAACAATAATGTGGACAGAGATTGGTTTTAGGTAAGAGCTCTATTTTTTCTGCTGCCCTTCGAGAAGTTTCTTATTTCTTCTCTGTACGAATTACTGAATGAAAAATTCAAGAAAGTTAATGGTTATATAAAATCTCCATAACTACACGTTAACTTTCAAAAATCCTTTACTCGTGATATTTCGCAAATTTTATTCAAATTTGCTTCTTCGGACGTTTAAAAAACTCCTTCTCTAATATACAGAATGCATAACAATGATATGGCTTACAAAGGTATAATATATGCAGAAAGCCAAGTGTAATACATGCAAAATGTTATAATATTATTAAAATACAATAGGAAAAACAATGGGAAAGTCTACCTCATTATTATGGTTAGGTATTACATTATTATTATGGAATTTTGGTTTACACAGAATACACAACAATACGCAAAAAGCCAAGTGTAATACATCC
>JAFIDM010004315.1:69468102-69511420 GCA_023159025.1 Thereuonema tuberculata
TTTTTAAAATATGTGTTTCTTTAATTGTGTTAGTTCCCATTTGTAAACAGCAATAATACTGTTTACCAATATGAATCTGTAAAGACACATCCTTAAAAATGCCTGGATAAAAGATACCCTTTTCACATTGGGATTCTTTATATTTATTGAAAGTGAAATTATTCTCACAATAAATCTATGGAGGTCTTTGGGGTCGTGGGAAGTTAAGGCTCCCGGTGTTTCTTGACCAACAGGGTAAGTTGAGGTCGGATATTCAGGCCAACGCCCGCCTCCCGTTAACCTTCGGGAAAAAAAAAACCCGGTACGCATTCTACAGAGAACTGGGTGGGTCTTAGGACCCGTCCGGAGGAGAATTGGGCGTGAAAAAATTCCCAACCTCCGCCGGGGTCGGGTTTAATATTAATACGTATATCAATTAAAATTATATTGGTTGGTGGAGGTCTACA
This sequence comes from Thereuonema tuberculata, assembly GCA_023159025.1. Taxonomy (NCBI): domain Eukaryota; kingdom Metazoa; phylum Arthropoda; class Chilopoda; order Scutigeromorpha; family Scutigeridae; genus Thereuonema; species Thereuonema tuberculata. Next base: position 69,468,549 of record JAFIDM010004315.1, read on the forward strand.
GGGTATCCAAAAAGTGATTATTACTAGAAACTAATTCCATTTTAATTTTCTTGAAGTACAGTTCTTCTATTCGAAGATGTCGTAATTACGATTAAAAAAAAACAAACAAACAAAAAATCCTGGCCTGTAATTTATTTAAGATTTGTATAATTCTACTTTCAATTCAATCAAATCACTTCAATGCTAGTCGATCATCTACATTTTACGAAGATGTCTTCGAACTCAGCAGAGGTTAATAATTTGTAGTCACTATTGTCTAATGAATTTAAATAAATTTTTATCAAAACCATCTATGAAAGCTCCTATGAATAAAGATGGGTCAATATTTTGGCAACAAGACATATTTTGGTATTCTTATGTCAACTATCTGCGACATGTGTTCTGGTTCGATGAGAACGGGAATAAAGAAATTCAATCATTCTATAGAATAATTATTTGTCGCGAACATCCCCAGAAGAAAGATTTATAAATTAACTCGAGCACGGAAGCATCAAAGAAATCCGAAGGAATAAAAACTACAAAATATCTGTATATTTCACATATCTCTGCTGTTTCAGACAATATATTTTAAAAGTGCGAAGAAAATAGCTGATCAACCATCTTCTTGTTGTTTGTTTCCAGTGTTTGAGTTCGACTATAATCCATTACAGAATGACTTTGCTGAAGATCTACTTGTAATGAAACTTTCAAACCTCTGACCTTCCCTTACAACATTTGTGAATGTTTACTGAATAGAAAATTCAAGACCGAAGACGAAGTTTCTGATTGCAGATGAAATTTGTATGGGCAGATGCATTATGCACAGACTGACACGGATCCTTCTGAAATAGCAATAGGAACTACTATAATATTTTGAAATCTGGTGCCGAAGACGAATGCTGACAGAGAGCTGGACAGAAACGGGAGTCCTTCAAGAACATAGTCAAAGCTTGGAAGAATATTCTAGATTAGAAAAAGACTGAAGACTGAAATCGATGGGATATTTCATGCGGTTCAAAATTATCTGAAGGCAATCACTGAAGGGAAGACATAAGGAAAAAAAAGTCGAAAGGATTTTTATCAAAGAATGCGAACATTCTGGAACCAGAAGATACAGTGAAATGACTTAGTCAAGTAAAGAATCATACAGGCTTTTGAGGACTATGGAACCAATCTACGATCAAGGGCTATACGATGACGACTGGTTTCGTCACTTGTGATGACAAGGTGGTCATCCATCCAGTCATTAAAACTCAAGAGATGACTTTTTACTTCACCAACATGTCATAAAAATAAATGCTAAATATTGGAAGTTAATAGTGCTCATTTCAATGTGATTTTAACAACGCACATATATATTTTGATAATAACTTCTATGGTTAAGCTTCGGAAAAAGAGAAATATCTATATCAATTATTTTAATTTGGTAACTTAAACTTAACACAGAATTTGAATAAAAACTATTGAAAATTGATAACAAGATTCCATCATCTCGTGTTTTGACATTTTTTCCTTGATGCATCTCATGTACAACTGAAAACATTTCGTTTGCTAATTACAACCTGTATCTGAACTATAGTTTTATCATAAATGATGCATGGAACGTTTTGGCTGAATCTGGCTTAATGGTTCATCACTTTGTTCTATTCACGACAGTCCTTATCCAAAAAGAATGAAGGATATCCGAGATTGTTTGAACATCAACAAAAATATGATTAAAACCGCTTTTATTGGCTTACAATTGAAATTTCACTTACACTATTCCACAAACGTTCTGGAAGTTTCTTAATTTCTGTGGCAAAAACAAGTGTTTTGAGTCCAATAACGAATGGCTTAGTCGTCGTTCTTACTAAAAAATCCTGTCGTAGTTCAAAGATGGGATAGCTAGATGATATCCTGCATACCCAGTACTATTCCTATGAGATTTTATACAGTTATGAGAAGATTTCTCTGATAAGGTTATCGATAAATTCTCAGGAGGTACAGAAGTTCTTGGAATTCAGTTCATTTTATGGGTTCTCGTTCTGGGATAACAAGGTCTAGCACGTGCAACTTTACCTGTAAGAGACATTCTTCACTAAACTCAAGTATCCATATCTTTTTACAAGAATTCAGTATCCAAGTAACTGATAATAAATACAGGGTGAACCTGAAATGTGCTGCCAAACTTAAAAGGTTGTATTCAATCACGAAAAACAACGAAGAAATGTCATATAAACATGGATATGGAACTGCTTTATGAACGATGAAACGATACAGAGATGTTAGCCTTTACGACCGTTTACAAATGGCCGTTTGGTATTTGACTGTTGGATTGGAAGAGGAGGACCAACAGCATGGCCTGCTCGTTCCCCTGGATTTAAACCCTCTGGACTTTTTCGTTTGGGGTTATCTTAAAGCATTAGTGTACACCACACCGGTTCCTGATGCCCACGCACAGCATGAATATATATCGATTTTGTGCACATGGCATCTTCGACTGTGTTCGGCAGTCGATGGAACGACGTTGTGTTGTGTGCATTGCGGCCGGTGGAGGTCATTTCGAGCACTTTCTGTGAAACTGAGCGACTGTACGACCAACACCTCTGTATTGTTGCATCGCTCATATCTTGGAAGCATTTCCAGACCCACGTTTACATGACAGTTATTCGTTATTTTGCATGATTGAATACAACCTTTAAGTTTGGCACACATTTCAGGTACACCCTATATAGTGAGAGATCAGACTAGCGATTGTTGTAGGCTTAGACATGTGTCCACTTGTCAGTGACTTTGTATTCAGGTTGGATGAAAAACCTTCTTCCGAGTGCTAAAATACCAGTTTATTTAATTACTTTTTTTTATAAATAGTGGATCGTCGCAAATATAATGGCTGTTCGTTAAAAAAAAATCCCCAGATTAGCTGATGTCTTGCTTACTTTGTCCACACTGAAGGATCATGGACGTTATGAAGAATTGCATAAAGTTTCAATGAAAGTCATTCACTTTTGCACAGGTGGTTTCGTTCTAAATATAAACAAGGAATTAGAATTCAAGAAGAGTAGCACAGTACTTCACTTTAAATTTGTTTAAGTGACAAGTAACATTTAATTCCTAACAACTTCAGTTAATTAGGGTTGTACTCTTTCTGTATCTCCTCCCACACGTTCGAAGTTAGGACAAAGTAGGACAGATTTTCCCACCTAGGGAGTTGCTCCTTTACATCCCAACACAAGCCATGAGTGAACTCGAAAAGAATTCTGTTGTCAATCAGCCAGGAATCATGACATTCAAAAAGACTGTCCATCAAATTCAATGCAATGCTCACCAGTTTTTGTTTTCTTTTTTGAAGACGGCTATAATTGATTCGCTTAAGAAATAGTTTCTTTTTTTTCTTTTGTGTTAAGTTATCCTTTGACATTGCATGTGAAGTGCTGTACGTTCAGATAATTTGAAAATGGAAGAAATAAAATTGATCCTATAAATAAATAACTTTAACGTGCAGGCATATGATATAGTGAAGAAAATACTACATCGTATCATATTTATCTCGCACTCTGAGCTACCATCAAGGATATATCTGGCTGAAGAAGCCTAATAAGGCTGAAACAGCTGTCCCGGATTCCCGACATGATAGCTCAGGGTGCGAGAACCTTTTGTTTACTCACGTGCAGTTTTGTATTTTCTTCACTAAAATTAATTCTACTTCAAAATATCGCATATTCTTGAATTACTTGATAAAGACGTAGGTTATGAATTTGCATATATGTTCTAGGTGCATTTTACATTGAATACCGTATTTTCCCTGAATTTAAAGTTTATAGGACGTTTAAAATAAAGTTCTGCGAAATCTATTCTGATAAATATAAGAAGATGTGAGGGCAGGAACTGTAACCTATTCTCATTTAAAAAATATTAATAATATGGATATTTACCACAATGATTTTAAGAACTACACGAAGTCAGAATCATCATTATTTTCAACCGCTTACTTCAATGATGAAAATTTCCCATAATTTATGCCAGTAATTTTCAAATCCAATGAAACTTTTAATTGTGTCCACACAATGCTTTCTTGATCTCCCCTCATTTCTAGGAATCCAGTTTAAAATGTTCTTGTCCTTCTGCAATCGTTCTTCTTGCTATCTATCCCGTTTAATTACATTTCGTTTCTTTCTGACCTATCAGCCATCTCGAGTTGCTGTTTCACTCACATACTTTATCTAAAGCAGCACATGTTAAACAAGCTTCAAAACTAGGGCTTAATAAATCGTCTTAATTGTTCCTATTAAGTCCTTTTAATAACTTACGTACGCCATATTTGGTAGCAATTACCAAAGAAGACAAAATAAAATGTTTAAGTTAAAAGCAGAATTCTTAGTGAGAGTTTTCTTTGAAAGCCAATAAGAGAATGGTATTAATAGTTTCAAATCCTGTCGAACAACATTAGGTTCTTTTGCCTATGATTCCTAACTTCCAGGAATTATTTGATAAACTACTATTCACAGTGGTTTTTTTTTTTTTTTTTTTATCGTTAAGGCAATGAAAACAATAGCAGTACATGAGAAGAATCAAAGAAAAAAAATGTCATGTGCGTTTTGTTGGCAAATATTCAGTGGTTGCTGTTGACAAACAAGTAATTGAAAGGACAACAGAAATTTCCATCTTTGTGAAATATATAAAAAGATGATGAGATTGTAAGGACATAAGGAACCTCGCTTCGAGTTCACTTCCTTCTATCTGAAGAGATCTCCTTATTTTATTTTAAAAAATAACACAAAAATACACATAGTAAACAATTGTGTACAATTGTAACATTGTAACAATTGTGTAATATTAATGAAGGGCAAAGACTGCTCCTATGGAAAGAAATAGAAGATGTTAAAGATTATCTAAAAGGCTTTTTATCTAACCCTAACAAGCTGTTCTTCTGTTGTTAAGAAGACCATTAGTAAATTCAGATAACTGCTCTTCCAGTCATAATCAAGAAACCCTAAGAGAATACACTCCAGAGTTCATTTCTCTAACAAATCAGCAATCCTAACAGTCAATACAGAATTTCCCATCACAATTAATAGCAATTCTAAGCAAAATAAACTTCTTTTACTTCAACTTTTATGAATTTTTTTTGTTCGGCGGGAAAAGTCGAACTACCTCTGCTACTTGCTACACACTGAATTTGTATGTATTTGTTGTATTTAAATTTTCAGTTGAGGTGAGACCAAACATGTAAATTACAGGGTATAATAATACGAGGGCTCGTACTATCATTTTTCTTTCAATCGCTCTTTCGTCTTTCAAAATGAAACATGCAAGATGAACAATTTTGGAATTTCGGCATATCTAACTTCATTTTCATAGAATCTTAATGCAGTCTTTCAAGTCAAATACGATTGGTCTAAAAATCACAATGATTAAAACATTTAATTTACGAAACCTAGAGATACCTGCTTGTAAATATTATGACAAAACTAAAAATAGGGATCTGCTAATGAACTGTACGATACATATCTGAATTTCTTAATATCTATCCAATTACAAAATCTTAGAGATTAAAATCATTGCGGCTTTGAGATCCTTCCATAGTTAATTTTCATCTGACTCAAAACTTGCGAAAAATTGTATTTTGATTTCGCCCAGTCGACTTCTTTTACAACGCTTAGAAGACAAAATGAAAGAAACGCTGCAATGTTAAGAAAATGACAAGAACTACAAGCACTGGTCTTGTCCTCTGCGGATGACAACAATAACAAAATGGTTCTTGCGAGAAAAATGAAAGGAATAATCGAAGATACAGAAAATGACATAAATGACTTTTAAACTAAGATTTTTGGTTAAAAGATGAATCTGGCAAAACACGGAATACAGCGCCAAGAGTGGTTGAGGATCCTTCAAGTGACCAACATAGGATCGCTTAATCTTTCAATTTTCATCTTTTATTACTTTCAATGTTGAAGACATGAAACTTCTAAACAGATCGAAAGAAAGTAGTTGCAATATTCATATGAGATTACCGTCGACTTAATTCAAGATTATCTATGTCAAGCAACTGTTCTTAAGCGGAGTTAAAGAAAAGTTTCTTGAAGAAGAGCTTCTGAAACCACTTCGGGGGCAATTTTTCAGTTTATAACATTCGCTGAGACAATCTTTTCAGACCCTATTTGATTTGATAATCTGACAACTGGGACAAGCAAAATGAAAATTTAACAAATCCAAAAGCTGATAAGTCTTAAATCCTAATAGTTCCCTGATCTAGAATGTGAAAGTGAAGATAAAAAATACTTGCTCTACAACTTCATACTGCGTAACTTGACAGGAAAACAAAAAAAAACTATCCTGTTTCATCTGAGCTTTAAATATTGCTCAGTTGTAAAATGTTGTCGTAAAAGATTTGAGATTTTACTTTTATACTTTCAATTCATAATGACTCTTTGCATTTCATTAAAGTTGTGTCTCAATCCTAAACCTAATGCTTGTCTTCGAAATAATAACTTAAAAAAATCTTTGATCTTTCTTTTAAAATAAAGTGGGTAAGATAAAATAAATTATTATTATTTAACTATAATTAGTAACTGAAACAGCATCGGTGACTTCCCTCATATCAGCAATGATTTGATGTAGGTCCTTCAACTTCTGCTTTATGTTCTGAGTATTTTTTTTTTTTTTTTGATGAACTGCTGTACAATTTCAATTATAATGTCTCGAGGACAAAAATGTTCACTCAGCATTGGAAGATAACGATAAAAAAGAGAGATAATGGAGTGCAGTAAATTGCTGATGCTTTAAGATATGGATTAATAATAATAATAATAAAAAAAATAAATCTGCTTATTCGCTGAAATTGGAAAGGAAAATGTTTGTCGATCTCTCTTATTCTGGCAACAAATAACCAAGATGGATTCGTCTGTAATCACGTCATGTGATGATCAGATGTCGTTCGAAAATTGGCAAATCCTAAAGAAGGCGATAACCATATTTTATAAACTATATTGCTGCATAAGTAATGGTCAAGTTACATGACAGCATTTGAAAATTATAGAATGTGCGACACGAATTTCTTGACACGTCTTACGTGGTTCCACTGGGCATTCTAATAAAAATTTTCCGTAAAAGAAAGGAAAAACTATCAATGATTCCATTGCATTACTCCACGTTCGAAGGTTTTATTTTTCTCTACTCGCCAATATGTTAAAAGCTGACGAATATCTGTTTTTATCTCTTAAAAGATAAAAATGTTATTTTCCAAAAGTGTTCAATTCAAAATAGCGGCCTTGCAGTGTCTGATCATGTTTTCAGAAATCAACCCAGTATTTCCACCACACTGAATGTGGTAATTTGTCTTTCTATCAAAAGATTTGTTAGTAAACATTCAATTTAAACCAAATCCGGATGTTTTTCTTCCAAATTCCGAGCAGAAAAATCACTACTTGTCCGCAGAATATGCAGATATGTGTGGTAACCTATTTTAGTTTACTCAGTATTTTATACTTCGTATAATACTTTGATTCTCTTTACTTATATCAGAAGTATATATTATTACATATGTAAGACACAGTGTAGACTTAAATTGAGAAAAGAAATGCTTTCGTTTCCACAGTTTATAATATAAAACACAACTTACAAATTTCTGCTTCTGAAACAGCATATCTGCATATAAATTAAAAGATAAATTTTACGTAGATGTTTTACTCATAAGATTGGATTGTGTATTTACTGCAAAATCCGGAAACTTATTGAATCCAGCATAACTTTTTAGCTTTCATTCGTAAGAGGCTGGAATGCTATTAACTTACATCAGAAGAATCCCATTTTATTGAAGCGTTACTACAAGTATCAGCAAGATGCCGTGTCAGCCATTCACCAAACATAAGGACAATGGACCACTTGAGGTTCACGCCCCTATCGACGTCACGTATGACGTGTAAGCACATGCGGCGAGAGCTTGTGGGATAAACAAATATATAACTTTGTGTGAATTACTTAAAAAATCGTCGATTTTCGATGTTTCAAGACGGATAGTTCAGTACTGTGCAGATCCTTATTGTAATAATTCTGTAAAAACGCTTGAAATATCCTTCTTTAATATAATATTTCCTCTACATCTACACCGGTTAAAACAAAGCACATGGCTTTGTTTATCCCACATGCGAAGCAGTAGCCTGGTGGGATATTTTGTAACTACGAAGCCCGCCTATCCTCAAGTGGTTCATTAAATTATATCCTTCTTTGAAAATATATTGCTGTCGTCTTCTTCAATAGGCGATAATCAATTCTACATCCAATCTGAAAATTTTGGAAGGCTTACAATTGTTGCATCCAAATCAAATCTTTTAGTTCAGCCTCTATATCTACAAGGGTTAAAACGAAGCACATGGCTTTGTTTATCCCACAAGCCAAAAAGTAGACTGGTGAGATATTTTGGAACTTCGAAGCCCCGTCTATCCTCAAGTGGTCCATTGGTTGAAGGCTTATAATCTAAAATTTATAGAAACATTTCTAATGCAAAGCTTGAAACTTGTAAGCGATTGGCGAACAGTTGCCTAAATAAGTAGTAGTGAACTCATCATCTGTCTTGATTGTGTTGATCTTCTTTCTGACGTAGGAAGAGCTACAAGCTGGCGACAATGAATTCAATCTTCAACAGATTGCTGAAAGTATAAACGGAAAGTGCAAGGGGCATTCGAAACTTATTGCAATTTATTGATCTCTGTCTATCTAAGGATATTAGTGGTGTTTAAGAAAACAACAAAACTGTTCTCCATCTTTCACTTAAAGAAACCCTAAAAAATTTCACAGCAAAATGATGGCGAAATTCTTCTAAAGAGAGTACGGTATTAGGTGGCTTCTTTCACTTAGCCAAAAAAAGGACATTCTGAGAAGCTTACTATACAGATAACTAATTAAAAAGTCCGTAAAACTGTAACTGTAAACGACAAGAATTGGCCTGAAATAAAAGATAAGAAGATTAATCTTTGTTTGTGTATCTTGAAGTTTTAATTCCTGTAAACAACTTGGAAATGAGAACTTTTTTTTGGCTAAGGAGAACAAAATAAACAATATACTCCAGGAACTCTGGAACACAAACAGTAGAACAGAAAATACTATAACTTCAATTTTGAGGTTTCATTAAGATATCGAATCAACAAAACTGCTGTTTCTTTAGATAATTACATTGGGATGAAAGGTTAAATTAAAGTTGAGTTAAAGAAATGGATTATTAAGGAGATACTATCATTAACTATACATAATTCATTACCAATTTCAGTAATATATATTGAAACCAAAAACAAATACGAGTGATTTTATTCCACTCCCTTTAATGCCTAATATAAACTTAACAAAATCTATTTCCTTTGCTGAATTGATTGGAACTGTCGCAGAAAGATGAAATAGATCAGATTATCCCTTCAAAGTAAAGGAAAAAATCCTAGCCTTCAGAATCCCGACATTCATTTCTGCTTTATTCCAATTCCCCGATGCCATTTTGCAAACAATAGGATGAACGTGGCTCCATCTGGTGGTCACTGAGCGAATGAGATAGTTTGTGGTGGAACGGTCGTCGAGCACAAGTTGGGTTGTGAGTGTGTCAGCGTGTTGTGGGTGGTTCAGGGTGTTCTGGGTGGAGAGTGGGTGCAAATACTCGGTTCTGGTTTTTTGGGTGGTGGTGGTGATTGGAGGGGCAGGATGGTGGAAACAAAACATTCTTTGTTTCCCTTCCTGCTTTTTTTTTTCTTAAAAAACAAAAAACGATAAAAATAAATATATATAGAAAATAAATTAACAAAACAAAACGAAATGAAACTATATACAAAAAAGTGTTTGGGCTGCATTCTTTCACCACAGCTCAAGTTTCATGAAATTGTGTTGAGTTTATAATGGGAAGAGAATGGAGGCATTGCCTTCCCATGAGCCTCTGGTGAGGAATGGCGTCGCATTGTGAGAACCAGCCATTCGAACAAGTTACAAACGTACGTTTTCTTGGAATAAAATTCAGTCTTTTTTTTTTTTGCTTTTTTGTTTGCGTTTCGATAATCAAAGCATGGAGTAAAAATGTTAGGTTTTATTTGGCTTTTGTTAATGTAAATATATATATTTTTTTCATTGCTTGTTAAAATCCATGTGTGATTTTTTTTTAAAAATCTTTTGAGACTGACATTTCAATCTTCAAAGAAAGAATGACATGTGGTGAATATGTTTTTTTTTTTTTAAACGAAAAAAATAAAAAGTCGTTTAATTAAAGTCGTTCTTGAGGAGATATATGTATATATATATTTTTTCTTTTGCTTATATATATATATATAAATATAACTTTTTTTTTAAGTTAGAAGGGGGAGAAAAAATTGAAGAGCCTACGTAAGAAAAGTTCCTACATCTAAGAAGCCAGAACGAGGTTGAAAGAATGCAGTAAAATGGAGACAAAAATCCTGTGGACAGACATGCAAAAAATGCAGATCCATGCATGGCATGCAAGGAAGGTGAAAGGGAGCTAGCGCATTCCATTCCAAAGGGAGGAGAAGTGAGTGAGTGAGTGAGTGAAGGAAAGGAGGTATTTAGAGCATTGTTTTCTTTTCTTTTTTTTTTTTTTGGGGTAATTTTTTTAATTTTTTTTTTAGTTACTTTTTTTTTTTTTTTCTTCTTGGCCATACATACCATCTTCACTGGTTCGTACTGTGATTGGTTCAGATGCCGGTCCATCCCCCACCTTGGTCATAGCCATGATGGAGATGTTGTATTCGGTCCAGCGTTCCAAGCCATCGATGACGAACGATCTCTGAGAAGCGTCCGTGGTTACCTGCCTGGACTCGTCGGCGCTTCCTCGTGCCTCCACGTACTTGAGCTTATAGCCGGTGAGCTGCCCGTTGTGCGATTCTTCGGGTGGGGGCTCCCAGTGCACCCGCACCGAGTGGGAGTCGACAGCCTCGCCACTCACCGCCTGGGGTGGTGCGCCTGGAACTGTTGGTTGGTTTTGATTAGGTGGTGGTATTAATTGAGGGTGGTGAGGGAGGCATTCGTGCAGTGGAGGGGGGAAACAAAAAACACAAAAAAAACATCAACACACACTAATTTCTTTTTCTCTCTCTCTTTCTCTAGTGGAAACAAATCAGAAAATTTAAATAAAAAAAAAATAAAATAAACAAAATAATAAAAATAATTACCATAACGATTAATGTTAAAGCTAAAACAAAAATACAAAAAAAAAAAACAAAGCAACAAAAATATAAAAAAGCTGAATTAATCAGATTAAAAACAATAAAAAAAAAATCTTATTTTTTTCCCTTGAGGTAACTTAAATATCTATTTTTTTTTCTTCTTAAATATAAAATGTGAATAGCAAAGCAATTGAAACTTTCTACAAAACAAAACAAAAATAAAAATTTAAAAAAAGCATTAATAGGCTTTTCTGAAAAACAAATTAAATAAAACAAAATGGCTATCAAAGTGAAAATTAAAAAATAGGCACTAGTGACTTAACAACAATTTCAAGTAAAATAATAAACACAGTCATAGTGGGTTTGAAAGAGCGCGTGATTACTGTTGGTGGGAATTGGACCAATTGAGTAGAAAGGAATTTGCAGACGATACGTTAGTTTAAGTTAATCAAAGTTATTTTATGTCTTGTTTTTATGATTTAAAATATTTTCTTGAGGAATCTTCATCAGCCAATGTAGGCCATCTTTGCCACCAGCAGTAACTCCGCCTTCTGCCACCGATTCGAGTGGGGACGCTGCTGCTACGTGTTCGAATCCCTGTTTGGTTGGGGGAGTGGAGTCACCACCGGAAGATGACGCGGGAAGTGGCTAGCAGTGCCTGTGCTGGGTTATCAAAAACTGACCAAAACAAAAACAGTGACTGGAAAATAAAACAAGAAACTCAAAGAAGAAGGAAAATAAAAATAAATAAAGTGTGCAATGTGGTGATTATCAACTCTAAAGAAAAAAAAAAGATAGAAAAAATTAAATAAAAAATATAAAAACAAAATAAAAAAAACAGTGGGGTAGCCATGCTCCCTAATGACACAGTGCAGAGTTCTATTTGTCGAAGATGAAGCCAGTGTAGAGTGGTGGGAGGCATAGATGGGAGATAAATAGATGACACATGCCAAGGAAGTGCTCGAACCACTGGCCACCCAGCAACGAAGATATAAACCCAACCTACAGCCACCCTCTCCCGGCAGCACGAGTTTAAGAAAAAAACCGCTGCTCTCATACTCACCTGACTCGATAATGGGCACGGACCCTTTGCGATCTTAACCCACGAAGGAAGAACATAGTACGCCCACTTACCTGCCTGCCTCAAAATAAGACCTTCTTTTCTAAATAACAAGCACAAGCAACACTTAACTAAACTAAGCTGGAGAAGTTTCCTTAAGAGCTACTACTTGGTGTTCAGAACTGGTTGAATCAACTACACGAAAAACATAGTTCGGCGTTTTTTCTGTTACGACTGGCCCTTGACAAGCCTTCGAAATTCTCTTTCTTTCTTTCCTTGGTATCTGACAGTCATTAAGGGAAAAAAAAAATCCAATGAAGGTAATGAAAGAATTGTAACAAAATGGCCTACGAAGTACACACTCCCGCTCTCCAAATCGACAACAGACGCAGAAAGAAATCAGCTACCACCACTGGAATCGTGGAACGAAAAAGTATTATGTAAAAATTAAAGTAAATAAAGAAAATAATACAGAACTGTAATTGCTATGTGAAAGGATCTATTCATCGTATATTCTCCTGAAAAATGTTTATCTCACATCTAAGGAATGTTTGTGCCTAACTAATCAAGAACTTAAATCAGATGAAACTGTAAGGTTTTTAAAATGTCATTTTAATTTTATATCTTCTTTTCTTCAGGGTTATTATCTTCTGTTCTTCGGTCCCTTTCGGTTGTTTTTCTTTTTATTTTTTTTTTAAAATCAAACTTGAGGATGGAAAAAATATTTTTTTAATACACCATTTCAGGTATCACAAGAAATGACAAAAATACATAACTATATATCAACAGTGATTATTTTAAAATGGTTGGTAATGACTTGGACGTTGTTAATCTCCGGTACTTACCAAATTGCTCGGTCTTGACAGGGATTGGCGGGGTGGCGGCTCCTTCACCGCGACGAGATTTGGCTGCCACCCACACATAATATAAGGTATTCGGGTGCAAGCCCGCCAAGGTATACGAATCGGACACGGGAATAGAGCGGTGGTGGTGCTCCTTGGAGTAAGTGTCATTCCAATACAGCTCGTAACTGATGATGTTCTCGGCCGAGTGAACAGGCCGAGTCCACATAAGTTGTACAGATGTAGGGGAAGTCGTGATGCTACGTAAGTTGCTTGGCTGGCTAGGAACTGAAAGGAAAGCGAGGGAAAAAAAGGTTTATTAATACAGCAAGGATCTTAGCAACTCAACCACTAACATAAAAGTGGCAATCTTCAAAAAAGGACTCGTAAAATTCAATGGACTCTTTTTGGTTAAATTAGATACTAAAAAAAAAAGAAGGCACTTCTAATTGGCAGGAATGATTGCTTTTACAGATTATTATAATTATTTGTTATGATTTTCTTATTTAGTGCTTAACTATTCCAAAACAAGGAAGTTTCGCATTTTTAGATCAGTTTGTGTTGCTATTATGAATGACTAACATTAACAGACATTTTGAATTTAATATTGAAAGACAAATTAAAAGGTCTTTCTTTTCTCAGGAGTAACAGAAAGAACAGAAGAAAATAAGAAAATTACAGCCGAGAGACTCGACCAGAAATCTGTTTGTCAACCGATCATGAGGCAAAAGAGTTCATCTTGTTAACTTTCATTTTATTGTGAACACTTTCACACAATGAATAAAGGAATGGTTTGGTTGTAGACTAGCAACAAGCTTTTTTTAAAAAAAGTTGTAGTCTAGAAGGAGTCAGGAAAAATCTAGGAAACGCGTCGCAGAAATGGGACAAATTTTGTTCGTCCTGACCTCGAAAATTTGACCTAAGCACAGAGTTAGAATGTGTTACAAGCATCTTTTCACGTTTATTTAACTTAGAGTTTGTGTTGAATGTACTTAAGAACTGAAAAAAAAAAAGAAAGAAAAGTATTTCCTTGCGATTCCATCATACAGAAATGGAATTAAAAATATCAAACTATTTGATAGACGGCTTTCTATAAAATGCTGTTCCTATCAGGTAAATAGGTATTAAATAAAAAAAAAAAAAGAAATTTCTTCCTATTTTCCTTAAAAGCATAACAGGAAAGGAGGACATACAGAATGAAAACTGCAAGAGGGCAGGGAATAGTTTTGTGAGATTGTTAATAAAAATCACACGATACAGAAATAAGATTCGAAACCATTCGGAGTCAATGCTTTGTCTTTGTCCAGATGACACTTGTATTAAGGCAAATAAACCATCGATTCCACCTTTTGCTCGATATGGATCCAGCTACTACGTTTCTATTAGAAAACCTTCTCCATTAATTCCTCATCTATCTTCCATAAATATACCATTTCTCAATATTTCAGAAAAAAGATGCCCAAAATAAAGAGCAAATAAATCTCACCAGAAGCAACAAGTATTCAATGAATTTAACTTATTTCATTTATTAGGTCTTTATTGGTTTGCTTTCTTACCTCCTTGCTGCGTTTTCACTTGTACAGGGGCAGACATCGGTCCAGGTCCAATGATGGTGAACGCCTGGACCCGGATAGTGTAAATGGTGTGAGCACTCAGATCACTGATGGTGGTCAACTGATTATTATCTACCATTTGCGAATTCCAGGCAGTAAGGGGTTGATTAGGATTTGTCGTGTAATATATTTTGTAGCCCTGCAAAAAAACAAAATAAACACAATTTGTATAAATTACTTCTATTAAACAATTAATACAACAATACAAACAGCAGTACAGTTGAATCGTGATAATCCGACAGGGACCGAGGGAGTGTCGGATTATGAAAAATGTCGGATTACCATAGGTTGATTTTTTTAAAACTGAATTTTGACTTCTAAGGCAAGAAAATGTAAGTTATGTATACACAGTACTGTATGTACTACAGTACATATATTGTTTCAATACATATTGAGTACATATTTAATTAAAACTGAACAATTAAACTGAAACTGTTGTGAGTCACGGGCAGCAAGCGCAGTGACGTTATCCGACGCGGCGTCGGACTACCGAACGTGTCGGACTGTCAAATGTCGGATTATCGAGATTCAACTGTATTAAAACTTTTTCCGTAAATAAATCTGTTATCATGGTTCCCGTCGGAATGTAAGATTGGGCTATTCAGGCTTTTATAAAATAGCTCTGAAAAATTCCCTTAATCAGACTAAAATCTACGGTCAATATACCTTAATCCTGTTTAAAAAATTTTCCCATCAAATAGTTGAGTTATCTTGTGTCTATGGTACTTCATCACGGACAGACAGTATCACTCGAAAAATAATGAGATATGAGAAATAATGAGATAAAATGAGATATGAGAAATTACGGCAAAGCCTTTCTATTCTATATAAACGTCAGACAGCTGACTTGTCAAATAAGCCACCAACTTGAATTTTTTTTATTATTTTGTAAATTTGTTGCAGTTCGCGAGTGTGATTGCCATTTTAATGAAATAAAACATGTTAAAAGCGTTTTTGTGTTGATTTTCGTCTTTTTTCGTCCTATTTCGGATTATCCGCGGGATTCGCTTATCCGCAGTTGCCGCGCCACCCAATTCCGCGGATAATCGGAAAGTTCAGTTTTTACCAAAGCAAACTAGAAAACGGCTATTTCTGATTGTCATGATTTCAGAAGGAAATTTTTAAGGAAACACAAAGTTCCATACTAAATAGTACTTATTTAAGGGGAAAAAATTGACGAGGAAAACAGGCTATGTTACAGAGAATGGTCTTACTTTTTTTCATTTAACATTCTGGAAGGATGGGGGTCTAACAAAAGTTAGCGTAATAGAAAAGTTTCACTAAGTTTTCTTTTAGTATTATTAAGAAATCATAAGTTATGAGATGAAATGATTAAGTCGATAGGATTAAACAAAGGCTTTTTGGTGTTTTTTTACTAATTACTATTTCAGTTGAACAACGACAGCTTTCCTAGACACTGACTCTGGATATGGTCTAAAACGGAGGTTCCCAAATTTTCTGTTTCTGAAGCCCTTAGTATCGCAAATTTTTTCATGGCACCTTTAGGCTCCCCCCCCCCCCCAACCCCCCCCCCCCCCACCTAGTTTACCACCTTTTACAATCTGCAGGTCTATGATCCCTTGAAAACTTGAAATATTCTGAGATGCACAGTTTGAAAACCACTGCTCTAAACGTTATGAAGTTGAAAACGACTAAGTAGCAACCGATGGTGTTTTTATAAAGAAAGAAAAAAACAAAACAAACAAATTGGAATACAAAAGACGCTTGTATTTTTGTATTTAAAAAAAAACAAACTAAAAAAACTAAAAATCATTCTGAAAACTAAAAGGGAAGTTGAATCAGCTAATGGTGCTTTAAATGATTTATGAGCAAAGGTAATATGAATTGTTTTTTTTCCACCTGAATTAGCGTGGGATGATACGAAGACTAACAAATCAAATGGTGATGAAAGCAGTCACGTAACGCAACATCTTCAAACAACTTTTAATATGCCTTTTTTACTTTTCTATTTTAACTATTCCTGAATTCTTCTTTAACATAAAAATAACGCCCCTTACACCAAAGTAATTCTCACAAAACTTAAAAATCAATCGACCTCGAAAGAGGAAAAAAGCAATAATAGGAAAACATTTTCCGCCATTTCGACGATAATCAGAGTCATCAAGTAATCTTTTAGTAGGCGAGGCTTTCTTCTGTAGCAACAAAGCCAAGCACGTAAAATACTAAAATTCTTCAATATACAATAAAAAACGTATACAATACACATTTAAAGCTCACTAAAACTTGTAAACAGACCTTTTCTAGTAATTCTAAAGGCGCTATGAACCATAAAGTGGCCCTAAAACGTTTTCAGCTGTGGACTCTACCAATAATGCCAACGACAAAAAACAAAAGAACATCGTGATTTATCGGCCATATTGAATCTTGTTGCTTGTACGCTAAGAGAATATTGTATCGACCACCAACACAAAGCGATCGAAGAAATTTTAGAAACCTTTAGTAGGAATGCTTATCTGGGATTTCATAAAACCGTTAAAAACAAAGTACGATATACAATTTACTTTTGATAATCTTTGTTACGCCATTCAAATAGAATTACATCAATTTAAAATGTAGTAAATGTTAAATGACATACTAGTATTATCAAAAAGTAATATAATACAACACAGAAACATAATATACACTAGATATGCAGTCTTGTGATAATTGAGAATTCTGAAGGACATATTTCTAGGAGTGGGAAGAGGGAGTGGATAACAAAAATAATCTGCTCTATTTTGAAGTAGGACTAATAGTAGGAAATTTTACAGAAATCTGTTTTTAGGGTAAAACAAAAAATGTGGAATTCAATCACTAGGTGTTGATATCGAAAAAGTGTCAGTAATTAGACTTTTAGATTTGGTCTTTAAGACTTAATTTACATGTAAATAACTGACCCAAGTTTTTTGTTTATATTTCCATCACAGATTCTCCAAATTCTGCTCCAGTTTGTACATTTTTTTATGTATAAATATATTTTTTATATATATTAGTTACTTTACTTTAAAGAATTGTTGTATATTTCAATTTATTTTATTTTCAGAATGCAGGATTTAATAAAAACTGATCCTATTTTGTTTATTTACACCGGAAGTGCATTTTATTCATTTTTTTATCTTCAATCAAAAGATAAAGACGCATTGGGTTCTTCAATGAAGTAATCATTACCATCTGGAAAGTCTCCAAGTACAATTCTGTAATAGCGTCTCCACAGCATCAAGGATAGTCACAGTATGAGACAGAGAACATGGACATAGCTTACAATACTCTGCCACATCATTCATCATTCATTTTTTAGATTATCACCCTCCTCCCACTTTCTCCGCTATTTTATGGAATGGACCGAAGTTAACTTTGTTCTCTTGATTGAAAGTTTAAAACCTTACGTGAGACAGAGTAGTAGTCGGCAGAACTTAACAGAGACGTCTCTGGTCTTTTATCCAAATTCTTTCTTAAGACAAATTATACCAATTTGTCTAGTTTTAATATTGAATGTTTTGGATCATCCATAATAATCTTTGTTGATTGGATTTCACAATCAAAATAACACGGTGAAAGGAGTTCGCAAATCAGAAAAAATTGGTTCAACTTTATTACTCTGCTTTGACTGACAGTAACGCCATCTGCAGAGAATAATTTAAAAAAAAAATAATAAAAATGTGCTTTCCGCACTAAAAATATGATAGGAATGTACCGGGTAATCCAAATTAAAGAGGAGATGTTTAAACCTCTCTATATGAAAAACTACTGAGCAAATTTTATATACATACTGTCCTGAGTATGAGAATTTCATTTCTCAAGAAAAAAAGAAAAACGAACAGTTCAAATTTTGTCCACTAAGGTTGAATTGTGGCGCAGCTGTCCCCGTAATTTGCATATTGCGACGTAATCGAACAACCTCCGCCTATAAAAGGAGTCTAAAGCATTTTGCACAAATCCATGACTAGCAAGAGTCATGAAGCTCACCTTACCGGATCGCGCGTTACTTGTTAAATTCTTCTATCAATGAAACATCAATGCTTCTGCTGCACTTAAGGCATTTCGACAGTTAAAAGATTTACGTAGAGGTCCACTGACAATTACTAATCTTCGAAAATGATTTTTCGTTTTGGTTATAAGGAACTTTTGCTGTAAAAGCAGGGCGAGTTCGCAAGCCAAGTGGACTGCAGAGAACAGATGAAGTTGCAACTACAGTAGTGGAGCAAGGAATCGCAAATGCACTAGGTAACATTAGTGCACGTACAATATCACGGGAATTGGACATGCCATATACGACAGTGTGGAGAGTTCTGAGAAATGTCTTGAGGTTTTACCCTTACAAAATATCCCACAGTCAACAATTGGTTTCTGGTGATTATGATACGCAGAAAGCATTTGCCATTCGTTGCCCGGATGATGGTAGAAGATGAACTGCCTTGGTGAATACTGTGGAGTGATGAGGCTTATTAGCATTTGAATGGTGTTGTAAACACTCATAACTGCTGTATTTGGTTTGACAGTAATCCACATGTTCATCATCAAATTCCATTGCATTCACCAAATATTGTTTTGGTGTGGCTTCACGGCATTCTTCATCATGAAAACACAAGAATCAATCAAGAAAACACAGCTTCGGGGCCAGTGACGTGTTCTGTCAATGGCTCCAGATTTTCCGATATGCTCCGGAGCTGTGTAATTCCATCACTTCAACAGAGGAACTGTGTTGACACCACAATCTTCACGCAAAATGGTGCACCTCCTAACATAAATTTACCTGTGAAAGCCCGTGGAACCTGCGGCGAACATTTTCGGGCGACAGAGTAATTAGCAGATCATTTCCCACGGCATGGACTCCCCGATCACCAGATCTGAACCCCTGTGATCTTTGGGTTTGGGGCTACTTAAAGAGCCTCGGTTATCACGGCAATGTTCCGAACTTGGCTGAATTGAAAGACAGACTTTCGCAAAATGTGATACAACTCAACGCATGTCAGTTGCGTTCTGCTGTCGAGTGTGTTGTGCAGCGAATGCAATTTGTAGAGCAAGGCGATGGAGGCACGTGGAGCCGTATCTGATGTTAGGGTGATTCCACAGGTGATTGCAATAAAGTCACTGCTTGTTAACACTTTTTTTTTTTTTGCCATAATATGCAAATTACGGGGAAAGCAACGCCACAATTCACCCTTAACAGCCGAAATTTGAAGTTTTTTTCCTTCAGAAATCAAACCGCATACTGAGGACAGTATGTGGACGAAATTTGGTTGCGTTCCGCCCCAGTAGTTTTTTTCTGTAGAGAGGTCTAAACACCTCCTCTTTTAATTTGGATCATCCGAATGTAAAATCTAGGATAAGTAAAATAATTTAAACTAAAAAAAATTGTAGTTTTAAATAACAGATTAATAAAAGAACTAATCGGTTACAGACCTTCTAGTAACCAATGTTTGAAAGCAATTTTTTCCACAAGAAATAATTTAGCTTTAGTTAAAAAGCGACAAAACAAAATCAGTTTCCAATTTATTGATGCTTTTTTGTACAGTGCGATCTGTAAAGGTCCTGATTCTTACCTAACTAATTATGAGATGAAAAAGTATAAAAAAAAGATGTAGTCTGGATATCAGCTTTCGAATATCCGAACAATAATATTCAAAAGCAGTTCTTCAAAAAAAAAAAAAAAGTAGTAGAATACATTGACAACATTTGAAGGAACAACAACCAAATGCTTCACAATTTCTTCTACGTCAAAATGTGATCGACAATTTTCTCCTGATTAAGTTTTGTATTAAAATAGTAGATATTCGTCGTGACAGCAAGACAGTGAAGGAGATTCGTGTATTTGGTAGTTTCCGACCCTAAGATCCTCATCGTTACCGTATTTACTGCATTTACCGTATTTTTAGTTACCGTATTTACTGCAAGTAAATAGCATATTTTGCATGTTTTTGGCCCTTAGTCCCTTATCTATGGGCCCGAGAAATCCTAAATTAAAGAGGGATCTTTCTTTAAATAATCTGAACCTATCTTTCAATTTTCAGCTTTCTAATTTATAAATAAATTCCCCCGCCCCCCACTTTTAAAACATTTGTCTTCTAATCCTCTCGTTATAAGTTAGGGTATTATAAACGTTAGACTGAAATATAATAACAGCCTTTGATAAGATGTGTTTATATGGGGGTTATAACAAGGAAATATCAACAAGTCGGGACATCCAAGAAACAGTGCCAATAAAAAAAAAAGGGGGGCGCTCTGTTTGAACTTGGAAATGGTTTGACGAAGTTGTAGAATTATCGAAGGAAATGACATTTCAGATAAAGTGCAGTTAAACAATCAAAGCGTCAGCTTTTCATTGTAAAGATTCATTGAAAGTAAATATATAGTAATAGCTTTCTGTATCATTAAGTCTCTATTCGTAGAATATCCCATTTGTCTTGATTATTTGATTTAGGTTTTATTGAATTGATTGCAGCGTGTTTTTTTTTAAAGTTATTCAATTGATTGTGGGCGGAGAATCCCTTTATGAGAAAGCATTGTACGGCAACAATGATTAAATATTATTAAAGCCATTATATTTATTAACAAAGAAAAAAAAATATTTATAGCTGATAATCAAGAAATTGAGAAAATCATCACATGGAAAAAAGAAGACTATAGATTTTCTTGAATTCAAAATAATAAAACTGCAATAAAAACATGTAGAAACATCAATTGAACATGTATTGTATGTCTGATAATGGACTAGAATCGAACATGCGAAAGCTGTGAAAACTTTATCTTACTTTACATAACTACTGCTATCATACTTTTGGCTCCGAACGTCATTAAAAGTTATTTCAGTAGCAGGAAGTATATTTAGGTAAAAAATAATAATCCACGCCTTTCCATAATAACCAGGTTTCGGATTTTCACATTTTAAAGCACATTTTTGTCAATAGTAGGGATATCGTATTATTATTATTTTTTCTTACTTACATTTTATTTTTTAATGGTTATTTTGGTTCAGAGTTTGGGGACCGTGCATGTGACTGGTGCTGCCAGTGGCGGCAGAAATTGGAAATATCGTAAGGAGAGTTTCTAACAATAACTTGCTTACGAAGCGATGCATGCCCATGCTTTCAAAAAATTTAATAATGGACAAAGACAACATTAATTGCTGCGTTGTTGGATGTAATAGTACTTTTATAAAAATATAGAAAACATTTACTTTTATTCTTTTCCTGCAAGACCATTTGAACTTTTTATTCTCATTATTTGTAAATAATCTAACTTTTGTGTAATTATATCTTTAAAGAAACAAAATTTTATATAAATACCAGTATATCTCTTTAAATTGTTTAATAGGCCAAATGGTTCCACTATTTCAATAAAATTTCAATAAATGAAAAAAATACAAAAAAACAAAACAAACAAAAACGAATAAAGTAATTTTATCCAATACTGTTTTGCATTGCAAGAAAAAATACCATTTACGTAACATACTTAATAAATCTTATTAAACGCCATAACATGAGCATTGGCTTACAGGTGAATCACTGTTACTTAATTTATTATATTAATTTAAAATGACAATAAATTCAGTTTAAAAAAAAACAACAACAAACTCTTGGTCTAATTATTACTCTTAATTTTAGGAAAATATACAACAGGTTCACAATTACAACTTTATTTATAATACAAAATTGGAAACAAATGAAATTAATAATTTAATGCTGTGTTATTACATCACGGAGGTGGCGCTAGAAAAGGGCATTGCAGGAGTTATTTCTCAAGCTATCAAACGATAATGCGACGAAGATTACAGGAAGACGTTTATTTTAAATTAGCAAACCCGGAAAACTTTTAGTGATCACGTGACCTTGAATTCTGAGATCATTTCTCAGTCACTGACCTTTGACCGCGACCGGTCAAAAAGTTCGTCTCAGTTAACGGAACAACTTGTCTTTATATTTTGGTCATCTAAATAAACGGTTTATAAGTTGATCTCAAGTCACGTGACTTCTGGTTGACCCACATTAATAATTCATTTATTTGATGAAAAATAGAAAAGTAGCCATCCTGACTATTATCCCTAACATTTGACACCTTATTTGTATTTCTGTGTCTTATCGTTTCGGAGGAGAAGCGGGGAGAAAAAAACTATGTTTTCTTTTATGTATAATAAATACATATATAGATGAAACAGCGATATAAAATGATATTTTCACATATAAAAAGTAAAATTAATACAAATTTATTTTATGAGTTATAAAAAAGCCAAATTTTTTTCTTAATTGCTAAAAATAATGGACCAGTTTCCTTGATGAGGGAGAATTCCACAAGAGATAAGATCAAATTTAAATGGAAGAGTGGAAATTAAAGATTCCCTAATCTTCAAATGCACGAGCGAAGGGTGAAAGACACACCGGAAACGGAATTCGAATGAAATTGCAAGATCAAAAGCTCTGCTCACTCAATCGTACACCTAAACAGAATTAACATGTCATTAACATCAAAGTTATCAAGGAATATAAAATAAAACAACATATGGGAACTTCGAACTTTTTTATCCTTAGGAAAAACAGTTTTTTTTCCAGATAAATTTTCAATAAATTTTTGTTTTCTTTTTTATTAAAAAAAATAACAGCCAGTTTTCATTCAAAACCCTTTCCGATTAAATTAACTCGAATTTTAAGAACAGAATCTCAGACCCAACCACAAGAAATATCCAATATTCGGATTCGATTCTGTGACATTAATTCCCTTCTTTCCATAAAGCAATTCGTTATTATGAAAACTTTATGAAAGAGTTGACAAACAAGAGAACACTGCAAGTCAATTACGAAGTGCTTCAAAATCCATAATTTAAAGTATTAAAAAGCAGAGTGAACAACTGAAAGCGTCTCTTGAATGGTTTCGTTAAGTGAAAAAAGAAAATTGCCTTTTATACTTTTTGATTTTCAATAGTTTACTAATGTTCTATATGTTATGAATAAATTTCAATAGCATTACGATTCATTCAAAGCTGTAGAACGATAGGATATCAATGATAATGTTCCAATCACTGCAGTGACGGATTAATGTTTCATTCCGCGATTTTATAAAAGAAAAGCTTGTATCTCTGCCAATACAAGCATCTAAGTTAACCTTAAGGTATTTTGAGAGCAGGGTACTGGAAACTCACTGTCGCTGTGTTTTGTTATACCACATCTTTACCAATGCAATGCTATACAACTTCGACTGAGGTAAAATAAAATCAACAGACATTTATGAACAGTACTGTGTCTTTGCTATGTTTACCATACTTAGAGGGTAAGTTAGTGGATTCACTGTCAGTATCTATTCTGCAACATTTACATGCACTCGAGATGTCACTGGTCTACTGATACAAAATAAAATCGATATCTATAAAGTTACTACTGATTTAATCTAGCTTCATCTTTCCTATCTCATTAGGCCTTTAACTAACATATTTGTCAATTCTTTAAGATTTCAGTAATTTCCTAAGATCAACATGCTCTACATTTTCTATTTTAGTTGTCAATCGGGCTGAGATCCGGGGACGAGCGGGCCACTGCAGCAAGGAAAAGTCGTCGTCATGTTCCTCAAACCATCCCATAGTGATGCGGACTTTGTGCACCAGCGCATTAAACTGCTGGAAGTAACCATCTGCATGAGGATAAACTGTTAACATGTACTGTTGCACTTGATCAGCTACGATGTTTAGGAACGCTCTAGCATCCTGACGTGCCTCCAGAGGTATCAAGAGACCCAACGCGTGCCAGGAAAACATCTCCCACACCACGACACTGCCCCTACCTGCTTGAAGAGTTAAACACACAGCATTTGTGTGCACAGCTGGGATATATCTAATAAAGTGGCCAGGCAGTGTATGTGAGCATTAGCCAATTATCTTCCAGTGCATCTAATATTTACGCAAATATAAATTAGACTAGCTAGCTAAAGCTTGTTTTATATCCTTTGTAAATGTTGTATAAAGTTTCTCTTAACAGTAGAAGGTAATAACTGTTTTAAAAACTGAATCACAACGTAATCCTGCATGTATCAATTCTCAATGGCCACTGCAAAACATTTATAAAATAATCGAAAATCTTGGTAAAAGAATATTTAATCGCAATCACAATTTTTCTAAAACCTAAATTTGGATTTGCTAATTTATTAACAACTTCTTTGAAACTCCTACATCACAATAATCATGGCAATATTTCATGGGCGTCACCGGCTCCATTTTGTCAAGCCTTTTTTTTTTTTTATTAAAAATTTTTTTAGGAAGAGAGAATACCTCCCTCTTTCGCAAATTTCTAATCAAAGAAGTTGTTAGTTAATAAATTACTTATGTTATCTTGGATTTTACTTTACTTGATTGATTGAGTTTACTTGGATTTGCTAAATTTTAAGTCTAATATCTAAAGGATTTTAGTGTTATTTCTCCTATTTATTACCTTTAAATTTAATAAGACTGTTGATCTCACATCTTTATGCTTGAGGCTTAAGTCTTACGAACTAATCAAGTGGGCATTTGTACTGGAATAGCGGTCAAGTGACCTTATGATCTACTTGTGTTTGCCTGATGTTCAACATAAACACTGCTGATCTTTAGGCAGACAAGCAGGTCATAAGACAATAGCAAGGATAAGTAAGATTATTCTCCAAGAACTCCCGAGTGTATAAAAGCTAATACACTTGAGTTAATAAGTAACTCAAAAGCAATTTCACCTGATAAAAGATACACACTCTCCACTCATTTAAACAGAAAAACCTTTATTTAGTAATACTCTTTTTCCAAAATTCATCTGATTCTCAATCGTTATCTTTCCATTTTTTGAGGGGGAAAAAATGTACATAAATATATATGTTTGTAGATGTGTTATAACTTTATTATTATTGCTACTAGGACCTTTAAAGAACACCTATCCTTCTTCTATTATCACCCATTTTTTTCACATCTATTTCTAATTCCAGTTTTCCATATTTTTGTACTCATATTCTACTGCTTTCTTCTATTTTTTTCCACACCTATTTTCCACTTTTACTTATTTTTTCACAAATCTACTTCCAGTTTTCCACATTTACTCCACTCTTCTATTCTTCCATACTGACTCCCGCTTATACTTCCATGTTCTAACATTTTTCTCCCTCCATTTTCTCATCTTTGTTCACAGATATTCTCTCGTTTTTTCCTTCTGTTTCTGTACTGACATACACTTTGTATTAATGGAACACGGGTTTTCCATCAGCTGAATGCAACAACTATTCTCACAAAACCCTTCAACACTTCCACCAGAGTTAAAATTGAATAAGATCTCCACATGAAGTATATTTTCTTTACAAAGTATTTCGAATTTGCTAATTATTTCGTCCAACAGGTTGATGGGTCGAATAGCGATCGATATATACTTCCACCAAAACTCTTTTTTTATGTGATTAAAACACGAACTGAAACCGTAATTAAGATATAAATGAAATGATTTCATATTCTTTTTTTTTCAATTAAATGGAACTAATGAATTCCTGCCAAGACAAAAATTGTAATAATATAACGAACCGTTCAAAAATGGCAGCGTTAAAGCGATATGTTAGATGTTAAGAAGTAGTTTTCCAATATTGTTAGGCAAATTTATAAAACAAACTTAATTTTATCAAGTTTAATGTGTGGAATTGGTCTTCTAAATAAATCACAGCGCTAACTTTATCTTTAAAACATTTTGTATTAAAAATAATAAAAACACAACTAGTTTCGGTCGCATCTTTTGGCCTTCTTCATGAACTTTGAAGGAAGCCGAAAGATGCGGCAGAAACTAGTTGTATTTTTATTTTTTAATAAACTTTTTTTTAAAGATAATAGGGTGAGTTACAATTTATTTCGAAAATTTATTCGAAAAAAAAAAAATTAAATTTAGCCATTTTTAAAACAGCAAGTAGCTCTTTCGAATCTAAGTATTATAATAGCTTATCTACAGATAACAACAAATTAGGAAATTGATGATTGTTAGGACACCAGAAGCAGCAGTCCTGGATTCCCGGTATCAAAAATACTAAAAATACCCATTCTTTAATTCTACGACATTTGATAATTTGTTACGACATTAATACAGAATTAAACGATAGATTGAATACAGAAAACTATGTTTGCAACAATTCACAAGCTGTAAGCAAATAGAACTATTGTAATAATACAAATAAATTAAATTTTAATTATTAAGTGAATCCTTACTTAATAATATAATAACATCACAATAAAAAGGTAAGTTTTTTGCATATGCATTCTGTTTCTGCAATTTAATCCTTTATCAAGTAAGCGTCTGGTAGCGGAGATTAAATGACTGGCCTTTCATATTCTTAATTTATATATCGTTGTCTTTAATAAGGACGGCCTTTGTTTTGTTGAATTTTGTTTTTCTTTATATGTTTCTTGAGATCACTGAGCTGTAAGATACTGGGCGAATGCAGCTGATGATGGTTGGGAAATCAGAAACAGTTGTTCTGGATTCTTTGATGTCAAAAAATACTTAAAAAGAGCTCAGTGAATCCTTACTTATGTGTGTGTAAAGTTTTTATTTTGAATGTTATTAACAAATAACACTGGTATGTAAATTAAAATATAAAGGAATTACAGTCTTCGCGGCGAGAGTTGAAATTCCCAGAATGCATCGCAGATTATAGATTTTATTTTCCTGGCCGGTCGCTCACATTCAAATAGAAGAGAAAATGGCGGTCGCTGCTTCCCATTTAACATTTCGACGAGGAACAGTTCTCAACAGTTAAGCTACGGAACTTATTCTTAACGTTGCTCGTCGATTTCAAGAAGATGTATGTGAGATTTTTGATATTTCCTATTTTCGATAATTGAGATTGATATTTCCTGCGGAGCTCATGGCATTGATACTGGAGAAATTAGTCAATGATAATGGGTTTCCGGTTTCAACATTCGCCGCGACAACTATACTTAAGTAGGGAATTTTGAGGGACCTAGAAAGACTGAGAAAAACTCTCAGAATGATTTTTTGGAATTATTTACAATCAGCTGCAAAATAATATAAGGACAGAGCTTTCTCTTTAGTGATACGAACCAAAAGGCCCCAATGGATCGGCTATATTTAGTAAGAATGAAACTTTCTCGACTTCCAACAAAGGTCTACAAGAATATTTCAGTGGAAAAAGCTTCAAATAGATGTTGCATAGAAAAATGTTGTCAATCCCTTCCATTGACGGAACTGGAAGTCAACAGTAAGAAAACTGAAGGAAGAAAACAGGGAAGTAATGATCCGAAAATGGACGGAGAGAGAGATTGGGAAAGGTTTAACAAACTTTCCACAAATGTTTTAGTTTTCCCTTAAGTAGCTCTTTCTTATATCTCTGTTGTGATAGAGATATCACAACATCATGATTATATCTCTGTTGTAGCTCTTTCTTATAGTTCATGATTTTTTTCGCACAATAACAAATACAAAGAAGGCAATGCGATTAGGATAACACTTGTTATCATCTGCAGTTCATATTCGAGATAAACAGAAAAACAAAACAAGGCTTTCCTTTCCTTTCCACTAGGAGAAGAATTCGACTGCTAAAGCTATGAAACCACGTGATTAAATTTAAGATTTCCAGACGTTCCGTATCTAAGGTCAGAATCCATCTGGAGAAAAGGAAAAGACCAGAAGAGGCAGAAGAACGATGTAAAAAAATGAGTAAACTAATAAGGTTGAAGGAAATGAGATAAGCAAAAGGAGACATGCAGGAAGAAAACGGGAAAGACGGAGACAGACAGTCGATGGACATGCGGATTAGTCAGGGAAGAGAAACCCCATTGAAACGGATCCATCGCTAAGGTTAGGCGGTTGACCTTCAATTACTCAACTGTCAGTGCATTCGTAGGCGGATTCAGGAATTTAGTTGAACTACGGCACGTGCAGTCAATGCAGAATTAAAAAGAGGAATTCCAAATCAGAAATCTCTGGGTTTTTTTGCATTAAAACACAGCAACTGCATCAGAAGCAGTCCTTCTTTCATTAGGAAGCTAAAAAAAACAAACAAAAACTACTTAACCGAGGAATTAAAAAAGTTCCTTACGGAATTCCCCAAAAATTTTCAAATATAATAAAAGCGATAGCCTCTAGACTCTTGTATATAATTACACTTGATTCGTTCTAAAATGAAATGTACATTGACTGAAACATACTAGGACAAGTAAAACACTGTGGCATCATGATTTTATATTTATAACCACAGTAAAAACCAACTAACTCCATGGCACTACAGCCCATGCAGGGCCTTGGCCTCCTTAATAATATGAGCCCACTCTTTTCTATCTAAAGCCTTTCTCCTCCATCCTCGAACCTGGAGCTTTCTCAAATCACGTTCCACATCATCAAGGAAAACAAAATTAAATGCAAAGAGCGACAGTATTTTATCATTATATATATCCCAAACTGCAAGATAATTCGTTAACTAGTACAAAAGTTATCAGGACGGATACACAGTCCCTCCCACCCCATCTTAGAAATCTTTACGAAAAGTAAACAAAAAATCTTAGATTATATAAGAAGTGACTGATAACTGGAGTTTTTAATCATACTTTTCTCAATACGAGAGTCGATCAGAAAAAAAAGGTTTACGAAAGCTTGAAATTAAATTTATGAGTTGTCATAATGCAGGCGGTTGCTGAAATATCCGATAGAGGGCTGTACTGATCAGTGATTCGTTTTGTTTCTCGTTTGTGTCGTTGGAGGTGTTTGCTATCATTTCGAAATGGCGATCCCTTTAAATAAATGGTCTCCTTTTGAAACCTTAAAGAAATTGTGCAACAACATCAAGAAGATTCATGACAATACCCTATCACACAGTGCACGTAATACACAGAGCTTGCTGCACGGTTTCTACTGGGAAGTTTTGAGACATCCACTATACAGTCCGGATTTGGTTTCCAGCGGTTTTCATCTGTTCCTTGCCTTCAAAGAGCATTTGTCAAGTCAACGCTTCACGTACAATGATGAAGTCCAATGTGATGCAAAAAAAGTGGCTACAACAGCAGGGCTCTGACTTTTAGGACTCTGGGATGGATAAACTAATCGTACATTGTAACAAATAAATATCTCGTCCATCAAAGTGACATTGTAGAAAAATAGTGCCATTTGGTACCATCTCATTTCCTTCCTAGAAAGGTTTGCTTTTAGTGCACAAGCTTTGTAAACTTCTTTTTCCTGATCGATCTACGTATTAAGTATTGATGTATCACGAACTTGTTTAATATACGCTATGATTATCACCTATTGTTATCAGTAACTCATTCGCAATTAGTTAATAAATTAAAATCTCAACGATTCACTCACTAATCCCGTGACAACAAGATCTTAGGCTTTCCATTTGGCCCAAATACCCCGAATCTTTCTGGATTTTAGAATTATTGTAATTAAAATAAAAACCATTCATGATTGATCTAAACTTTTACTCTTTCAGTTGCACACACAATTTAAAACTCCTACAACATTCTTTTGAGAACTCGATTTGAAATCCTTCGTTTGAGGAATCACTAATGTTAAATATACTGATAACCTGAATACAAAATTAGGTTCAACACAGTTTACAAACAAATAAGAAAATAAAAAAATAAAAAAAATTAACTTATAGTTATTGACAAGTCATGTTCATGTAATATTACCTCTTTTGCAAATGTAGGATTTGACGTACATTTCATATGTTATATCAATACTAGCAGCAAAGCCTGTCGGCTGACACGCATAAAAAAATCTGAAAAATCATTTTATTATCAACTATCAAATATAAAGTAAATGTAATCTAAATACTGTGCTAACTTGTGAACGAAAGTTCTA
Source organism: Thereuonema tuberculata (assembly GCA_023159025.1). Taxonomy (NCBI): domain Eukaryota; kingdom Metazoa; phylum Arthropoda; class Chilopoda; order Scutigeromorpha; family Scutigeridae; genus Thereuonema; species Thereuonema tuberculata. The sequence continues at coordinate 69,498,969 of JAFIDM010004315.1, forward strand.
CGGCAAAAATGGTTTGAGTTTCGAAATCAGCGTAAACAACTGAGTAAGTATGCCAAATTTCATTAAAATGGATGCAGTGGTAACAAAATTATTTGGTTTTGAACGTATGTTTTGTTAGAATTTCAGTTGTCGAGGTCAGTTCCCAAGAATAAAATTTCATGACAACAACATGGAATGACACAATGAACTAATATTTTCATCCAATTTCATTACTTTTGATTCAATGGTACCATTGAGAACCGTTGGATCTATCTTAATAGGTTAATGATATCGAGTTACAGACAGACAGACGAACTTAGCCAATTTATATAAATATATTTATATATATATATAAATATATATTTGATTCGATTGATGATTTGATTTGAATTTTTTTTTTTTTTTAATGTTTATCAGATCTATTAGGTGTACTTCTTACCTGTACATCTGTAATATAGGTTCTGAGAATTTAATCTAAAGGATCATTTTCCACCCAAAAAGAAAAACGAAATACCAATCATATCTAAAGTTTAATTTATCTAAAGAATAATTATTATTTTTGACTCATAACGCCGAAAGGCATTTAAAACTCGCCTTTGTTTAATCTAAATACTGCGCTAACTTGTGAACGAAACTTCTACGGCAAAAATGGTTTTGAGTTTCAAAATCAGCGTAAAAAACTGAGTAAGTATGCCAAATTTCAGTAAAATCGGTGCAGTGGTAACAAAATTATTTGGTTTTGAACGTATGTTTTGTTAGAATTTCAGGTAAAATTTCATGGAACCAACATGGAATGACAAAATGAACTAATATTTTATCCAATTTGAGTACCTTTGATTCAATGGTAACATTGAGAACCTTGGATTTATCTTAATAGCTTAAGTATATCGAGTTACAGACAGACAGACAGACGAACTTGGCCAATTATATAAGTTGATTACAAAGAATAGGCACACATGAAATAAACGATTAAGTTTTTGGTGCAATATTGTAAAGCACATCATAATGACGTATTATTTAAAAATGTAATAATAACCTGATGTAAATGTGTCCCTCTACAGCTCCATTATTGTAAAAGAAAATAAAAAAAAATAAAATTTTTACAAAAAATATATGGCATCCAACAATGTGAAAAAATATGAAGGAAATACCTAATGATTTTCTCCTTTTAAAGTATTTAATGTAGATCTGATAAAGAACTATATTAAAAAGTAAAGATGTGTAAGTGTTTGAAATGTAGCTTATAATAAAGTTATAAATAATAATAAAAAAAAATAACTATCCTTAATTTTTCAAGGTTTTTTTTATTTTATTGCTCAGACCGTCTACTTTGACTTATATTCATCACTTTTTTATTCCAAATATACAGCGTCTTTCCAAATGATTCATCCAATTTCAAAGAATGTATTTTATTATGTTTATTAATATAAAACGATTACATGTACGTAGAATAAAGGTAAAAGGTATGAAGTCAGATGAATCATTTTGAAAGACCCTGTATTTTATTCCAAATATATTCCTAAAATTTGCTTTTAATACATACTTATTATAATTAACAGTTATCGAAAGTTTGAGCAAGTGAATTGAGACCATAAGATAATAAATATCAACGTTGCCTACTGAAAACAAATCTACTAAAGCGAGCGCCAACTTTTGAAGCAGCCAGAACAACTAGAACAACTAGAAGCACAATAACGATTTAGGTCACTTTTTAATTGGATATGTAAAGGTGGGTTGGAAATGTCGAGTAAAATTTTTGAGTAAAGCTCACAAAGTAATCAAAGTAGCAGTGGACTACTTTTTGTAATTTTCAAATACGACGAAAATAGTTTTATTGTTTAATATACGGGAAGTTTCACTGGAGTTATTATTGATAACTTTTGTTCCAGACAATGGCGTCAAATCCTGGCGGTTTTCCACTAGTGGACAATATAGCATCGCCTCCGCTATTGTGAGGGCGAAGGCAGTCTAATTGGCGCTCTAGCAGCTCACCGAAGAAAATCCAGACGTGGCTCATTAAGAGTATGATGGAAGCTCCCCCTCCCCTGCAGTAACTGAATTTTATACGAATTCAAATCCTTCATAAGATTCCACTTCGAAAAATTGTTCGACCATCGAAATACAGAAGCGTGCCTTTTACTGGAGTTTTTCAAAAAATACATTTTCATATGGCTTTTCCCTTTTATTCTAATTTTTCAAGAGAAATGAATGAAAATTTCATTCTTTCCCCTGAAGAATGACAAAAAACACATTATTAATATACCTGTAGTTAAAAAAGGCTCTGTTAAGGGATTTTGCACATCCTTCGAGATTATTTTCCTCTTCCGGGCGATCTCCTCTGCGAGGAACTCTGTTTGCCAACAATGGATACGGTAAACAGTGGACAGAAATTAGCTGTACACAATCCAGAGGCAGGTGGCTAACACTGAAAATGATGCATGCTTTCTTTTTATTAGGTCGCTGCTACAGTACATAACGCTAGCTAAACAGTTAATTTGCCTTATTTATTGAAGACCATCTTATTATTACCAGACATTTTGTAGTGTAGTGGAAATCAATGTACCCGACTTACAATATTACTCTGAGAAACAGAAGATAAAAGAAATCCTCATTACCATTTGGTTGCAGAATTCAAATCTTAAGCACTGGACACGACGGTTCAATGAAACAAGAGGAATAACAATCTATCCTTAAGACCCTAAGGAGTTACTAAGCACGTTAAGTAGTTACACATGGCTGCACTCCAAAGACGAAGTAGGATTAGAATGTTGGCTTAGCAGTTGGTGATAATTCAGTGGTCACTGGTTTTAAATTTGACTCATTAAAAGGTGATATCTCGTAAGAAACGAAGTTCCAGGAAGTTCAAGAATATATTGAGCGAGCAATTTTTTTCACAAACTTCTCGCAATTCTCTAGGACACAGAAAGCGGCAAGAAAAACTGTCTGGATGTCAGCTGTAGAAGATAAGTTCTTTCGTGCAGAAAGTCCGCATTTCCAGAAAAATAACGAATTGAATCAAAGAACGGGACTTAATGATGCTACTATTACAAAACCGACAAATAACACCAGTCAAATAGAAAACATTTCGAATGTAAAAGTTAATAATGGACAGAACAAGAAAAATCCAGATTCAGATGCATTCACACAATAGAATAAAACACCTGTGCTGGACTTCAGTTTCAAGTAAAAAGAATCATTATTTCTTTTAGTTTACTTTGTTAGAAAAACGAGACTTTTCAGATCACTTAGTCTGTGTGTGTGTCTATGTCTCTCCCTAATAACTTTTGAACCGCTAAATGGATCTTCTTGAAACTTGGATCTTCTTGATACTTAACGATTTTAATTTCACATTTGACATTTTTTTCCGTATGGTTCCTTGTAAAGAAAAATTCACCAAGAAAACATTAGAAACGAAACAAATAACAACTGATATCAATATTTTCCATATTACCCTTTTAGTAATCCATTAATTTGCGCGCTTTTCGATGTGATTAAAAAGTAAGAAATAAATAAATCGGATCTAAGCAAGTTAAACAAATATTTTTTTTTTGTTTTGTTTGGCTTTTTTTTCAGAAAATAGAAAATTTTTATTTGTTTGGGTGAGACCAGGGGTTCCTAAACAGGATGCCGGGGATATTTCAAACAAAAATATTGCTTTTTGTTAATTTATGTATATTATTCTTTCAAACGGCTAATTATGTTGTTAGGAAATAAATGTTTATTAAGGTAACCCTAGCTGTAAAGATTACGAAACTATTAGGTATTTCTTTAGGTCTAAGGGCGCCGGGAATCGAGAAAAACCGGAAACCTCGTATTAGACAGATATTATAGTAAGTAAATAACCCTGTGTCATTTGCAAGACTTTAAAAAAAGAAACAAAGAAAAAAAAATATAAGGACAACATTTTTAGTTGTCTTTAAGTTCTTCTGTTTATTCTTATTTTGCTGTTTCACTGTTAAATGAATAATGTCGAGAAGATGACAAAGACAAACGGGCATTACAATTTAATAAATGTCGAGTTGTGCAATTAATGCCGTAGCAACATATCCAAGAATTCAGCTTTTGCTGACCAGTCATTGGATCAAGAATCGTAAACATTCTTAGATGGTAACTGCAGTTGCAAACACGGAGGCGAAAATTGGATGAAAAATCTTAATTTCCATGAGAAAATGAAAGAAAAATAATAAAACATTTTAGAAAAATAAGCAGTTCAGTCGGATTCTAATGTTTTTAGTGGATGACTGCCAATTTGGTCCATAATGTCTGAAGCTGTGGAGTTATTCTGTACAGCAAATATCAGTGACTTCCAAACAATTCCAAAACCAATTGAATTCTATTGTTTATATTATAAGCATCGCGCTTTATTTATTTACTTCTTTTTTAATTTTCTTATGAAATCCGGAATAAAAATATTGTAGTAAGTGTAAGTTGAGATGGCACGACGTAGTATGACAGGGTCAGGACACATTTCCCGTCTGTTCGACACAGCGTTGACCTACTCTTCCTGATGACAGCTGCTGTCAACTGACTCACAGATGCCGTAGCATCTATTATGGCATTGACAGGAGGGATTTGATATGATTGACTTCCCAAATTCGTCTCGCACAGCTACAAGCTCCCATGATACTCAAACAGTGTTCTGTAAGTAAAAGCAGTCAAATCTCGACAGATTATGACACAAGATGACTTACAACGAAAATGGAATCAAAGCCTAGCTGAACAACTAGACTGAACAACCGACTGAATTTCGTCTTTCCAAATTCTCTATCAATGTTTTTTTTTATTATTCCAACCACAGATAACCAGATTCAACTGTCATTATGTGATGAATTGTGGAAATTATTGAGTTAGAAAGTAACAGCCAACAAACCACTCGCCGTTAGGAAAGTGGAATTTATCAAACCAGTCTGTCCTTGAGTGTTTTGCAGTAATAACCTTTGATCCGTTGGATGGATCTCTTTCAACCTCGGTATCTAACTTTTATATTGGAGATCTTTTCCAAATGAGTTCTTGTAGAGAAATTAGCACCTGGAGACAACAATTCCCAGAAAACACTGGAAACTGTGCTATGGATTTCTGTTATTGTCTCATTGTCTTAAGCAATGAATAATCAGTTCTAATCCATAATGCGTGGTTTGATTCGAAAATTAATCCGATTTAACAATTTAAGTAAGTAATGAGGATTCAATTCTTTTTTCAGAAAAGAGAAAATTTGTATTGAGTAAATATTAGAAATTGAGTATAAAATGTAGGCTTTCGTAGGCTTATAAACAAGAAAAATAGTAAAGAAATTTTAACAAAGCGGGCTTTAATTCTTTTGAACCTTTTCTTATATTATCGTATTTTCGTCTGGATATATTAAGTTTCCAATTCAAGAAAAGAAAGTCGAGTGTTAGGGAGTCTGATAGTCCGTTGGTTTAGGTGCTGGACTGCGGACAGAAAGAGCCCGGGTTCAATTCCTTGCGGTGGTTATTTCTCCTCCAACGGAACCCAGCCCTCTGTCAAATGGATACCAGGTTTCTTACTCGGGCGTTAAACGCGGGCGAGCGTCGGGCTGACCATCCGACCTCAACTGGTCCCGTCGGTCGAGAATCGTTGGGAGCCTACACCTCTGCCCAACCCCACTCTGGTGCATGGCTTGTTGTGGTGAAGTTTAACTTGGTTTTTAGTCGAGTGCTTAAAAAAAATATTAACAATCAATACACACGCATACACAGAATCTTACAAACTTCACAATAACAGAAGATATGACTTAAATAAAGACACTAAATATTGAGAAAGTAACTACTAATTTATCTGAAATAAGAAAAATGAAAAGAAATGAAAAAATATTAAAATTTTAAGGACAGTCATATCTTCTTTTAGCAGCTAAATACTAAATCCTTTAAAATTAGAAAAGTACTGAAGAATCCAAGATAGCCGATAACTTATTCAAAACATCTCAATACCAATGACTATATAAAGTTCTATATATAACAATGATGTTGACTATATAATGAGCTTCGATAGAGCGTGGACACATACAATGCGGATGGTCTGTGGACAGCAATTCATCGTCCATCTCTTCGGATCCTGCTGGCTTTGTTTCATCTTATTACAGACTACTGAATTGAACTGGCATTTAACAGCGTAGTTCAAAGATCAATTGGCTCAAGGTTATCATCTCATAGTGGGTAGACTGTAATATTTCTGATAGTCAGTAAATTCAACAGCAATGCTTTTTTGGTTAAGTTCAATGGAGAACAAATGTCGAAAAAAATAGTATAGTTTTATCAATCACGCATGAATCCACGTGGTGAAGTAGGGAAGTTAATAAATAGTGAACGCCTTAAGGATGTGGGTTTCTTTTGACAATGTGGTCGAGTATTTTTTGGAACCTAAGGATAGCCTTATATCGAGTTTCCAGTGAACGAAGAACCAGAATTGTTGTACGATTTAACTGGCAAAAGCATACAATGCGAAATTCACGATAACAATTGACTCTAGGAATAAATGCTAATTACACGGCATTTTAAGAAGTATCGTTCCAAAATTTTGTAATGAAGCAAATGTCTTGTCTCCAAAGTATTATCCCGAAAGATATTAAATTTTATTTTCCGTTTATTTTGTATTTTCACGTTACTTCCTGTAATAATATGCGACTGTATTTAAATCTGCATGTGTGTATGAGGAATATGCAAACAAAAAGGACAATTCCATGCATCTTGTGAAAGAAAATTCATTCGTAATATCTCATATATGTTAGCCAGGTGTAATACTGAGAGCTGCAGAAAGATGAAGACGGAACCTACTTGTTTATACAATCACGAACGGTTTCAAGAACACAGAATTAATTTCAGATATTTATTATTTATTTATTATTCATGATATTAACAAACATTTCCATGAAATTTTGAAGGTAGGGTTCAAATAGACAGATGATGATGACTTTTATCTTATCTTATCCACTGTATGGCACTAAGAACTTCACAATCATCAAAGCTACTAGAGCTTTCTTCAGCTGTGATGAAACTATTTCAAGACAAACATGTACGAAGGTTTGTAAGAGTAGCATTGATGCAAGTCATATTGTGTTTCCTCTTACTTCAGCTCACAGAGAACTCTTTGACATCATCCTTGGTCTTGGATAGTGACAGACATACTTTTTAGACTGATTTTTAACGTAGTTTCAGCTTTCATATAAGCCTAACTATTTCTTATAATCGCCGAGGCGGTTCCCTTTTGGTAAGTTTATTTACTAGATTAGCAGGAGTTGGAAAGAAGTAAAACATTATACAATACCAATATTGTAAAGATAACATCCTTCGGCCCTGTTTTTTCTTCCATGGGCCAGTTGCCTGACAGCGATGTTCAAAAAGCATCTTGATAGATTTTCAGATCTGAACCAATATTCAAAAATGAATTTGAAATGTTCAAAAAATGACGCTGGGGACACTTTCAGGAGAAAAACTTCACTCTTTCAAAGCCCTATAAAACTACAGGTTGTTCTGTTTGGATAAAAAACATCTACAGAACTTAATAACTTTTCAACGTGCAATTGCAATTGCTCGATTATGAAAGGAGGCGATAGTTCCTACAAATCATCTACTTAATTAGATGGAATCTTAAATTTCATTTAATTTTATAATCAAGAATTCGTAAAATATAAGAATTTTGATTGTTAATAAAATGTTTAACGTTTTATAGAAAGTGTTAACTACCTGCTTATAGTTTCGATGTTGAGCAAAACAGACTTGATTCCTGGACTTTATTTTTAAATACCAGTGCATTCAATCAATTTATATCATCATATTTTTTTTCAAAGGAACACCCAATACAGCAGTTGTATTTAATTTAATGAATGTCATTCAAAGTTTTCTTTTGTGGACTGACATTCGAGAACCTACTTACATGTATTCATTAATACAAAATATCGTATATGCTAATTTCACAAAATAGTTTTGGAAATTTTCAAACAACTAATCTAAACAACCAATAATAATCTGATTTCAGGATACTAAGTTAACTTAAGATTCTTTTTGTAAAACGTAAAATTCCTTACCATTAAATTAGTAATTGTTGGACAGTTTGCCAATGAAAACAAAAGTTTAAAACTCCGTTTTACACAATGCGAAAGCATTTTCCAACATGTTTATGTAGTGAATGTGGGTGGCAGAGAAGCCAAGCACTGCGACCGGAGGTCTATTGTACTAACCCACGGAAAGAAGGACACATGGAGAGAAAGACAGAGAAAATATGGTGGGAGAAGTGCAGGGGAAACGGGAGAACCCCGAGAAAACCTGCCCAGCGCGGATCGTCCATCATCACGAAACCCACAAGAGAACCGAACCCCGGTACTCAAAGGTGAGAGGCCGATGGCATAGCGACAACGCCAACCGCGCGGCCCATTTTCCAACATCAATGAAAATTTGATCATATGAGAAATAATGAAGAAAGGATCATTGCAAATTTATTCTGGAATAATTAAGTTTTTCTACGAAAGTAAACATTTCTTCTCTGAAAGTCTAAGTTATTCTGAGGCATTAAATAAGTGAGAGAATCTTTTTAATTTGTACTAATTTCTGAATCCATTTGAATTTACTCGCGAGAAATCTCGGAAAAAGCCTCACGGTTAACGAGATTTCAATTCAGATATGCTGTCGTTTCAGATATGTAAGCAGGAATTCTGCTATGATTTATGCTAATCATTTGCTTTTACATCCAGAGAAAAAATTCTGTAAAACTGATATTCTCTATTAGTGAATATTAATTTAATGCTCAGTAATTCTGATTAAATAGATGTCCAATCCATTTGGACTGTAAGGTGTTTTGCTGACATCAAATGTACTCTAATGTACATGAAGGAAACCTGATATGGTTAACAACAGATGCATTGTACATATAGCGAAAACATCTTCTCGCCATCTGCCGATTGCCAATCAAGAGTGTAGCTTGCCTAAGTCAATGGCAAGTGTAAAGCCGACAGAAGGGACCATGCCACCTGAGATAACGTCATAACTAGTTAACATAGCAATGTATTTAGTGATTTGGGATGCAGTGTTGTCTAAAATGGCACTATACTTAATAAGAAATAGAAACTTAGATCATCAGCAGAAATAGGATAGCAAGGCAGTCGTTGTTACAAGAATAGACCAGCCGGAGATTTGATAACAGGAAGGACGTGACTAGTTCTTCGCCGACAGAGTTCGTAGAATCTCAATTTTATTTTCATCGAATTCTTCCGCCATTCACATTCTATACAAGACAAAAGGACCGGACTGATAGCAGCAACCGGAAGTTGTTGTACTGATAACCAGCAACGACGATCGAATAGACACCCATTTTTATTAAATTTTAAGACTAATGAAAATTTAATAAACTCTTACATGTAGTTTAAAAAATGAAGATTTTAAATTAACGTTAATAGAAAATAAGGGGAAACGTACAGAGCAAATCTCCCTTCCCTTCCAGATAGAATTTATAATACATCCAGACATTAAAATACAGCAAAAGTCATTCCTATAATTCATTACTGCAAAATTTAATATGTAACAGATTGATTTTATTGAACGAACTTCAGTATTTGCAAACGATAGGTGACGATGAAAATGTGACGAAAACCGACGATTTACGAAAATAAATCACTGTACTATTAGGTTCATTATCATGATTAGGATAAGTAGGCTTATTCAAGAACGTTTTAATCACGAAGATGTTCAGCATTGTTAACGGCAAGTAGATCTACATAATACATGAAATTATTTGGAGACAGGACAGAAGCCTCTATTCTGCTACGAATATTAACTTCAAAAAATGGAATAAACAGGATTTTTTTCTACTTCAGATTATGATGTGATAACTGCAACACTTTTTGATGATCTCTGTGTTTTCTAGCAGTACTCTGCTTATATTTTTTCCACTTTCACAAACGCCCACCTGATGAAGTAACTAAGTCGTATAAGGTTTCTCTCTCCTGGGGTTGTTTTTTCTTGAACTGTGAAAGTAGCTTCAATCTCGTGTTTTTCTTTTCCAGTCTCTAAGTCATTCTACTTTTTTTTAGCCTATTTTTCTTAGGAAAGAATTCCTCTTCAGATCATTCAGTGATGAATGAATGATGAATGAATAAACCTAACAACTTTTTAAACAGATCTTCTTGAAACTTTGTATGTACATATAAAGCCTAGAGACGACTTCTAATTTTAACTTTTAAATTTGAAATCTAATTCAAGCAGATCCTTGACAAGAAATTAGCGCAAGAAGGCGAGGAGAAAAACTCTCATAGAAAAGCACTGCAATCTAAAACAATGGATTTATATCTTATTAAATGAATTGTCTTAAACAATGGACATTAATCCATTACTTAAGAGGACAGTTTGATGCGATTAAAGTTAAGCCTATTTTAAAACATATTTTAATAATGCAGGTTTAATTATTTTTTCAGAAAATGGAAAATGTTTATTGTTTGTATTCAGCAGTTGAGTAGAAATGTACTGTTCGGTTTTGTTTACGAGAGCCTTCAACGCTTTTGCGCATGCGTCAGGTCTCCTTCGATTTCTTCAAAATAGGGGTGAGGAGAGATGAAGAGAGGATATTTACTTTTTATCAGTATTAGTTTACTAGTAGCTGCTTTCTATTTGCGCTTTTCGGGAAAGAATTATGGAAAGAATAAATACTATTGCAAAAATGCTCCTCCGTTATTTTTTTCTTAAAAGCGAAAATGTGCAAAAGAACTATCAAGCTCTATACCACAAAGTAAACAAGATTTCTGCAAAAATATTGCATAAACTTAGATGAGAACAGGAATTGATTGGTAGACACAAGACTTTTGTTGTAAGGATGTCGGTTCTTCTGACGTCGGTAAATTCTTCAGAGTCTGCTTCAGACGGAAAGAAGCAAGGAACAACCAAATATCCTGCTTTGCATTAAATGATTCAACTGGATTTTGGGACAGCTGTTTCAAACTTATGAACACTTTTCAAGGAATCTCACAAATATTAAAGATTTCCACGAATCCCTCTTAATAAAAAAAAAAGGATAGATAAACTTTCTTCGAAAATATGCATTTCTTTTCGAATCCAAAATTTTTTTTTCAAATCTTTCAAGTATTTTGACCGTTTTTCTTTAAGAAGGCGGGTAATAGAAGCTTCCAGAAGGACACAGGAAACCAATGAAGTATCTCATCTAAAGGTGGTGACATCATAGATTGAAAACAAAAATTACTCGCTCAGTGGAGATTTTCGGGAAATATGGATATATATTAACATGTCTTCAGTCCTGCTACTAATTTTTAACACATAATCAATATCAAATTTTCACATTTGATTTCCTGATAATCCAGTGTAAATAATTTACTTAACAAGGGATTCACTGTAAAAAATAAATTAAATATACAAGGAATTCTCCATTGATCATCTGCTATCTTATAAGAACTTAATAACAACATTTGTCTTGTAAATGAAAACGTTATAACTTTTGAAAAGAATTCTTATTATTTTCTTAATTTTATTCAATTCATTTTAAGCAAGGAAATATTTGAAAAGCTTGATTTTTGTAGCCTTTAAAATTCGATTTTCCTTCGTAATATTCTGCATTTTGTGGAGCCACTGTATTTACTGCTTAATTGTGAATCAAATCGCCACATTTCAGTCATTCTTGAAATGCACTTTGAATATGATAAATACGTAAGAATTCACCTCGTGCCACCAACATGGCCACTGTATATAATACAGGCAACAAAATTGAGGCTTAGTGTTTCTTTTTTTAGATTATTTCTATGATTTTTCTTATCTAGTTTCTCTTCTAATAAGATCTCTTTCCTGCCACATTACAATTTTAGCTAAAGTATCAGTCGGACATCCAGTGTAGATGGTAGCCTAAGACAGCGTTCTTACCTAGGTAATTTTTAAGTTAAGAAATAATATTTATGCCTAAAAGAAAAGCAAGTGCTATATCATAATAATAATAATAACCATCATCATCAATGAATGACCTAAAATAGCTTCTTTATTGGTTTGAAAATTCATCCATACAAAACTGACACAGAAAGATTTCTTTTTAAAGCTTAGGGCGAAAGATACCAACTGAAATTCGGCGTTTAAAACATTAAACTTCTCTCTCCCTACAGTCTTGTTTCGGGCTCAGCATAGCCTATCCTCAATCGTTGTTGGACATTATAATTCACTCACTGTGCAAATATGATAAAAGAACAACAAAGACTACAAGCTTTTCAAGAAATTTTTGTTTCTTTCATTTGATGATAAAGCAACGTGAGCTTAAAAATTTAATTTCTAATAATCTGCAAGTGTCGTCCCATTTTGCTGTCCTTTGGGTGAGTGCCATGCAAGACGGTCAGACATCCACCCATAATGTGTTGTTTTGTTTTGCAATTAGTAAGAAATAATAATAATAATAATAATAATAATAATAATAATAATAATAATTTTTTTTTTATGATTCTAAATACAAAAGTTACAGTCCCGTTAGGAATGACAAAT
>JAFIDM010004315.1:69519632-69543468 GCA_023159025.1 Thereuonema tuberculata
GTACCCTCACTACATAGGTCTTCTCTGTCTACCATTCATAGAATTGTGACATCCTATACGCATCATCACACATCACTGCAAAAAGACTTGCAGAGGCAGGATTCCATTCTCATCAACTCACAAGATGACTCCTATATCCTACACTAGAGGCTCCGAATTGCTTCACAATGTATCCGAGAAACATGAACCATATCTTTAAAGTAAATTTAGCCTCAAGGCTAAATAATAATAATAATGATATTGCTGTGCCTATCAGCAATAACATACAGAAACCTCACGCAGACAAGATCAGTAAATACACCGATCTAGAACACGAGCTCCAGAAGCAGTAGAGGCAGGATCGAGCACGTGTTGTACCCATTGTCCTGTCCGCCATTGTTTGGTGCCTCACACCTTGCACCACAGCCTCAGCACACTAGGATTTCACAAAACCCTTATGCACAACTCCAGAAGGCCGTGGTACTCAACACAACATAGTTAGGAAATTTATGGACACAACCACACATCCCTAATCATTCTTGCATACGTCTTTACACTTGGCAATATGTGCTTTGGTCCTTGACCCGCCTTGTTGTCTTTGCTGGGGAAACCCAAGGTTTTAAACTTTTACGTAATAATAATACTTAAGATAATAATAATGATACGGAAGCCTAATAGATATCTATTGTTGAAGTTGAGGTGAATGCAACTCAATGTGTAAACCATCTCCCTATCCTTTTCTACAGAAAAAAAATGAAAACAAAATCTGCAATATTGAAGTGTTTTTTTTTTTTTTTAAATTTCACTAAAATGAAAAACAAAAGACATTAAATGCAAAAATTTTGAGGGCTTATCCTCCGGAGAAATTAATGTAATTTACATATTAATAAAATAACATCTTTTCTTTATTATTTTACGGCAGAATTCATTTACAAAAAGGTATAAGAATATTAGTACGGTCTCAAAATAAGAAAAACATTAATAAATGGCTTAATTTGATAGTTTTCTATCGCGATTGAAAGCAAGAACTTGTAATAACCAATTTAAGAGCAGCCAAAAAAAAAAAAAATGATATGTTTAAAAAATAGATAACGGTGATTGAAGAGACAAGGATATTTTGAAAAGAAAAAAAAAAACAACAACCCTATAATACATACAGTTTGGATGATGATACTGTATGGAATGAATCACTTCGTCTTTCAATGAATAGGTCCGTTAAATTGTAATCTATTATATATTTCTTTATTTCGAAAAATGAGATTCAAAGTTTTGGCGAAAATCGATGGTTGTCACGTGTGCTACAATGATTTAGTTTTTTTAATAGGATTGATTTGATGCTTTCACATCATCCATTTTCTCCGATAGTTAGCGCTAGCTTCAAGATCATCTTTGATACGGATATACTGTATATTATTGATTTTTTTCTTTGAGCAAACACATTAGGACTTCTTAGGTTTTTCGACAGTGAATAACTATGATCTGGTAAAATTTACGTTTTTTACCAATTATGGATACAAAATTTTTGCAGTGATAACATGATTTTAAAGTTGTGTTTGTTAAATTTTGTTGGATATCTGAGCATCACTATTTTTGATTAATTCAGAAGTGTTCAGTTTGTATTCAGTTTTCCTAGACTGAATGAAGAGTGTTTCAACTGAAACCGCATGAATTAGCAGAACTTCCAAGTGCTGTCGTAATAGGAAAACATAGATTGCATGGAAATATTTCACCAATTGACAGCTTCAATCAAAAATTCCCAAGAACCATCAAGGAACTAATACAACAATAAATCCACATCGCTGATATATCTTATCCTAAACAGCAGAATCAAAAATCATCATTCACTGGATGCTAGCAATTACACAATGTCCTTTCCATCAAGGATTTCAATAGCAACGTATGAATATCAATGTTACATCAGCTTTGATGAGAATCAAATAACCAATGATATTTCCAAACACACAAGTTTCATTTTTCAATTGGTGACCTTCTGGTGGTTAGGCTGAGAGAAAGAAAAAAGAACTCATAAATGTTAGAGAGAGAGAGAGAAAAGCAGACCTTGTGCAAGAACTATCAGAAACTTAAATCCCGATTTTAAAAAATATTAATTTCAATCATGTAATCAGAAATTTCAAGATCTCTTTATATTAAGATGCCAATAAAACTGAGTCAATTGAACTCGAAGTGAGTAAAACAATAGTTAGGCTTCTGGATTTGCGGATTCACGGTTTTGGCAAACCGAGATTCACATTGACAAAGGATAAGAATACACGCTATAAAAAGATGCAAAGTAAAACTAATCAAAACTAATTTTATTTATTTATTAGCTTAAAAATCCTAATTTAGAACTCATGGAAATTTAATTTTCAAGATGGAAAAAAAAATACGTATCGATAAAACCTTATTACTATCGATACATCCTTACAATGTTACATCCACTAATGTTGCAAAAGCACTCATATTTTCTTTCTTTTTGTTTGTTTGGTGATATGAAGAACATTTACAGAAGCCAAATGGTTTTATGATTCATTATCATTTGTGGTTACAACAACAACAATATTGATTTACTCATCGTTCAGACATAAGCAATTTTGATAAATCTTTTGAATGAATGACAAGACATTTTCTTAAGCGACAAACAATGTAGGACTATTCTTACTCAAATCGTAAGAATGCTCATAATAATCATTCCGTACATAAGACTTTGCTGCCAAATGCGCCTTGGGTTGGTGTTGCTTTGATTTACACAATTGAAGAATCTGTCAATAGTAAATATTGCGATGAACGGCAAGAAGTATTAAGATTTTTTTATTTTAAGACTCGATAGGGGAATCTCCAAGGCAGTCGTCCTTTTGGATAAGTGATTATGAATGTTCAAAAGTGACTCCATAATAATATATCTATGATTACTTTCTTTCCAGAAAGGATAACACTATGCTTCCGTTGTGCTTTATTCCTGTCTTGTTAACATGGATGTAATTAATTAAGGAACTCTTTAGTTTTTTTTTTAGTAGTCGTTTTCAATAATAAACCTTTTGCAAACAATTCTAGCTTCAAGAAAGATTTAGAATCTCTTCATCGAATTCACTCTTTCATAGGTAGACGAGATCTAAATGCACTTCCGGTGTAAACGAACTGACTCCGGAAGACCGATTCATTTTCAATTACTGCTTCCTTAAAGAGGAAATAAATCGTTTAAATATATAAAACTTCTATAAAAATAAGTAAGTTAGTTACTTGTTTAACGAAAATTCACAAATGAAGGTGAAATTACAGTAAGAACTTGCTACTTCCGGAGTCGAGATCAGAGGTTGAGATGATAATAAAAATACTTGGCCTTCCCCTGTTCCTTTACTGTTTTACGTCCAAAGTAAATCAGCAATTTCTTTGCTTTTACTTCTTGGAAGCATTAAGATTTTTTAAGCATCCCACGACAAGTCTGTTTCAACGGCTTAAAATTTCTTTATAATAAAATTGGGAGAGAGCATTGAAATAAGCATCGGGTAGCTATTGTAATAGTTTCTCATGTCCGTAATTGTACTATTACAATTAAATCCTTCCTGATGTAACAATAAGTCTAAGAGAGACTGATTACAATCACTAATTTCCAAAAAATTTCTAAAAGTTAATGAAGAATTATTCTATTTTGTTCAGATGACGAGATTTCCATTATAGGAAGTTGGTGACATCAACTGCTTATTATGGAACAGGCAGAAAGGCTTCAGATGTTGACCCTAACAAGATCTAACCTGAATTAAAGCTTCAAAACCAACACTGTAAGAAATCCTTAAGTTTTTTTTTTTTTTAAAAAAAAGGCGAGGAAAAAAAAATGTCGAGAGAAACAAACGTTTCATACACACAAGAAAATAAGTCGTCTGTTTTCCAATTAGGATTCTGCAAAGAACAATTTATCACTTTTGAACTAACTTTTTTTTAAAGTTTCTTGTTGATTGTCTATGAAATTATCCTTTATTTACTTCTGACGTACTAAAAGTTTCTTTAACAAAT
Organism: Thereuonema tuberculata; assembly: GCA_023159025.1. NCBI lineage: Eukaryota > Metazoa > Arthropoda > Chilopoda > Scutigeromorpha > Scutigeridae > Thereuonema > Thereuonema tuberculata. Next base: position 69,523,620 of record JAFIDM010004315.1, read on the forward strand.
AAAGTGGTTTACAATTATCATTACTTAACATGTGAATTTTTGTAATTTCTGGTCTTTTCTATACCAAGCTATAATGCAGACTTATAATTTACACTTTTTGGAAATAGGAAATTATTAAGTTAATACAGAATCTTTCCAGATACAATGATTTATATGGTGAATAGTGCACCTATTTTAAGATTGCTTGATCTTAATATTATTTTGCAAGAATACTTTTATTTAAAACACATTAAAGGTTAGATCTAGTGTTTATAAGTGCAAAACTGACATCTCAAAACAACTGTTTCACGGTTTGTTGCCGATCCTAGATTGAGAGTTGTCACAATAAACCACTAGGTCCTTATTACGGAGGTTAGTATGATTAAAGGAAGGGAAAAGAATGGAACCTCCAAAAAGTTTTGTTTTTTAGTTTAGATTTGGAGGTCCCATTCTTTTCCTGTCCTTTAATACTTTTATTTTTATAAATCTAATAAGGAAATCTTGATGCAGTTACATACCAATCGAGATCCCTGTTATTCAAAATTTAATTGCGTGATAAGGTAGTATTTTTCACGGGGATTCAAATCCTTCCTTATACTAAGGTACGGAAGCCTTCAGATTTTCAAGAGCATTTCATCAAGTGGATAATTATCTATGAAATATTTTTTTTGGAAGATTTAGCAAACCTGAAGCTACTCGTTCACTTTATCATTAAACAGTTAGAAAGTCTGAAACGTCCATTGGAAATCATTTTTCTGAGGTGACTCTGTTAAGATGGCAGACACTGCCACAACAATAAGGTGACAAAGGATATTAATCATTACTGTTACATGGAATATCATAAAGATGCTATAGATGGTAGGAACCCATCACTGGTATTGCAATTTGCATCTGACTGATTCGTTCTTTCAAATAATTACAATTATTCAAATAATCACATTTTTTACTACGATTTGTCTTTACTTAGAATCGACGCGAATGGAGTCGTTGGAACAACTATCTCAATACAATCTCACAAGGCTGAAAAACAATATCTTTTCCACTCTAACTGTTGTAAAAGTGTAAGAGACAAATAAACCAAATTCATTACAACTTCTCTTGCTTAATGAAACGCTCTTATTTCTGAAGGAGGTAAAATTTTACAATGTGCTAAACTGGTAAAAAGGTTCCGTCTAAATCGCCTTTCGTAAACTTGAATTGTAATTTTCATTTTGTTTTTTTACGAACTCCTCGTCAACTCCCTGTAACTACAACTTGAAAATATGAATAGACTGTTAGTGAGTTACCTAAACATGGATGGAGCTGTTGCAGCTTTGCCAAACGTTTGGACTTAATTCGAATCTCCTAGTCTACTAGGAATTTTCTAGACTTTTGTCCGAAAAAAAAAAAAATGCCAAAAAAATATTAACGAAGGAAAATTACCAGTATTCCATCTTGTTGTCAAGTCAACGTTTCGATGTACTAGAAGAAACAATGTGGCAGAATGGAAACATGCAAGAAAAGTAGTAGTAGGAAATAAAAAGAAAAGTAAATAAAAAATAAAAAAAAAAGAAATAAAAAAATGTTCTGTTGTATTTCTACGATAAAGGAAGTTGGGCAGTGAAGATTTAACAACGAAACACACACTAAATTCTAAACTTACTCTGCCTTCCTGGTGTTAAGACTGGAATAGGGGGAAAAAAACACAATCATATGCTACAATGGTTATTTCAAAGGGAAATGAAAAGAAAAGTAAAGAAAATAAACTAGAAAAAAATTAGTATAAAAATAAAGAACACTTGACAAAGGCTCTGCTGAAGCAACAGTCTGTAAATTATTATTATTATTATTAGTTTGCTAAAACAGTGAAGAACTTACGAGGGAGGGGGATGGGTTGATTATTGTGGGGGTGGGTCTTCTTAGCGACGATGAGGTCAGATACAAATGAGAAAAAGCGATTGTAAACGCTCAGTAAATGAATCCACTGTAATGTTCGCGAACATTGGAAAAGTACCAATGGAATTATGATGCCCGCTTAGAGCTTTGCTTATATTCAATACGAATGTTGATGAATAGAAGGTTACGTAGCTTAAAACGAATTCTTGTATATTGATTTATCATTAAAGAATGCTGCGGAAACGGAAGAAACTTAATTTGTCGGTATAGGTCAAGCATCACTAATCCATCATCAGTGGGAACTGAGATTATCGGATTAGTCATTTTCCCGATTACTAATTCTTTACCTAAAAACCTTTAATCAACACAATTTAGGATCTGTCTACAATAAAAGAGAATAAAGAAAAAAAAAAGGAGTGAAAAGCAACAGGTATTTCAACGAACTAAATAATAAAATAGTACATGTTTTAAATACTGTTATTATTAGTTTTGATGCTTAGAATATCACTAGTGGCGCCATAAATAACAGTGGCAGATTTTGTAAGTTGCAATGGTAGCAATCCAGAAAATTTAACCTACCATAGTCAAATAAGGAATGGTCAACCACTTTACTCACAAAAGAAGAAAAAAGTGTTTTGTTTTTGTATCTTTGTAGCTAAGAAATTTATATAATATTTATCTAAGAAAAAAAAAATAATAAGAATTGCTATATCTTTCTAGGAGCTGTACAGTTTTGCAAAATGCTTCTTCCGCACCTACGTATCTAATTAAGAATCTTGGATCGGCAACATTTCACTTTGTAGACATTTAAACGCTGTAGTCAACTGCTTATTAGCTTTCGTTAGCATCGGAGGTTTGTTTTTGAGTTGCAATTCTTCTACATCGGTCGTTCGAAGCATTAAAATCAAAACTCACAAGTTAATTAAGACTAACACAATTCCTGAATTTCAATTTGGAGTTCATCCAAAAATTCAGAGGGCAATTTGGACTTTCAGAGCTGTTTGAAGTGATGTACAATCGACCTCTCGAAGCCAAGATAAACGAATTCATTAAATTGTAGCAGATGTAAACAAGGCTTCTGTGGCATGTTAACGTATGATGGCGCACATATCGAAAAGCGCTTTCAGAATCAAACTTCAATAAAACCGAAAAAAAAAAGAACAAATTGTTATTACGTCTGCTAAGAGTGTGTGTTATAGACGAACAAAACAAAAACTTATAGGAGAGGAAAATATTACAAAAATGCAAACTATCATTGATAGCTTAGACGCAAAGCTATACTTCACTGAAGTGTTTCTCAAACTTTTTATACTCACCATGCCATTTAAATGTTTGCAATAAAAAAAAACAAAAAAAAAAACTGCGGCACAGCAATATCATTACTTTTACTGAGAATGGCAGAATTCTTTGGAAAAGCCTCACTATAATTTACGTGAATAGCAGTTTTAAACGTTTTAACAAAGAACTTAAAGCCTACTTTCCTTAAAATGTCACTTCTTAAAAATGTATTTCTTTTTTTTCCTTACAAGTCGCCAATAGAACAAAGTCTATTTCTATTTTCTCCACAAGGACCCATTTGGAAAAGATTTCAAATATAAAAGTTAGATTATCGCTAGTCCTTGAATATGTATATCAAGTTTCAAGAAGATCCATCCAGTGGCTCAAAAGTTATTAAGAAGACATCCACATACCAAGAAGACACACACGGAGACATAGAAGCATACTTCTGTAAAAATATAGAAGACTGAAAAAAAAAAAAAAAAAAAACCATCCTGAAATATTTGAAATTTCTTGAAGCTGAATTGAATGTGAATTAGTAGATTTTCACAATTATTGGAACGAAACAGTTTTATCTTTATTGTTTATTAGAAACAGAAGTTAGTTTAATTTATTATTTGCCCATATAATATAGATTATGGATTTGGTTTAAGTTGATTATTAATTAAGATATATCTCTCAGGATTTTCTTAGGAACCCGTATCCTCATCGTTTAAAACGCTCAACCTTACTATCAATTTGTTAATTCTGATAAAGCAAAACAGCAAATATCACAGGCACGAGATTTGATCTACAGATAGATCTTCTGAGAATATTCCAAAATAATGCAGATTAGGATATCAACAGAAATAGTTTCCAAACAGGGAGAAAGTTCCTTCAAACTGTCAGGCATTTGGTGTTTCTTTTTGCTCTCTGCAATTCCGACGCATACTACGAACAGATAAAGAAAAGTAAAGATTTTCTGCAACTATACGTAACCGATAAATCCAACTCTAATCAGCATAATGAAACAAGTCCTTATGAACGTAACTGTTGATTAAATTATTCGTTCTTTAAGAATTTAGAGAAGGGTTTCAATTGAGCATCAAAAGTTTAATTATTCCATATGAAGATTTTATCTACATTTGTTCAATTGTTTGTTTGTACACGCATCACACTAAAAACGCTGGACTGATTTTCATAAAACTTTGTTATGTAGCTTACTTATGGTCGAACTTAAAATACCGGGCCCATTTGTTCTGGTCTCACCCTTCCCACGCCTTAAAACAATTCCCGAATTCATTCGTTATAACTGTTAGACGGATACAATGTTTCTTTATGGTCCAACTTTCCGTCTCGGAACTTAAATGGACCCCACCTGTACGTAGAAACAACTGAGCGTGTACCTAGTACTAAATAACCTTCACCCATTAAATCAAGTAACTTTGATTTGTTCTTCAAACTAAAAAAACAAAAAAAAAACACGATTATCACCTGGTTCCGTAGCAAAAAAAAACAAATAAACAAACAAACCGCAAATGCAGAAGTTTTAAAGTATTTTCCGCTACACCTAATTAAGACAATAGCAGTCAACGAGGTTTGATTGACATCTAATTAGCCAATGTCCAGTGCAGATGAAACCAATCAAAGCCTACATCAAACGGCCTCCATTCAACACCAACTGCACGGCTTCTATTCAACCTTTCAACGCTTAATTACAGCCAAAACGAAAACTACGATTTTTTTTTTTTTTTTTAATAATTATTTATTGTACATGTGTATAAGTTGAAACGCTCCTAAAAATTCTCATTTTTTTTAGCTGTAGGATCTAAAAATTTACGTATTAGAATCAAAATGATTCTTTCACTTAATAAATATAAACTTCTCCACAATAATCGTGACAAGGCGTATTAGCGTAGATTTTAAATTTCGTTACAACACAAAAAGTGGATAAAAAAAAAATATTCCGAGAATCTGAATTCTGTAGTTGACTTAACGAAAAGTTTGTTAATGTGGCCTGGCAATAAAGAATGGATTAATCATTCCAGGTATTTCAGCAACGTCTGTTGTTGAAGAACTTGAAAACTATTGATGAATGAATGTAAAAAAGGTAATACTTATCCCTAACACTTGACATTGATGATGATTATTGTTTAATAATAAATTAAAAAGAATTGTAAAATAACAATGAAGACTCAAGTATTTCTTAGATATCAATTTCACTTCTTAATTCATTTGTTTTATTCCTTATTTCAATAACTGCTGTCACGTGACTTCCAGGCATGATTTAATATTAAGATCATTTCCATATAAGGCAAATGCAGTGATGGGAGTTCACAAGAGCTATTTTTATCACCTACTGTATTGACTGTCTGATCCGATTTAATTTTCTAAACAAACACAACTAAGATACAGTCGGACCTCTATTTAACGAACCTCTATTTTGCGAATTTCTCTATTTAGCGAACTTTTCTTTGGATCCAAGAACATTTTGCTAATTTCTTCGTAAAATAACCTCCAAATAGCGAAGTGCATTTTCTATTTAACGAACTTTTTCGTGGTATCTATTTTTTTTTCTTTCTCCATGAAATGTTTTTATTATTAATATTCCCTTAGAGGAAATGAAAGAAATGTGGATACAGCTGAGGAAAAAAGAAGAAATTAACGAGGATGTGTTGATTGATGATTATCTTTCACTTGATTTTGAAGTTGAGACCTCGGAAACACTAATTGAATCGAATATTATGGAGTGTGAAAAATAAAAACAATACAGCAATGAATTGCGATGAAGATGAAGAGGATGAAAATGATCATGATGCAGAAATAAAAAAAAAAACCCTTCGTATGATGAAATGCTAAAATCATTTGAAACAATCCGACGCGGATTACAATTTCAAGAAAATACTGAAGGGGTTTTTAGTGCATTGCAAAAATGCGAAACGTACTATGAGCGAAAACACTTTTTCAAAAAAAAAAAAAAAAAAACCTCAGACAAAATTAACAGACTTTATTAGTACAATGTAAGTATGCATGTGATAATGTATGCTTTATATAATTAAAATTATTACTTTTTTTAATAATATTTATTGTTTATGTATTTTAAATCTGTTTTAAGTAGTTTAAAGTAATTTTAAAAGGTGAATCTCTATTTAACGAATTTTCCATATTTTTTTTCGGGATTTAGCGACTTCGTTAAATAGAGGTCTGACTGTATTTCAATTAAGCAGAAAACTAAACAAAATAATGTTGAACATTGTATTGCAAATAATACAGATTGACGGATAAAAACCGGTAAATATCAACTGAAGTATGGAACAAATCAAAATAACCGATACAATAGTGTCTCAATATTCAGTTGTAAACTGTGATTATCCCATTGTCCATTAAAGGAAACATCCCTAAATAAAACTGTAAGTGTACAAAACGTGAGCATTGTTCGTTAAGCCTCGTACGTTAGCTACAACTGAAGAGAGATTTTTTTTAATGGATTTTGATAAGAAATTATTTTTTTTAATAATTAAAATGTTCGCCAATCAATCAATGGCAGTCTCTTCAATCAAATTTCCAATGCTGACATGATATACGGATACATTTCAAATCCATACCACCAACAAACTTTTTTTCTGAAAATGCACGCATTTTGCCTAATTCAATATTAAAGTGACCACAATGCAAATAACGCCATAGGAAAGTTTTTAAATAAAACATCTATCGCAAGTGTTAATGGCTGCTCAACGCACAATTGTGTCATTTATGGGATTCAATGCAAATCTCATAACTGTACATATATTGGAGAGACTGGAAGAGCATTAGCCACAGGAGCATAGACGAGCTTTCAATAAATTAGATAAAAAATATGCTTACGACAGAGCACGTCATTGTAAATGAATATGAACTTTGAAATACCTTTGATTTTAGAACGTGAAACCCATTCTTTCAAAAGAAAATTTAAAGAATCTGTATTAATCTTGTGAAATGGTATAATGAAATGTGTAAACATAAAAGCAGTCGTTGAATACAACATCAAGAAGACGACTGACAAAAAGATTAAAAAGAAGACCAACACGAATATGTTATGTTTTATATTTTTTTTTCACTATGATTTCTACATTAAGTACTGTTCTGATGTTTACAATATCTCGTTAAAACCTAAATAGCCTACGTCTTTCTTTTTTTTTTTTTTAACTATATTTCCTACTTGTAGAATACTGTATTACGTTGAGTTCAGATAATTAGAATATTTTATTGAAATCTGAATTTTTTTTTAAATTATCCAAATGTTTGCAAAATGTCAGCTGATTACGTCACAACCTGCCGATGACATCATTGTCAAAAGTGGATTTATACCGACACAATGTTGATGCCAATTGATGACGTCACATGTAGGAAGCCCGATGAAGTTGATCGGTGCTTCTCTTCCTTTTGCGTCATTAATTGTTATTTGAATTTTAATTCTATTTGTTTTGGAGTATTGTCTTTATATGTAAACTGAAGAAAGCAACGATCAGTTGCAGAAATCGATTTGCATCGTTTTAATTTTAGTGACTTGCGTGTTTACGTTTACAAGGATCTTTTCGCTATTTTTGCCCCTTGTTTTTAAGTTTACAACTTTTATTCTTGTTTTCTTTAGGTGTTATTTGATACAGATTAACAACAATAAAAATATCGAAGTTCGAAGAAATGGACATTTATTTTGGGACAAGCGTTTGATTTAAATTTTTCTTCATTAGGAATTTCGACTTCACTTTCTGCAAAAAATTAAACAGAAATTCTTTGATGAAAGTCCTTGAAAAGCCGTTGAATTTTAAAAGAATTGGACAAGAATCCAACAGAATTTTAAAATTTAACTCTAGAAATCCTGCACAGATAATCCTCGACGTACGACGGGGTTTTTCTCGTTTTACCATAAAGGGATTTTACAAATAATTATTATGATCTTTTAATTAACTTGAAACGGAGTAATAGAATAAAGATTATCCATCTCCTCACCTGTCTGAATGGAAGAGAAAATTTGTTCATCATCAAAACAAGGTTTCGTCTGGCTTCCTCTCATAGGAAGGATTTAAAAACATTTTAAATAGTTTTTCGAGTCAAAATGAAATCTCAATTCTAAAAGAAAGTTGCAATAAAAGCAACCTGGAAGACCTTCTATTTTAGCCAATATCCGCATTATAATCTCAGAATGGGAAAGACTACAAAGTCCTTAGAAAAATATTAAATACTTTTTCATCTCTAATCAAGATATTGATAACTGAAGATAGACAGACAGTAACAATATAATTAAGCTGCAAAACTATAAAGCGATTCTTGACCAACTTTTAACTCTTCATTCTCTTTTCTTCTATAACAGCTGCTTAACACGTGGACGAAAACTTGCCAGAAAACCGGAAAATACCACTTGCTAAAGCAATAGGTTCGCTGTTGTAAAGCAAGTACAGCAGCAACTCTACACCAGCGCCCCTAGCGGCAGAAAAAAATTATTATTTAAGAGGAAACCTCTACGTGAAATGCCCACAGTGAAGTTTAGTATAAAAGCGTACTTTTTAAAATTTTTACTTTCTGCACGATCTCATACTAAACTCATAAAGAATTCATCAAAGATCAAGGAAGAAATAACAAAATATACTCATTTCAGATAAATTAATCATCAAACTGAATACAAATTACTTGAAACACATTCAAACTTCATTCTTTGTTGTTGTATTCACATCATGCTTATTTTCTTCTTACTACCGAACTTCCAGAAGTACTTACAATTACTGATTAGATTAGAAGAATAGTAATAATAAAGAATAAAGAAAATAATAAATAATAAAGAATTTATTATTTATTATTTATATAAATAATGCTTCTGAGACGTGGATTTTGTCTGAACGTAAAAGTAAGTTTGCTCGAAAATCGATATCGAGTACGAAGCATAATTTTGAGGAAATGCAGTTATAATGTAGTTATATTCTTTCTTATCTGTTTTAAAAATAGTTTTCTGAAATGACAAGAGTGGGTCTTTCTTGCCTTCGTTTTTTTTTAAAGTAATTACTTGAATGCTTTATTCAGACATGTTGGAATGAAGGTAAAATTAGTCGACGTGATTAACATATGTGAAAAAAGACAAATGCATTTCTGCAACACTTTTACAAAAACCGTTACCACGTTTTAATTTACTAGCATCAATAAAGACACCTTTCCTTAGTCAAAGAATTACCTACTACAGGATCGATTTAACTAAACCTATTAACATACAGAATTAAATTGTATTCACTTATGTAAATGCCTGTTAGCGTGTATGAGCTTTCTAAACCACTGGTCTGAACGCGGATCAGGTAGGGGGCTGTTTCCTTATCTTTCCTTGTTCATTAAGGATTGCTATAAAGGAACCATCTCCGTTCTCACTCTATTCTGGCTATCAAAGACAATCAACCAATCCAATTTCTCAAAAATCAATTCCTAACATTAGGTTTTATGATAATAACACAAATGTAAAATAACAGGGGATGGTTTAATTCCTCAGTAAAATAATTAGCTTTGAATGAGCAGATACAAAATAATTAAAACTTTTGTCCTGAATTGCTAATTTATTTTCGAAATAGCAAAGCTTTCACATTCAATAATTCTGAAAATGGTTCTACAACACCCATGAAATTCTGTAGACAAAAGTTTTAAACGTCAAATTTTGATGTATATTTAGGTATTAACGTTTTAACATATCTAAGAATGACTTCATACGCTACAGACGAAAAACTTCAAATTTCCGATAAAGTCGACATTAATATGTTTGTAAATCTTATTCTAAGAGAAAAAATGAAATGAATAACAACAATAATATAAAATAAGTTTATATCACCTGGAAGATTAACAGGAAGGATACAAACGAAATCCCACAATGAATTAAATTAGAAAAATACATTCAATATAGAAATAACCTTAATTTCTATTCTAATTCTGCATTTCGGTTCAAATAAATTTCTACAACATTTATGCCTAGATCTGCGAGCATCTACATATCACTTCTATTATAAAACATATCAGTATCAGAGAGGTGTATTTCCTTTTCGCTGCTGAATTTATTAGTAGCATCTTATTTATTAAATATCAAGTAAAAAAAAATTGTGATCTGTTTAGTTTATATCAGCAATTTAATATTCAAAATATAATTCGAACTGAATTTACAAACTCCAAATTACTTTGATAGTCGGCTCAATTTCTAAGACAATAACTTATATATTTAATTTTTCCGCTATTTGTTTATTTCATTCAAGGAATTGATGACAGGGATTAAGGTATCAAGAGATATCTTAATCAACAGGATATAATAGTATTGGAAACAGGGAATAAAGTCTGTATTGTTTCCTTTCGTGGATGTGGGCAAATGTGCATTGAATAATGCTCAATATAACAATTGGTAAAAATGCAAAACGCATATTACAACTTAGGCTACTTTAATTAAAAAAAATTGAAGAAGTTTGAAAGATTGTACCGAATGCTTATAGCGGAATAATGCAACATTTCGAAGTGAAACAAATGTCTTTGGATTTTCTGGTTACTGAATGTTCTCATTTGTGTACAGATTATAGGCTATATGTAAATGTTTTCGTATTAGTAACTAAAAAAAAAAAAAAAGTCCGCGATGAACCTTGATTTTCATAAAATTAAGTTCGCATACCACTGATAATAATACAGTGAAAACCGCTTTATTAGCAGTCAATTTCATACTTTAACATTTTGGACGGTTTGTTGGCTAGTTCTGAAATATTCAAGTAAAACAAAATATTTCAGCGCAGTCATAATTCAGTCACAAAAGAATCCAACAGAGCATGGCAGTTACTAATAGATTCCTCATGCCTGGTATCTCAGCAATAGCCACTGTTGAAGAAACAGTATGAATGAATGAATCTACAAAAAATAATGTGAAAAAAACAAACAGTATCGTAATTCCTGTACCTTGGGGGTGACCATATTATTATTATTTTCTTTTCTTAGTAATTCATTTGTTTCATTCATATTTATGTCACATAGACTTCCCGAAATGAGAAAGAGTTATTTCCCCCACATTTATCCGCAAACTTTGTTTTGTGAAAAGAACTGTAATTGCTTTTGCAAACATTTTAGTACTATTCCCAGCTGATGTGTATTAGTGTGAGGAACGGGAACACCGTTACCAAAAACTTTCATTTCAAGAAAAACAAGGAACAATATTGGATTGTGAAAGAGTAATTATATTTTCCTCTTCATTCTTCCGTGCGATCACAGAAGCAAATGATCGGTTAAACTGAACGCTTAGATTTCCAAGCAGTGGAAAGACAAACGAATTGAGCTGACATTAGAAATTAGCCTCGCTTATTCTTTACAGCGGAAGCGAATGTTTTAATAGAGAATTCTCAATTCCAATCAGAATCGTTTGACAGCTTCACAGGAAACAGACAGACAGGGAAGTCCACGTGCTATTGATTCACTTCACTTCACTTCGCGCAAGGAACACCTTTGAATACAAATATATTCAACTAGGTATATACATAGTTGGAGTGGCAACTTCCGAATAAACGCACGATCCAGAAATAGCTGCAGATATGACCCTGAATGGCTTAAATTTTGCCAGTAAGTTTTCTATAGACTACATATATATTATTTATAATTATAAATTTCAAGTAATTAAAGTATGTAAGTTGAATTATAGGGGAATTTAAGGCCAAAACACATCTCAATTAAAAATAAAATATATGTACAATTAAAATACGAGTAGCCTACTTTCGAAATGTCCAACATTTCTTTGTCAAGTGTCAAGACTTGACAAAGAAATGTTGGTCATTTCGAAAGTACTCTCGTAATTTAATTGTGCATATATTTTATTTTTAATTGAGATGTGTGGTAGCCTTAAATTCTCCAATATATAATTATAATTAATGTTAATTTCCCAACCCAACAACTTTTGAACTATTGGCTGGATTGTCTTTAAAGTTGGTCTGAAAGTAGTCGAGGACTAGGGATGAGCTAACTTTTCTATTTGGAATCTTTTCTTAGTGGTTCCTTCGCGACAAAACTTGCCAAAGAAAAGCATTGGAATCTACACAGATTTCTATCGGATATTCTATCCTATTTCTATCAATATTTTAAACAATAAATTTTAATCCCTTTTATTTAGTTCATGCCAAATGGTCATTTGAACCTTTTGAAATTATTTCATTTTAGACGATTTAAGTCAAAAAAATTCAGATTTAATTCATTTTAGGTTCAGATATTCAACAGAAATTGGGGTTTGAAAATAAACGTAGGCTTTTCGTTTTTGTGGTTTGCACGTTTAAAAAAATAAAAAAAAGGGAAAATAAAGAGGCTTTAAGTTCTTGAAACTTCCTGTTTTCCTGATGGCAGTGTTTTGAGAAGATCAGTGTATTGGAAGTATTTGGCCTGTTGGACCTAATTTTAATCTGTATTAATAGGGAAACAAGAGTTGTCTGCTAATACGTTTTAGCAATCTAAAATAGATAGGTTTGATAGTTTACCATATATGGATGTTGTGATCCCGTGACGTCATTTATGTATTTCTCGGCAAGGATAGATTTAATTCTGAAGTGTGGATTAGGATTAATAATCCAATGGTTTTGGGAAATTTAATAAAACATATTATTTTTACAGTATCACCGTAAGATATATTTGTTTTGATTTTTGCACTGCAATATCACTTTTTTGATAGCACATTTTTGGAAGTTTTGGACCCCCTAACATCTTATCTGAATGCTGGATTTGCGACAAATTAACAGACATTTTCTTATCAATCATCTAATTTACAATTATCTTTTGATTTATCATGATCCCAACAGGACAGACCACGTGCTTATTTGAGACTTACAATTTACAACTTCATTAATTTATTTGCCAATTTCTTAAGTGTATATATTCTTTTATTCTAACTTTTTCCACACGCAGAACCAGGTTCCGAATAAAAGATTTCCGTATTAAATTTCGACTTTATTTTTTTTTTCCTTCCGGAATCTTGGGATTTTAGTTAATTAAAATGCTTAGTGGAAACTTAGCTTTAAAAGCCAATCAAATTAATTTCTACGCCATGTCTTTGTATCAGAATTATATAGTCAAAAAGATTTCACTGCTAAAAAGTGGAGAGCAGAAGTCTCTCAATATAATAACAAACAGATTAAAAACAAAAACCCTCATTAAAACCAATCAACAAAATAACTGGTGATAAGCCTTTGAAAGATGTCAAGTAAGTATGTTAACTTCGCCTCCTACTTACTTTTAAGGAAATAACTTCTTTATATAAGGGCACTAAAAAGTTACAATGTCAAAGTTTATGACAGTGAAACCTGCTAAGTTGACCAGCCAGTGGTTCCACGTTTTCGTGGTCAACTTAGACAGGTGGTCAACTTACCAAGGGTACAATACTTACTTTTTGATTTTCATATTTTATCATCTACATACTACTACTATACATATACATAGTATAGTACAACAAAATTATACAAAATAGGAATTACACATGCGTATTAATTATTGGATATTGTCATAGTTTCTACTGTATGTACTACAGTAGTAATTTGAACAGAAACGAGTTGATGATTGTACATTTTGCCAGGAGGTTTTCAACCAACGAATTGCATCCAGTGGCGTGTCAGGGGGGCGTTCCGCCCCGGGCCCCCATCAGCCAGCCTAGGGGGCCCCACCAAGCAGCTTATTTCCTTTTTTTTTTTTTGGTTGTAAAAGCAAGTCTAGGGGGCCCCATCTACAACTCCTGCCCCGGGCCCCCAAAGGCGTTGGTACGCCACTGATTGCATCATAAACTGTGACGGATTTTGAAAATTCGGATGAATGTTTACATTTATCTGCTTTTGTCACTAAACACTGCAACATCATTTTGCGGTAATTCTGCTTCACTGCACAAATTATTCCTTGGTCAAGGGGTTGAAGCACACAAGTGAGATTTGGAGGCAGGAATTTTATTTCGGCGTTTATTTTGATACCCTAGTTGTCGGCGAAATTCAAAGTAGGTTTCGTCTGTGGAATAGACGTTAAAACGCCCCTTAACAATTCTTTCTTTAGAAAATTGAAAAAAAATAAGTATAAAAGTTGTTAGAAATACATAGACAAATTCTGGAAGTGGTCAACTTACAAACGTTTTGAGCTGTGCTTTGTGACAAATTCTATCTAATTACCTGGTCAACATACAAGTTAGACAGGTGGTCAACTTATAAAGGGTTCACTCAATGATAAAGTAATTAAGCCATTCCGTTCCTGGTCAATTAGGTCAACTTGACAGGTTTCACTGTATTATATTTAGAGATACCGTTTTTAACCAAGAAAATCAAGACCAATCTATCTCCTATTTGTCATCTATTAATTTCAGAATAAAATCTACAATTTGTTTTCGCCAGTCATGCAAAGATATAGATTTTATGGTTACAGAAATCTATGCGACATCTAGGAATGTTCATATATTGATCCTTTATGATCTAATGAGAAATAAAACACATTTTCTAAATAATTTCCTTTTAATTCAAGTTATTTAAAGTAAAGTTAAAAATAAAAGAATAGCGACCCACAAATAAGAAGATGGAAATAAGATCAATTATTAAAAATTTAGCAAAATTATTATTATTATTTTTTTCAATGTTTTCTTTTTATTTCGTTATCCATTAATTTGTCAAATAAAAACTGATTAACTGATTTATACTAATTTTTATTGCCATTATTCCGAAACGGTATGGATTTATTAGTATTGCTATTATATCAATAGTTTTATATTTCTTGCGTCTTCTGTATGTAAGAAAAATAATCTTTAGCATCGAAAACAGACCAATTTTGATAAAAACCAATTTTCTTGGATTTCCTCCGAAATTCCTGGATTCTGTTGTTCACTTTTAATTTCACCAATTTTTAAAAGAGGAACTCAAAGTATCTACCATATCTACTGATTGAGGCATTTAAAGAACAATGCTTTGAATCAAACAACAATATTACAGGATTTCAACGTCTTTGTAATCATCCGTTTTTCATTCCAGAAGAAAGTTGGTTGCCACAAAGCAACGCCATTTTCAATTCGATGCCAATTTGTAACTCCATTACAAAGACCTACAAGATATATACAGTGGGGTAACATTTATTTGAACAGTGACGATAACTGAACCAGACTTGCTGTGATCAAAGTATCAGCGTTAAATCCGTGAGACAAAACAGTTACTTTCATTTTTTTTCTTCTTAAATCAATCTATCATTTACAAAAACTGTTTAATTTTCCTCAGTGTTTAAAACTCTATTTTTGAAAAGGTTTCTTCAGTACATCTAGAGTTTGTTTCGTTTTTTAATTTCAGGTTCTAAAAATTTCAGACTCTTTCCTAGTACAGTTATTTCATACTTGATGGGGCTCAATACAAATGCTTATTTTTCTTTTATTTTTTCAAGGTCTTTGAAAGCTGCCATGTTTGTCTTACGACTGATTAAATTTATTCTCTCTTTAAATCAAATACAATGCAAATGGAGACAAAACAAAATATGAAAAAAATGTGAAGGCCATTACAAATTTCAGTCTAACTTGTTTCAATCAACTTATAATCTAATCCAAATAACATTAAAATATGGATGGGACCGTGATTCAGTGGCTTTGCAGTCTGCAGTGTTTTGTCCAGTAATCAGACAAATACAATAAAATAAAATTGGCCGGTAGAGGGCAGCAGTATCATATTCTGCTTTTTTTTTTTTTTAATTAGTAATATTTCAATTTCTGATTATGATTTATTATCCCGATATTTTTGACGGGTGGTTATGCTAATTATAAGAAGATATGCCATTTCTAATATGTTGAAGCAAACTTAAAATTGTTTAAATCAACGTTTAGACAATTGTTTTTACAATAAGTAAGTTTATCAGGATTAGTTTCATATATCGATTTGAAAACACTGAATAACAATCTTAAACGTTAAAGTACGAGGATATTCCTGAAAGCGGGATGTCCCTGCATTATGAGCAAATTTTCATTGAACATCAACTTTTGATGCATTTCAAATTTATTATTTGATCAAACGTTCTTCACAGTTCGGAGGATAACAGGGGGGATTCGATGTATTGAATTTTAAAGCATATACATAGGTAGATCAGAAAAAAAGCTTACAAAGTTTGTGTACGAAAAAGGAAACCTTTGTTGGAAGGGAATGAGATAGTGTTCAGTGGCACAGATACACTATTTTTCTACAAAGTCACTTTGATCATTGATGCATTTGTCACAATATATGATTAGTTTGTGCATACCAACCGCATAAAAGTCAAGGCCAGCGGTTGTAGCCATTTTTTTTTGCACCACATTGGATTTCTTCATTACATGTGAAGCATCGACCTGACATCTACTCTTTTGAGGCACGGAACAGATGAAAATCGCTAGAAGCCATATCTACACTGTATGGCGGATGTCCCAAAATTTCCTAGTGGAAATCGTGCAGCAAGTTGTGCATGCAACGATGGTCATGCATTGTCTTGAAGGAGGATCACACCGACATTTAGAAAATCAGGACGTTTCTTCCTGATGTTGTCGTGCATTTTTTTTAAGATTTCAATAGGAGACTAGTTAAACAAGAGGATCACCATTTTGAAATGACAGCAGCTCCAATGACACACACTAGAAAGACCACGCGGCATTGAGCAATACAGCCCTTTATGGGCTATTTCAGAAACATCCAGCATTATGACAAACACAAATTTAATGTCTAGCGGTTGAAAACCGCTTTTTTTCCTGATCGACTAGATTAGTTATTTCTCAAATAAAACCCTGCTCAGTATCTTTATGAATTATCATTTGTAAATGATTGGCATACCAATCGAAACTTGGTCATGTTTTGAATTGTCTAAATACATTTTTTAACTTTTTTAAATTGTTGTGATAGTCTTAATAACTTTAATAATATTATAAAAAAAAATAAAAATCCATTTCATATTTCATATTTAATTGATACATTCTTTTATGACTTCCCTCTGAATTCGGCGAATTTGTAAACAATTATATAATGGAAAATATTGTAATTAACAATACATTATTTTGTGAGCCTTTTGCAATGATTCACTGAAAGTTAAGGGATTTCGTCTTCCCTCCAATTCTTTATCTTGCCCGAGAAAAGAGGAAAGCAAATGACTTTAATATGTTGTTTAAAAAAGGTTGTGCGTTGATGGAGATCAGTGTTTAACTCACTATAACTGACGTAGACTGTGGAAGGCTGCTTCCCCTTTGTAAATAATGGCCTCAAACTACACAGTGCAACTTGTGGACAAGATTCCTTTTAAGCAATGGCATTTTCTTAACACCGTGAAATTTATTAACATTGAAAGTAGCAAAATTAAATTAAATGCTATCATAAAACTATCATTAAAAGAAAAAATACACGAGAAACTGAGATAGCACTCATTTCTTGAAGAAACCACATAAACAAATTAAATCTTCATTCGTTCTCTAGATGGCGCCACCATTTCGTAGCATATTCATTGGAGATTATTCAAAATTAATATAAATAACCTACTCTAGTATCGGTTGCTAATAATGCTACGTTGTCAGAAAACTTATTAAAAATCAAATACTCATAAAAACGACGCTGCTATACTTATTATTACTACTGTTACTTACTTCTAACTAATTTGGGACGGACAAAATCAATCAAAAATCTTTAACAGGTGCTAAGCACGTGACTACACTATTTTTCTACTCCTTAGGATGCCTGTCTGATAAGTATCATCACATGACAATTAAATAAGTAAAAAATAATAATTTAGTAGTAAACTTCATGTTGTTCGTGCATTCGTTACTCGATTTGAATAAGTCTGCAAGTTTTTACTCTTATAATTCTGTCAATTTCTTACTAATGCTCAGTCTAGATATTTCTTGTGCATGTTGATGATGATCATTTGGAAATATATATCTCTTAAGTCTGAATCTGCAACAGGGGAACAAATTGAAAAGGATAAGAAGAAAATACTGAAAAGTATTGCAATGTGATGTCATGAGTATGTCCATTTGTCCTGAGATGTCTAAACTATTCAAAAAAGATTTCAAAACGGGAAACATTCTACAAATAACCTTCAGCAATTAACATTCTAAAAGAGGCTTAGCAGATGGAAAAACAAGCTCTGTTGCTTTCAATTACTTCCTCATTTCTTTTGTTCACCTCCATTAGTAAGGAAATGACATCGGAACTTTTGAATTGGCTATTCTTCTTTCTTAATGGTAAATTCGATTGCAACACATATGTGCTTCGTATGAATATTCTATTCACCATTGATCCCCGTTTAGTGCAATTCTGACCCAATCACGAATTTAATTTTCATCATTATCAGGGATATAAAACACAAAAGCGTATTATATAATTCAACTCCATAAAAAAGTAATTTTCTGTAGTCACCAATTAATTTACTTCGGATCTTCTTATATTTAAACGCTGGCTTTCAGAAATCGCACTGCGTTTTCCTCCTCTGTTATTTTGCACCGCGAGGGAGGCCTAGGACACCGCCTCTTGTAGTTCTCTGCAGCTGTCCATCAAATGACGGAGAACCCTTCATCAGAGCGCAGTGGGGGAGGCAACCAGGAGGGTTGGGGCCGTTAATTTTTAAAATGCAGACAGGCGCACGCGATTCTAAAGACGATACTGCACGACGCCTCTATGAATGTTAAACGCTCTCCCTGCAGTCGGGACTCGCAAAGGGTCAAATTAATTAATATCCATTAAGATAAAAACGAATGTTACAAAGTACAAGCTGCACGTCCTGAACTTCAAGCGTCAAAAGCGACATGTTTTATCAACCACAAGATGGCGCTGCCGGAAAACCAGCTGCTACTAGGTTTGAAGAGAATTCCTTTCCATTCCGTTCTGAGCTAAATTCAGAGTGACTACTCATATCGATTGATAACGAACACAAGCACTTCCTTGATATCATTTCACCACGGAATTTAAACATAAAATCAAACTTTCAATCAATCCTCAAAAGCGTGATAAATCCAAGTGTAAACAACTAAAACTAGATCCAAGGCTGAAATAAACCCTTCCTTTGTTGATTATTTTGACAAAACAAGTTTAGTCAGATGCTCGGGTGATGCAGAGTAATTTCGCTACAGAAAGGTTTCTTCTGCACCTGAGAGAAAGGAAGTACTGATGTAACTCAGAAAGAGTAATGATACTCTTGTAATATGAAGATATGATGGTTGTGATTTCCATCATCACAAAAACCCTTCAGCAATACCTAGTTTTCCTCTGCATTTAAACATAAGTATAGTATTCGATAAGTAACTATAATATGCACTGTACACCTGCTGTACACACACACTGAAGCGATGATCTTTCCTCGAGACTGCAACGAAGAGAAGAAAGGGTATGTAGGCGTAACAAGCATTTTATTGTTCTTACGACTAACAGTTTAGTTTATTTTAACGTTTTAAAATCGATTGTTCATTAATAGCTACTCTAATTACTTTTTACCGTTCTCCAGTTTACTTTTGAATGCAAGTAGACAATGCTTTTGTATTCCTTGATTTTAAAGTAACAAAATTGAGGAAGAAACTTACATATCTTAACAGGGATCAAACTTGATCCCTGGTTTCTGTACATTCCAAAGAAAAGTATTCATAGTGACGCAATTCCAGAACCGATTCCAAATTGTTGAATCCTTGTAAACGTAACTGTCTTGTATTCAATTGTAACAGAATTGCAGGATTAAAATAAAAACCCACACAAGTCAAAAGTGAATGGTAAAAAATTATCATATC
>JAFIDM010004315.1:69553751-69566184 GCA_023159025.1 Thereuonema tuberculata
TGACTGTAGAAGTTAATAATGTCTTAGATATGATAATTTTTTACCATAAAAATGTTTAGGATATATTTTGACTATCCCTTCACTCTCCTTTAGTTTACAAATTAAATAATGTTTACTTTTTTTTCCAAAGAAAAAAAAAAAATCCCTTCTCGATTTTTGGATATTTTTCAAATATGGAAATGACACTCAATCACACACAAAGAAGATCAAAACAAAAGATATCCACAGTATTTTTGTTAACAGGATGATTTATGTCATGCTGAATACGAAGGTATTAAATCAGGCTAAGCTCTGCACAGATAAGGAAGAAATGCACAATGTTAACGAACTATTGGGTGAGTTCAAAAGTTCTACCCGTTTTTGGATGTGAAAATTTGCAATGGAATTGCCCTCACACATGACATTGTAATGACGCAAATCGTCTGCCAATCAAACATGTGGATGCCTCACATATAAATGCATCGTGTCTCATAAAGTTAATCATCTCAAAAAAAAATATCAGAGGGTGAAACATGGAACGCGAGAAGGAGCATATAAGACATTGCTTGTTATACGCGTTCGATAAAAAGAGTACGGCAGCCGCAGCATGTAGCAATGTTTGTCAAGTTTATGGGAGGATGCAATAGACGAAAGCACATGTTGTCGATAGTTTTAGAAATTTAGGGAAGGAGACAGAAGCTGCCAAGTTCAGGCTAGGAGTGGACGGCCATCACATGTTGGAGAGGACGATATTGACCAAGCCATAAGGAACAGCCCAAACCCAACCGTGCAAGAATTAGCGGAGACCTTCAACGTACACCGGACAACGGTCGAGAGACGGCTGGTTAAGTTGGGTTTTACGAGAAAATTGGATCGTTGGGTTCCATATAATCTGATAGCTAAGCAACGGGATGACCGAATCGCCATCTGTGTTTCCTTGCTTTCCCGGTACAAAAATAACCCATTCTTGACACGAATTGTGACAGGAGATGAGAAGTGGGTTATGTACCGTAACATAAAGCGTCCTAGGACTGTGTGTCGCCCTTCTGATCCGCCTGCATCGACTTCCAAAGCTAAAGTTCATCCCAAGAAGGTGTTATTGAGTGTGTGGTGGGATGTGCAGGGAATAATTCACTGGGAGGTCCTGCCACTCAACCAAACCATCAATGCTACCTTCTACTGTCTACAGTTAGACAAGCTGCATTCAAATTTGGTAGCAAAGCGGCCAGGTCTCATCAATCGTCGCGGTGTTATCCTTCATCACGATAACGCCAGGCCACATGCTGCTGTCATCACTCACCAAAAGTTACTGGGCTATGGTTGGGAGGTTTTACCCCACCCTCCCTATTCTCCTGACTTGGCACCACCTGACTATCACCTATTTCGTGCGTTGAACAATTCCTTTAGTCAGAAAATCTTTGATGATCTTGATGCTGTGGAAACTGCCTTCAAGACTTTTTTGCCTTGAAACCGCCGGATTTTTACCGCCGTGGGATTCATCTCCTACCAGAAAGATGGCAAGAGGTCCTAGATAGCAATTGGGATTATGCACAATAATAGAAACTGTTCATTTTGCGTTTATTTACTCTTCTTTATGAGTAATAAAAACGGGTAGAACTTTTGCACTCACCCAATATTATGGCACTTGCTTAACAGAATGTACTTGTATTTTAACAGAATGATCTTCTACAGAAATTCCTGAAAAGTAGCTTCTAATAATGTTGACTACAAACCTACAGGACTACAATAACGTGAATGTACATTGGAGACAATTGGGTTTAAGTCATTTAATCAAAAGTAAAAAAACATTCTTTTTTTTTGCTCATAAAGCAGAATTCCTATTTAAGAATTGTATGTTTGCATTTTACTGAACAACGTACTGCAAAGAACAGACTTTTTTTCAATACTCATTTCAGTAGAAACTCCTGGAAGATGAGTAGGTTATCCTTTAGAGAAAAACTTGTCATGTTTTCTTCACTATTCAAGTTAATAATAGAGCTACTTAATGTAAGAACTATCCATTTTGTCTGTATGTATGAAATAAAGAAATAAAATAACGTATGAAAACGAAAACCCTACTTTAATGACACATATGGATGAAACAGGAAAGAAGGGTGGCTTATGTTGTCTCTTTTCCGTAAATAAAATAAGCCTGAATGGCATTGGGAAGGACATGTAGAAAGAAAAACGATCGCAACATAAATTCTAAACTGAATGCCTAAATATACGGCTGAAATCAAAATTTTTTTGAAAATCGATTGGGGACAAATACAATCATTATTGGAAATCGATTTTGGTTTTCGTTTGAAAGAATGGTAAAACTGGATTGATTGGAAGAGATCTCGGTTGTATGTAGTGGACTGAAAATAGATGTAACTGAGAAAATTGATGCGAAGTTGCCAAACTTCTAAGAGTTCAATAGGACTTGAAGATAATAGCGTCTAACTAATACTAACTCATTGTTTTTCAATTAAATATCATTCAGGTCCTTCCGCCCATTCAAAAGACGATTCATTTAATGATTTCATTATTTTCTTTTTTAGAAGAATAAGACACCCATATTGCCTAGAATAACACTATCTGAATTTTCTAAACAATCGCAGATAGAAACAGAAGCACAACGGAACATCTATAAGAAGTCTTTTAATACCAAAGAAGACCTACTTTCAATGCTTTAGAAGATAAGGATTGGAAGACACTGTTTATATCCAGAAACGGATTCAGAATCTCTTGTTACTATTTCAACCACTTTTAATTTATAAGTGGGCGAAAAATATTACAAAGTAATCAGTTCAAACACTATTTGGCATTGATGTAATAGAAAGCCTTCTAATGGATAAACGATAGATGGTAAAGGTACACCAAAATCTCTAGAAGTGAGTTAAGAACTACAACGATAAACTAGCACACGGTTTCGCAATGGATCTGACTTAGAATTCTAATTTGTATATATAATTCAAAAGTACAATAAGATACAAAATCAACTGCACGAATAGCAACTTTCATCTATGAATATGCTGTGCCAAATGAGAACGAGAGAATCGAAGGCTTACTTTTCATTAACTCGACGGCAGAAGTAAAGGAAAGAGGCAACATCCAATCCTCAGTGACCTCAGAATCACTTCGATCTAATGACAAGCAACTGTAATTAGTATCTGCTTGTATTCTTTGCCGTTCTTTTTTGTAATGGCATCCTAACATTGAGGTCGAAGAAGGCCTAATTTATGACCATTTACCAACCAATTACGACTATTTTGGTTTATAGTCATTTTTTGGGCCAAAAATGATTTAAAATTTTATTATTTTTGCAACAAAGCTGCAGTCGATTGATTTCGTATGTAACCTTGTAAGTGTGTATCTCCAAAGAACACAGAACATTCTCAATGTAAAATGAGTGTAAATGAAACAAAAATTAAGAAATTTTAGATATGGGTTTCATACAAACACTGTCGGTTGTGATTATCATTATGAGTTAAGGGCCCAATAGTTTTCCACCCCACAGCGCTTATTATGGGCTGGAGGTGGTTCGATTCTCGGTGGGAGTCAAGAGCTTTTCTCTTGGGACTCGTCACAGGAATCCATCCTTCTGTCAAATCACATCTCAGGTATTTTCTTGGAAGTAACAACAGTGAATGTCTTACAGTTCTTGTGCCTGTAGTATTCCGTTTGACCATTGGAAGCCTATGTCCAAATTGCCCTCTTAGGGATCTCTAAAGCATATACGGTTCCAATTAAGTAATATCATCGTTATTTTTCACGTCTTAAAGAATAACAATAAAACTGCAATAATCTACTAACAGCAGAGATTATTGGAACATCTCAACTATCAACAACTATTGACATCTCGACTAAGAAAATGTTTATCAGATTTTAGAATGGAGAGTAGCCTTTTACGGATGTGAAACCTAGAATATGGGAAAATTGAAAAGAGAAGATTAGAAGCTTTTGAAATGTGATGTCCTAATGCTGAGAATTAAATGGATAGATCGAGTTAAGTAACGACGAAGTATTCCAGAAGGCTAACGAGAAAAGAAAAATGGGACAACTATCCAAAAGAGGCGAATTAACATGATACGAAACATTCTAAGACATTACAGTTTAACAAAAAATATTTTGGAGGGTGATGTAGAAGGGAAAGGCCAAGGATGACATAAATGAAAGATGATGTTGCAGTGCACAATTATGAAGAGGCTGGAGGAAGAGAGAAGTAAATGGAGAGATGTAACTAACCAATTTGAAAATTGAGGACCAAGAGAAAGAAGCAGCCAATGCTGTGTAAGAATCAGTTTTAGTTGAACTACGACTTTAGAACGTAAAAGTCATTTAATTAGCACTTGGAGATGGGTATTAGATTTTAACTGAACGCTGTTAGGGAAGGCTACCGTGAAAACTGTTTTTACAGAATTGAAAAATTCCAGACAGTTTATTTACGGTGTATTCAAAAAGTGAAAAGGGTATTTTCGCATTAGTAGTTGATCGTTTATGAAACGGAACCTATCAATTGGTGAATCAGGACAGGAAAAATACAAGAAACCAAAGGATTTACAGAAGTGAGGATTTAAATCGTCTCCCAAAGTTATCATCTTGTCAAACCGAATTCAATGAAATAGTCGTGATATGGAATTTTGCTCTTGGAAAGAAGTTGGTAAGACGAAATTAAATGATGTTAGACAAAACACAATAATCCTACAGTTCTAGGATTCCTTAAGAAAAGTGGTTTTATATCACACAGCTTAAATTTAAGAAATATGGCAAAAATAAAAATAAAAAAGTATCTTTTTTGAAGGTTAAAAATCTACATCAAAAAATGAAACCTTTGTATTTAATTTTTCACCTTTTCTTTTAATTATAATTAACAGTCTGCATTTTCTGTTATTTATTTATT
Organism: Thereuonema tuberculata; assembly: GCA_023159025.1. Lineage (NCBI taxonomy): Eukaryota > Metazoa > Arthropoda > Chilopoda > Scutigeromorpha > Scutigeridae > Thereuonema > Thereuonema tuberculata. The sequence goes on from JAFIDM010004315.1 coordinate 69,558,616, forward strand.
CGGAAAATGAAAGTATAAGAAAGTACCACCAGAAATATCGGTAGCCTGATGATACCACCTGAAATGTACAATCTTACAGAAGATATCTTAATCACTGAACTGAATTAACTGAACCTTTTTTGTTTTCCTTCTTCATAAAGATAAATCGGGTGCAATTGCAGCTAAATTTCAAGAGACTAGAACTATAAAGGACAGGAGATAAACATACATTACGATAAAAGAAAAAATATTTCCACACAGGTCGTTACATAATAACTGCTGTTCAATAGAAATCCTATCAAATTTTTGTACGACTTAAACTTAATAGTTTTATCTGTTTCTTCGTGTTCTAACAACTAACTTCAGAATTTTAAAACTGATTTGATTCTTGATAATTTTTCAGACAATTTGTAGAATATGAATTTCTTTCAAATTTACGAAATAACAAATAATTCCTATCTCTTAAATCTTTGATATTCGGTAGAAGTCAAATAAATCTCAATGAAAATGTAGATACATAAAAGGAATCGTATTTCAAACTAATAAGGAATTATTAGAAAAGATGAAGTATTACTTAGATTAAAGAGAAATTTCCGAAAGTTAAGAAAAATAGACGAAAAACATAAATTTAGAAAATGACTTCGCATATTTCATATGAAATATACTTTTTTCTGATTTTTCTTTCTTCTTTTCACAAGCTTATCTGATTTTTTTTCTTTCTTTATTTTCGGAGACAGACAATCAAAAGAGTCAGTAAAAAGAACAAAAAAGAAAAGAAATGTATGAAATGAAGATGGAAGAGGAAAATGAATGAGGTTATTGCACAAATTGAACATATTAATACATGATGTGTTTTTATATATAATATATATACATTTTTTTCTTGGTACAAAATGAAGTTGAATCACAACAAACACAATAAACAGTTTATTGGTTTAATTTCTCTCCAAAACTTTTACTGAAGCTTTTGCTTTAATTTTAAAACGATAACAAAATAGAATAATATAGGAATGAAAAAGAAATGAAAGAGAGAAATGAAAAGGAAACTATAAATAATTAGTTAGGGGGTAAATGAAACGTTCACTCAAAAACAAAGATTTCATTTTAGGAATTATAATTTTTTTCCAGATATTTTTTTTTAACATATTCACTCCATTTACATGAAGAAAAATGTAAGACACAAACTTTAAAGTAGAGAGTAGTGATGAATATTATAGCATTTTTTTTTAAATAGCTCCATTCCTATTACGTATAAACTGAAATAATTTAAAGTTAACGTGTGCGAATAACTGTATGTAAAACATTAATCTATGCACAGAAAAAAAAAAAAAAAAAAAAAATAAACATTAAAAACTTACAAAAAAAAAAGATTTTAAAGTTTATTTTTTATCTTTTAGTGTGCACACATTTTCATTATAAACCGAAACTTAATTCTACAATTCTCAATGTTTATAAACCCTTATACTTCGAAATTCTTTACCTGAGCGAAGTTAAACGCAGTTGTTGAAGACTAGTGGATGTTTAAAATTCAAATAAGTCTAATGGGCTAAAAACCTATGATGTTACGTGTGTTTTTAATCTTTGTCATCTTTTTCAGTTACGAAGGCCAAAAGAATATCTGACAAAGAGTATTGGACACAATCCAAGCTCTCTCTACTTTTTAACTAATTATAATGTTATTTTTTTTATAGTTTATTGGCCTTAATCTTTTAAAGTCAGACAGTTTCAAAACCTATGACTTTTTTTTACTAAAAACCTTTTAAAGTGTTATGGTTTTGTTGAAACAACTGTTCTCTAAAAAAAGCAATATACAAAGCTTCTGTACTGGACTGAAATGAAAAGTTTTGTATTTCATACTTTGCAAAACCCAAGTATTAAAAAAATTTAATGTTTTTTTTTTACTATTTAGGATCAGAGTTCAAGATTAATTTGCCTAGTTAACATTTCTGGAAGTATCCCTCCATCTGATATAAGGATTCTTCTTGTCTTAATTCTTTAGACCCATTCTCAAAGATTTTTTATTTTCGAGTCTTTATGTAAGACAAGTGTTTTAATATGCTGTTAGTGTCTTTCCAGAATCTTCAAATCCATAACATTCTCTCAACAGAAAAAAAAAAAAATTAAGACACTTGTCTTTCTTCTGTATTAACTGTTTATTATCAAAATAAACATGAAAGTGAAAACAATAATTTCGTCGTTTATTAATTCTAGGTGTCATTAAATATCTGCTCCAAATATATCCCGAATTTCTGCAGCAAATGCCTGACGTCTGTTGCAGCAATCTATCACCGGAGTTTCTTCATATACTCCTAGTAGAGTATCTTATATTACAGTACTCATGTTTATCATCAACGATCTCTCTAAGTTTACTCAGTTAAAGACTTATATCTCTCCTCTAAGTTCAAGCTTCGGCCGTTTATTGAGAACTAGTAACTGTGATTAAATCTAAGTTTCACTGCTTCTTTACATCGTATCCTGTCCGATGTTATTTGCTAAATACGTAGGCTAGAAACATACTGGAATCTACCAGGCTGTGTAATCAAGCTTCTGGGTCTGCTTTCGATAGGATTTGACTGTAATCGTAAAAACAAAATTCTGTGGACCAATAACAGTTCAAAATAATAGTCAATTCTCAGTTTTAATTTCAGTGATTATATTTCGATAGAATTTATAAAGTTAAGCAAGTGTTGTAAGAACACATTCAGGAAACATTTTAAATCAGGGCATTCCTAAAGAGATCCAACGAGTTCTCCACTTTTTTTGTTATTATTGTTTACGCTATTCGGATTCAGGCTAGAAGACCAGGACCGGGGTCCGATACCCGATGCTGGTATGAATGCCAAAAATAGTTTCTCTTTAAAATTTCAAAATTTCTCTTTAACCTTTTCCTTACTTCATGTGTTCCTTGTCATAATATCCAATTACAATTTGTTTATCAATCTTTCAAGAACTTGATTCCTTTGTGTGTGTGGTCGGTTCGCACCGAAGTGCGAGCTTCGTTGCCGAAGCATCCGTGCTCCAGGGAGCGCTAGTGTTCCCAAGACGGCGAACCCCTAGCAGACTCCCTAGAATTACAAGGGAAAGATACTGGGGTGGTTTCCCGTGGCCTTCCCCAGGACGCCATTAAGGAATGACGTCAGACCGAAGAGAAAGTGAAGAAGAGGCTACAACACAGGAAAGGAAATTTTTGAAACATCCATGCTCGCTACCGGGATTTGAACCCGGGCGCTGGCACATTGATCTCACGACAGACCGACGCCTGAGACCGCTCGACCACACCATTGATTCCTTTACTTCATGTTTTTAAATTTGACATTTAAAAGGATATAGAAGTTCAAATGTTTTCAAATAAATAAATTCTGAACTGAAAAGATAAAAGGGTCAATTTAAATGTCTTACGTCACTCATTTATTCCGAAATCTTCTCTCATATTTTCAATTTCCAGTTTCATGGAATCTTCCAACATTAAACTTTCCATAGTAAAATGGAAATCATTTTGGAAATCATTAAGTAAAACGTTAACTATATCAGAAAGAAATGCTTACTTTGGACACAATGAATAACTCAAGCTGAAGAAGAATTTATTCAAAGAAACATGTGAAAAGATATAAATGTAATTCCTATGTAGTAGGACTTAAATCAGCTGTATTGTCAATCAAATCACATCTATATACACTGCGAATATTTAATTTATTTCAGCATATCGAATTGAACTTTTATGTTTTCTAAAGAAAACCAAAAAATATGTATTGTTGAAACATTTTCCTGTTTCCAGATCCTCTAAGCGACGACTGTGAAGCTAAATGACAGTCTCTCTCTTAAAAATACACAATATGTTAATCTTTTACGAAGACGAAAACCCGTTTCCAACAACTACGTTTTAATTCATGTGGAAGAAAAAAGGATTAGGATTCCTTACAGAAGGAAAACCATGGATTAAAGGGATAATCTGTAAGTAGTCGTAATTGCACCCTCCATTTCTCCAGGTGTTACAGTTACAATGTTACTGACTGCTGCATTATTAAAGCTGGGAATGACAATTGCGCTCTAGTATTTCCATAATACAATTCATGACATAAGTGCGCTGTGCCTTTATTAGCACAATTTGTTGGTCGTTAGCAAGTGTCCTGTGAACCGACATCCCATTCAATACCAAGGGTCTGCTCAAATGCACCAGACGCCGCGTTTAAAGCCCTCCAAACTCCACTGGTCATTCGTGCAGTTTGTTAAGGCAAGTTTTTAAAGCCGTATTTGTTCTTTATGCTTCTGCTGATCCAGGCACAGAAATCCAAATATCGCTAGACTTATCGACGGAGGTTTTCATATTTACGCGGTATTTTGCAAATGAATATAAGGTACGGTTAATGCAAAAACTGAAATCTGGAAAAATACAATAATAAATGACAAAAAAATTCAAATTTTCTTTTTTTTTTTAGGTTTGCTAAAAAAATTTAAAGTAGTATTTCTCTGCAAGTTATTAAATACTTCAACATTTTAAAAGTTTTTAATGAAACGAAGAGTACAGGTGTTTTCCAGCGAAAACAAAAGTAAAAATCAATAACTTACTTCATAAAATAGGCAAAAAAATGGGCCTTAGAAGTTTTAGTGGCAATAAATACGGCAACAACATAAACAAGTGTCATTTTTAATAAATTAATGTTTATTAAATACTAATTTTTTAGTATTTCTCTTTAATCTAAAATAAAATTTTCTCTTTCTTGTTCTAAAGATTGATTTGATTTCCTACACTTTGCTAAGTTTTTAATTTATTTGTGGAATATAGTTTGTTTTTTCTTTTTTCCCCTTAATTTTCTATCCATAAAAATCGGGAATCGGGACAGACTGATAAACATAGATGACATTTGCCGAAAATAAAAATCCAATTTCAGCCTTAAGGAACGCTGAAGTATTCCATTAACTGTAAATTATAAATTTAATTAAATGCCTTTTTTTTTTTTTTTTAATAAAAGTATGCCTGTACTTTTATTTTATTTTTATTTTTTTGTCTGTATGAATGTCCTGTTTTTCTGCCCTTGGCTGGAGAGCTGCCTCCCTAGCGTTTGGAATGTGAACTATCTGGTCACGTGAAGGTCGGGAAGAGTAAGTAAGTTTATTGTTGGAAGTTATTTTTCTTTCTTTATCGTATTTTTGAATATTCTTGCAGCACAAAAATGCCTTTGATTCTTGGACAGTTAGAGCTGCAATCAATTGAGCTGAAATTTGTTTACTGAATTATTGTATTTCGGCTTGTGTTTGTCAGCTACCACTTGTAAGCTATTCGTAAAAAAATCGAAATATTGTTTTTCCAGCTGCAACAAGAGCTCTGATTGAAAAAAAAGAGAAGAAAATACTGAGAATATACTATTTTCATTCATAATTTGATTTATTATCAAAAGAAACGTGGGACAGCCGTTTCGTCTTTGGCGTAATCTGGCTGATGGATCCTTACAAGGACGAAACAACTGTCCAAGGTTCTTTTTCACAACAAGTCAAGGAAAAACTGTACATTCTCAATATTCATCCTGTTTTTCATGTTTCACTTATTATAGGCTAACTCGGCCAAGCTGCAAATTTCCAGAATCTCCCAGAAACAAAGACAAATACCGTGTCTGCAAACTTCGAGAAAAGCTGCCTTTTTCTAGAATTAATATTGAACTATCACAAAATAAATGATTAAGGATTGCCTAATACGATTTGTTAATTCTTTGAGGTTATTTCTGTGAAGAAAATATATCGAGAAAGGTGTTGTTTGATAGCAGCACTATGTCCCAGTATTTGTGAAGTCTGCCAAAATTTCAGGTCTGATTTATTCTACAAAATGAATATGTGATATAAAAGTGTGATTAAATTCGAATATGATGGAGTTTTTGTTTTAAGGTTCTTTTCAATTTTCATTTTCAATTAGTGTTTAAAAATAAATAAATAAATTAATAAATAGGATTGAAGCTATATGAGAAGAAGATATGTTTATGGAATAATCATTTTTTTAAAGATTTATTTAAAACAATATAAGAGTATTTGAGTTAAATATGTATCCTCATACATTTAAAGTCTTACATTTTCCTTTCATTGTAGATTCAGAAGAAAACAGATATTTTTTTCTTTTTTATTTAAAACAAACGAAAATAAAAGACAATAAAAGGAGAGAAAGATAAAGACATGCAAATTATTCAATGGAAATACAAAGAAATCAGTTGTTTTTTGTTTTTTTAAAGAAAGACATTTATAATAATAATACTAATAATAACCATGCTACAGTAAATATGTATTTAGGAATTTTATTTAACTGATTACTTTTTGCTAGTTAGAGATTTGCTTTTGTACCTACCAGAATTGACTTCTGTTTTAGCATAGAACAAGAAAAGAACAGTAGTTGTATCAGGTCGAATCAAGGTAGGCTTTAAGAAAACAAACACATTTCTTTGATTACATACAGGGGATTCCAGAAATCGTTCCTTAAACAAAAGATGGCCCAAAAGCTGAATTACATTTTCAGGATGCTTGCAGTTACCTGTGCAAAGATGTTGGTGGTTTCGCAAGTTTTAAAATCAAAACCTGATAAATAATGGGTGAAGTAGAGGAAAATCAGTTTCATTAAATCCGGACATCAAGGAGGCCGTATCTTTCGCTAGGATCTTAGTTCCAGCAACTTCCCCACTTGTAATGAGCGTCGCAGTGACTACAATCGAAGCCTTGATAAGTTATCTACTGCCGAAATCGGGCAAATTAAAGAATCTTGCTTCGAAATCATATGATATTCTGCGGGTCTGATTTTTGGGATGCCCTGTACATGATTAAAGATCAAGAAAAGCGTAGCATGAAAGGAAGGAGGAGTGAAATCTGTTTGTTTCTTTCTTTTAAAGGTTAGTAAACATTCCGCAATCGGTCACCCGGGTGCTTTCCTTTCATTACGAGCTTTTTTCGTTCTCTTCCTGCATTCTTAGATCAAGAGCCTCTGACAAGTATAACATGAGATGAGAGTATATGGCAATAAGACATGAATGGTGTGTTGAAATGGGAAAAAAAAAAATCTTCAAAGAGAGAAATTAAATAGAGTTTATTTAATTAAAGAAATTTCCACAAAAAAAGAGATGTTTGTTACTAAGTTATCAAGAAATTTGAATTGTTAAGTTGGAAATATAAAAGGTCTAAATTAATAGTTTTTGAAAAGGGAAAGGATACAAACATTAGTTTATTTTGTTCTGAAATCTGAGGAAACTTGTCCGTTCTACAAACAGAAAACGTATCTACTTCAATTGAAATCTTATAGGTTTTTAATCAAAGATAAGGGACACAATTCGCTTGAAAGTAAGTTAGTGTTATTTTATGGTATAAAGTGATAGACAACGGTCACATACAATTAAACCTAACAGCTGAATTATGAAGTTAAAAGTTTAAAAAAGGGCGTGACAATTACTATGGATTAATCATTTCAGGTAACCATTTCGTAAAATGAATATAAACATAATCCGATATTGTTTATTACTGTACTTCCTTAAAATTATTAGTATTGTAATTCCAAATATAAGCTTTATTTTTCTAATTATCAATTTTTATTAAGACATCGGAATGATCGCCAACGAGCGTGAA
>JAFIDM010004315.1:69566194-69593900 GCA_023159025.1 Thereuonema tuberculata
TGTGAATAACTTTGTCTCATCCATTGTTGTTTTTATCAATTTTTATTCTTCAGTGATTTTTTTATTATTTATTTACATTTTGAGTTAGTGTCACGGGCGCTTCCAGACATGATTAAACGTTATGGCTATTCCTTACAAGGAAAACTTTCTTTGACGAAAACAACGATAATAATATTTAACTAAATAAATAATAAACGAATAAAAATGGAACTACAACTAGTATAAAATTTGAAATTTCTTTTATCATCCTTTCCTAAAGACCATCGTAATTTCTTTTTCTCAATTTAGAAACTTACAGTAATTAAGAATTTATACTAAAAATTATGTAATATTAAAAAAAAAAAAAAAAGTAAATAAACGTATAACTCTCCAGAACACGGTAAAGATCAGAAAGTTCTCTCTCAACTGATCTCAGGTCCTTGCGAATTGGACACATTATACAGCAATGCAAAATGGCTCTTTTGTTGCATAAACAAATAATTTCTAATTTTATCTTTTTGGTTTATCGATTTCTTTCGGACATTAAAAAAAAAAAAAATTCTCAAATCATTATTCAATAAATAAGAAACTTATAAGTTAAAGCGAGAAGATTTTTTTTACCCTTAACGGAAAGACTATTTTATGTTAATACCATACGTTCCATTAATAATAAATTGTCAATTTCGTAATAATTGTTGATTTTGAAGTTAAATTATGTTCTTAGAAATGACTCCTACGATTTTCGAACAACTGAGACGACACATTTTATTGTTTTATTACTGAGATTAAATTCTTAATTTGTTGATGTAAACTACACTGATTTTTGAAGAACTTCAACTTCCTTTTACTGCAATTTAAGTTGAAGTTCTTCAAAAAATCAGTGTGGTTTACATAATCAACAAATTGAGAATTTAATCTCAATAATAAAACAATAAAATGGGTCTCTATATTGTAATTTAATTCAGGGGGGGGGGGGATTAAATGTTTATATGGATACAGGTCTAAAACTGACCAAGTAAATTATACTGATTCTATCAATATGCAATTTAGCAAATTCAGTTTTCTGCTCCAAAAGAGAATCGGACAAGTTTTCCCAACTGTGTGTGGCTGCGCGTTATCAACTGTTTGTTTTTTGCGTGGATGACACTTACCTGTTTCGCCGGTGGTGACGACCGCAGGGGAGCTGGGAGACCCTCGTCCTATTGTGTTGACGGCAATCACGTAAAACTCGTACTCGGTATAAGGGCTGAGATCGCCCACTGTATAGTGCATCGTGGTTATGCCACTGATTTCCGAGTACTCTTGATTGGATAGCTTGGGCTTATATTGGATGACGTAGTAGGTGATAGTCTCGGCTCCGATGTCGTACGACCACGTTAGTCGGACTGAGGTGGCCGTTACATCAGATACCCGCAAATTAGTAGGTGGTCGTGGCAAAGCTGCAAAGAAAAAAAAAAAAAATTCATATACTGTAAGGAACTTCAGTAAAAGAAAAAAACAAAAACAAAACAACTTTAATACTTTTCCCTAAAATAAGCGTTCAATTAACTAGGATTTTTTCCTACCATCACATCCATTAGTCAGATTTACACCAAAACCAGCTGAAGTTTGGTCTAGATAGTTTAGATATTAACCGAATGCTTCCTATTATCATTAATCCTATTTTGATTATCATTCTCAAGCTGTAACAGGTACAGTTAATGGTATTTTGTTCATATGGATTCAATTTGTAGCAAAATCAAGAGGGATCTTACACTGAATACAATCCTCTTATCTTCAGCTCTCTAAGATAACAGTTATCTGGTATACTATACAGTACCCTCAAAATTCTCCTTATACTCTGACGAAACAATTAAAGGAAAGTGACTATTAAGAGAAAATAATCGCATATAGTCAAGTACTTGCAAAAATAAAGGGTTATTCTAAAAGATGGACCAAATTTGTATTTAATGAAGTGTAAATTAGATATGTGATGTCCGAGGATTTTTAAATCAATCCCTTTCTCAGCGATGGATTGGTCGTATGGGAAATCAAGACCTGGCTCTACACTTCTGGCCACCGAGGAGGCTGTTTACGTTCCATCTCTACCAACAACTCTGGCCGACCTGCGGAACCGTATCACTGCTGCGGTGAACTCAGTAACACAAGACATGCTTATTCGCGTGTGGGACGAGTTTGGCTACCTCCTCGTGGTGGCGGACGGGCAACGTGATAAAGAGGTAGCCTGTGGGTTTCCCCGGGATCAACTCTGTAAGCGGCTAAATTTGAACTGGCGAAGAGGTCGGCGGAAGAATCTTCAAGATCAACGGTGACACTCTTCGATGCTGCGTCTGTACTCCAGTGGAGCGACAGCAAAAGGCGTCTGTTCTTCAGGTTAGAAGCGGCCTAATTTGAACCTGGCAGAAGGTTAAAAATGCATCTCCCAACCCGTTTGGTCAGCGTGGGAGATTAGACCATATTTCCCCCCAAATGAAGAGAAAAAACAAGAAAGGCCACAACAGCCAAGGCCGAAATGGGCACTCACTTCTACCGAAGGTAACAGAGCCTTTTGGACACTTAAGGAATACCTTACAGGTGATCTCCCAATATGTCTGAAAAGAAAAATATTTGACATATGTATTACCCCTGTATTCACATATGGCAGTGAAACTTGGAACATCAAAGACAATGCGAGAAATTAAGAGTGTCACAAAGGAAACTTGAAAGGAGAATGCTAAATATAACTATAAAGGATAAAATAAGAAATGAAACTATAAAGGATAAAATAAGAAATGAAACTATAAGGAAACAAACAGGAATCAAAGACTTTACAGAAGTAATAAAAAATTCTAAATGGAGATGGGCAGGGCATTTGGGAAGAATGAATGATGAAAGATGGACTCGATTACTAACGGAATGGCAGCCAAGAAATGGAAAGAGAAAAGATGGAGAGATGACCTACAGAAATTTAGTGGTGCAAGATGGTGGACAGAGACAAAAGATAGAAAAAGGTGGCGGAAATTGGGGGAGGCCTATGTCCTGCAGTGGACTGAACCAGGCTAAGAAGAAGAAGAAGAAGAAGAAGAGGGGGGAACACATTGAACATTTATAACCTGTGTTAAAAAGCTTTGAAATTTCCTCTTTTTATTACTATGTAGATTGTTCATGTCCAATTTATCCTTCGTTAAATACAAATTAATTAAATTGGGTCCATATTTTAGAATAACCCTGAATATAAAAATAGCAAAAAAACAAAACAAATACAGCAATTTTACCGGCTTATATCTAATGATGATGATGATAATGTGAGCTTTGTCACTATTTAGCTGCTTCATTGAAAGGACAAGGAATAGTTTGAAATTCTGGTGATAAGTTACAAGTCCTGATGCGTCTTCGAGGTAGGTTTTTTTTTTCAACCTAGAGGTCCTGAGTGCAACAATTATCAAATCAAGAAAGCTTTCAAAATAGCGGATGTGGGGGTGACTTTAATGGAACCGATACAATTAAAAGGGTTTTAATTATTTCATAATTAAATTTACTCGTTTTAAATTAATGAAGTAATTTAATTTTTACTGGCAATTTCATTAGGAAAATTAAGTGAAATAAAGAACTGAATCAACCCAACATGAAGCTCCTTAAAAGACTTAAGGTTTACTTTCTTGCAAACGTGGCCTTTTCAGTTTTTTCTTTATTTCGAAAAGAGTACAAAGAGAAAATCTAGAATATCTGTGAATTACTCATATCTCTGAATACATTTAATTGTGTCTTTGCTAGAAATGAATTAATATGCAAATCTTTAATCCCATATAATTTAAATCAAACCAAAGCACGCGCAAATTTAAAAGGATTAATTTTCTTTTTTTTTTTTGGAATCTAATAAAAAGAAATGCAGTCACCACAACGACTTCGCTTCTATGGAAATTCTTCACCTTCGCAGGTAAATTTCTCCCCAAGGAGTTAGCTACATGCAGAAATTTTCAAATTCAAAAATTCATGAAGTTCTATTCAACTGGTGCAAAAGATACGAGGATGGACAAACCTACTGATTTTATAAGCCTAATATTCGTAGGCAAAAGTAGCTTAAAAATAGCTATTCAGGAAGAGGTGTTTAAACTTAAACTAAACATTGCTGTAGATTCAAGTACAAGTCGGTTCATTTATTTAAGACGAGGTTGGGAGGGTATAACTCCAAACTCAATAGATGCGTTATCCCCCTCCCATTTATTTTTGATGTTGCCTCCGAAAACGTAAATGAATTTCTGAATATTTTAATTTCTGTAACATCACAGAATATCAATGCCAAATTCTATCTATATCAACATCTCGGTTTATTACTTAGAAAAAAGACTTTTAAAAAAGGCAAGGACATTTCGCGAATAAGATCGAGAATTGTGGTGTCGAGAATTATCGAAAAGTTCCTTTATCTTTCAAATTAACATTTCTCCAAGATCTCTGTCAGATCTGGACCACAAAAAATAAATAAATCCTTAAAACATTCTTCTACTAGGGTTTCTTAGGAAATAATGAAAACTATCAATCAGGATTCTGTAAAATATAATTTTCTTGAATAATTCCTAACCTTATATGTCATAAGGTGTTGTCAACGCATCGTTACATATATGGATAAACTGAAGTAGGAGGAGAGTTACTTCGGAAACACAAAATCTTCTCTAGGTAAAGTTAAAGTAAAAGTAAAAAAAATCAACAATTTTCAAATCTCGAACAATTTGAAGCAGTTATGGCTGCTAAATTTTCCGAAATTCCTGAGTCCCTTTTGGGTTTTTATAAAAAATTAAAACTAAGTACGGTAATAATCACTAATCCTTCGTAAAGAACATATTATACTATCTTGTGTTTCCCCAAATGACTCATTTTAGCGACCCATTTGGGAGCTATTGTGATAGCAACCAAAAATCGGTAGCTATTGCGTTGGTCCTGTCCATGTCTTGTCAACCTCTAACAACTCCCGAACGGAAGGTCGGATCAACAAACGGATTTCACCATCGTATTCAGAGGCCCAAACATCGCAGGAAAATTGTTTGGAAAATTGAAAATTTGTTAGGTAAGGTACATTACTTAAACAAGCTTTTAAAACGGAATCGAGCTTGCCCAATTCACGTCCAATTAATCGATTAATAAACTAATCGATTCCCACAGCTCAGGTCTACGACATTTTACCAAAGGAAATATTTATAAAATTTATTCAGGGTGTCTACAAAATCTGAAAAAAAAAATTCCCTGATTTTTCCCTGATTTCACGAACAATTTCTTAAAAATTCCCTGATCATAAGAGAAAAATTCCCTGATTTTAACTACTTGGTAACTATTTACTATTTTATCTAAGTATAATAAAAGAATAACCAAAAAATTCTATAAAAACAGTAATGATGAAATACTTAAAAAAAGAAGAGAAATAAAAAATTATAAATTAATAAGTTTACAATGTCTTACCTTTTAAAAGATTTATTGCAACAATATACACAAAATTAAACTCAACGGAATTCAAGATTCATTGTAATGTACAGCATGATACTGGTTATTTAAATTTTTGAAAGCTTTATCGCAGCAATTTCATTTTCAATCATTTCAGATTCCTTTTGTGCTGCTTCTAAGATTTTAATTTTTTTGTCATTAAGCCTTTTCAGTTCAAGTTCAGCCTCTCTTTTTCTTTTAACAGCTACTGTCAATCCTTGATTTTCTTTCTTTTTTTGTTCCATTGCCTCGTCATACTTAGCTCTTGCATTTCTTACATCAAGGACCATCTTCTTAGTAATTTCAATGTTATTTATGCCACCTTTAGACAATACACTATCATAAATGGATCTTCTGGCAATGATAGTTTCTTCTTTGATATTCTGCTCTAAAGTATCTTTGTTTATAGAAAAACCTTTTTCTAAGCTTGCATTGCCATGCGACAATACCATGACTAACTGTATCACTGTCATAGATTCAGCTGCTCCATTTTCTTCAGCAGATATCAAACTACACCAGAAATTATCAATACGTGCAGTCGATCTTTTATACATCTTTAACATTGAGATATTTTCTGGCTGTGAACATATTTGTTTTAATTGATTCTTAGCTTTCTCAGCTAAAGTGCATGATATCCAGTTTTTTTCAGAAAGAATTACCAACAGACTTGATAATCTACATGAAAATATATTTTCATTTATTGCTATTTTAGGGTCAAAACAGGACACTGCTTTAGTCAGCTTGTAAATAAGGGGAGATTTACTTTGGAGTTTCAGTAAACATTGAATCAATATGCGTCTACAGTCAACTTTAAATTCAGCTATTTGCAAATAAGATACTTTCGCCTTTTTCAAATTGCTTTGAGCAGATAAACCAATATCTATTTGTTTAACTGGCAGAAAATTTGATTTGTCCTCCACGTTTATGCTTGTAGTATTTTTGCTTAATGCCTCTTTTTTAAGAAAGCGTTGCATGAATTTTAGTGACAAATTACTTAGGTCAGAATAAAGAAATGGTATTAAGGTAGCATCTGTTTGGTACTCCCTTAAGAACATTTCAAAATCGGAAGCAACTAAATGAAAAAAAGCAAGCTTTGCTGGTAAGAGAGAATCATAAATAGCACTTTTAACTTCCTTATAACTTTTTGAATTTGGAGCCATTTTGTCCTTCTCTATTCCTTCTATAAACTTCCTTAGCAATGGGATAAGCTGCAATGATCGTTCTGTTACACCAGTGTTCTCAACCCACCTAACAAAGCAAAACTTTTTTGGAAATATTTGTGAATTTGTATATTCCGTATATAATGTTCTTCTTGCTGGGGAATCTTTGAACAAGTAATATAAAGCTCGATGAAACTCCATAATCTTCCAGTTCGTAACTGACACTCCTGTTTTGAAAGCTATGTTCAATGCATGTAGTCCACATGAGCCAATATTCAGTACTTCAGCATCTTCCTTAGTTTCCTTTAAAGAGCACGAAAGTTCTTTAAAAAACTTTTGATTTACGTTAGGCCCATCCATCGAGATTTGTAGAAGTTTCTTCAAATCCAGAGGTTTAGTAGCCTCAACAAACGAATTCACCAAATCAGTTGCACGAGTGCGTCCAAGAAAGGTAGAGTTCAAATATCTTGTTTTTACTTCATTTGTCTTTGTACACCAATATCTAATATTCCTCGTAGTAAGTTTCGGCTTCAGTTTCAGTGGCGGGAAGTGTAGTATAGGATATGACGTCACTTTTCAACACCATTAGACCGGCCGGCGGGAAAGAGGGGATCGACGTGACGCGTGACCTTGAATGCTCCCTTAAGATAAAAGCTCGCGCTTGGCAAAAGATCATAAATTTCCCTGATTTTAAGTAATAATTGCAAAATTCCCTGATAATTCCCTGATTTTTTCCAGAATAACAAAATTCCCTGATAATTCCCTGATTCCCTGATTTCCCTGATTCTGTAGACACCCTGTTATTTAAATAAACAATAATAAATAATTTAATTGCACTGTGCATTAGTTAATGGAAGGCTTTTCTGAAGCTCCGTGTGCTTAGTTTACCAATCACAAGGCCGTATTAAAGTGGACCGCATTGTAAACTCGTCATGTTTTTTGTAAGCGCGATTTACCTGATTTAAGCCACCTTCCGATTTTATCTCTCTACCACATTAAAACTCTCAAAAGGAAAAAAAAAGAGACTAATCTCCATAAATATGCTTATCAAGTTTCAAGTAGATTCGCCGATTGATTCAAAATCCAAAAGACAGAACCACGAACACGGTGATCCTATTAAGTCTTCCTTTTCTTCGGAAAGGTTAAAAAAAATATTAAATAGCATAAAGGTTGAAGCACACACGTGACTGATTTACCCCCACTGTCAGTCGCGTGCCAATTTCTACGGTTCACTCTCTTATCAGTTTAATCTGATGGAAACCACTTTTCCCCTTACCTTTGACAATAACTTGAGTCGGGGACTCCACATTTCCCAGTACCGAAGCAGCGATGCAGGTGTAGTTGGCGGACTCCTGGATGTTCTCCAACTCGAGAATGTTCTTTCCTATAGGGGGCACCTGCTCCTCGGGCATCAAATCGATGGCCCCTTGCCTCCACTTGACATGGGGCATTGGAGACCCCACGGCAACACAGGTGATGTTCAAACTACTACCTGGCATCACTTCATAGGTCTTATCAGGGGGAATTGAGAAGTGCGGAGGGACACGTCGAACTGCAAAGAAAAAAAAAAAAAAACACCAAATTTAATTAGAAGTTAACAAAAACACTAAATAAGAAAAACCTTAAATTATTTATTTAAATCAATATAAATAGGCTAACACAACAATTTTAAAGCAAGTCTAAATAAAAAATGTTGAGATAAATCACAGCATTTAATATATACAGTCAGAAACATACATTGAATATATTTAAAATACATTTACGAATACTATCCTTTATTTCTTGTATTTCTTCTATGTTAATTCAAATATAAAGATACACTATTCTGTCTCAGATGTGTGTGGATCGTTGGTAGGTGGCTAACGTTTACGTATGTCTTCCTTCTATTAGGTCGCGAAAGAATGAATTTTAATTATCACTCTTCATACTGTGGTGACGCAATATACTGACCTAACAGTATCTCATACACAAATTTGAGACTTAATCTGATATCAGTGATGAAGACTGAACAATTTAAGTGAACATCTGTTCACTTTTGAACCTCATTTTACTTAAAAATGTTAGTTTTATTCTGTCATTACTTTACTGTTCGTAAAATGTGTTTCTTCGTTTTAGAGCTGTAAAATTTACAGACTCCTTGACAAAGATGACAATTCAGGTTAGAACAATGATTTAGTATTTTTAATATAAGATATAAAATTTACAATTATGAAATTAATACATAATTATATATATTATGTACATATAATTGTTTCTTTACATATATTTTATTTTTTATATATAATCATACAAATACACTTCAAATGATTCCTTAAAGTTAGATTTTGGATGAATCAAATGAAAAAAGTTATTTTTGATTTTCTACTGCAGAATAATCCACAAAATACAAAAGACTGAAAATAAAAATATTTATTGTTTAAAGTGAATTCAAGGTAGTGTTGGACGCTAAGTAGAAAAAGAAAACAAAATTGTAGAAGGAAAAAATAAAAAATGGAGAGCACGAGTCCATATGTAGAGATCAAAATGCTAAATGGATCTCTTAGTTTTATATTTAACTGATTAATATAAGTAACAATTTGTCACCAGTTGAATGTCGTAAAGTTAAATGTGCAAACTAAGCATAAATACTTGGAGATCAGCATTTACTTTAGGGCAACGCTAACCCTGACTCCAGTAGACAAGCGTGAATCTTCAAGATGGAGACTTAGCATTCGATAATGGGAAAGGAATATTTTCAGTGACGATATCATGGATAAAGATTTCCATTCAATGAATCCCATGAAGATAAAGACAACGAACTCTTAATTAATTAACCTGAACTGTTTGAATAGCGGAAAAGTTTCTTTAGCAAGACTTATCCCACAGATGATGTGAAGACTCTGAATAGTTACATAGACCAGAAGTAATTTAGAAGAATTCACAAAGTGAATGTAATATAAAGATAAATTTGAATCTACTTATTCAAATTTTAAATCAAGCATCTTCATAGTTTGTTTTTCTTATCAAGTAAACATCCAAACATACGGTTAGTTAAAGCATATGTTTTTTTACTCATCCAAGCTTAAATACCACAATAATTACAGAAATTACTGATCCGCCAGGTCTTGGTCACATATCGCAAACCTCCATTTGTGGCGCCAACAATGTAGAAGAACTGAATACAAACCAATGTACAAGGACAAACCAAATCTTCATTTAAATGCTACGTACGTGATTATAAACCCGATTTTCTTTTCATTAAGAATTAGAATTTCTCCGTAACTAATGATGCTTTGTATTACTTTCAATATAACTAAATTGAAAAGCTATTTCTTTTTTCTAATTTCTATGAAATTCTAACTAAATTTAACTTTAAAGCTGAAATATGAATTTTAAAGTCAAAACAACACCAGATGTTTTCAAAATACGATTCCCGTCAATTTGAAAGTCACTTGAAATAACGATTGAAAATGTGTTGTCATTCAAATGTTCACTCGTTCTTAATTGCATTGGTAACTTGGCACTGGATTTAACTAAAACAAGAATGAACTGAAAACATACTTTCCTTAAATTTTTTTACCTTTGTTACATAAAATCATGAAAACGACATTAACAAAAATATCTACATTTCTATACCAATTTTAATATCTACTGAATACAAACACATTTCTAATTTTCGGGGGGGGGGGGGAATCAAATCCGAATTATTTCCATAAAATGCCTGAAAATTAGTACATAAACAGACAGAGTCATTTGTTGAGTCTTACTGCAAAATAGGTTAAAACGACTGGATGGGATTTAAGTTCAATGTCTTTCAATAACAATTCGAAAACATGTTTTGTTTTGTTATAAGGACCTCAAAGAAAAAGTTAATTATTTCCGAAATGAGGACAAATATTAAGCTCGGGATTTAATCCTTAATTAGCTTTAATTATTATTTTATTTTTGAAGAAATCGTAAAAAATATAAAATTATAAGAATTAATATAGGTTTAAGAAACATTTAGTGAAACTTTATATTTTAATGCTATATTAAATAAATTAATAAATAAATAAATTAATAAATAAATAAATAAATAAATAAATAAATAAATAAATAAATAAATAAATAAATAAATAAATAAAGTCTGTATGTATGTGTCCCTCCTCCCTAACAACTTTTGATCCGAAGAATGGGTCTTCATGAAACTTTGTATGCACATTCGAGACTACGAACGATACAACTTTTATATTTGAAATCTTTTCTAAATGGGTCATTCTGTAGAAACCAGCGCGAGAAGGCGACAGAAAAAATAAAAAAAATAAAAAAAAAAAAAAAAAAAAATTAAGAACTAACATTTTAAGGAAAGTAGGCTTTGAATTCTTTTGAACTTCTTATTTAAAGTTTACATTAAGTGATTTTAAAAAAACTCCTTTTTTCTGCTTTATGAATGTGGAATAAATCGAAGATCTGGAAAAATAATTACTTTTGTTTATTTATTTCCCGTCTTTGGAACGAGGCAGCTCTCGTTTTACGCCGGTGTTCCGTTCCTACAGCGGCGTCGTAAATCGAATTGACGTAAAATGAATCCATTATATAACAAGGGGATGCCCCAAAAATTTGTTGTTTGTATTTGATTAAACCATTGTTAATGTAAGTTTTTACGACTAAAATTAAGGTAAAATATTTATGTACTTTCATAGGCCTACTAAATTATTATTTTATATTAACTTAATTATTACATGCATACCGTGTCAGGGTACTCACCGAGAAATCTGTATTCGCACTAGTCGATTTCCTTTTACCGGATGAGGAGAAGTTTTTTTTTTTAAAAAACCTTTATCACTATTAATTGTAATACGTATTTATCACAGCATTCACAGGCACTCAACGTGAGATGACTGAGTGAAACAAAAGTGAGGAAGGCCACATGGACAGAGTGGACCTAAGTACAGCTGTTAAAAGTAGACTACGTTCACCGTTTATGGGTGCATTCTAACTCAAAAAATTTAATTTTTCTTTTTTCGCATTTTTAATTTTTTGAAAATTGTATTTTTCCTCATTTTGACCTAAATTCTTGAACAGCGTAAATCTGAACTGTCGTAAATTGAGCCGTAAAACAAGGGCTGCCGCTATTATTTATTATTTTTATTAATAAGAATTATTTATTTTTTAGCTTCTTTTTATTTGGGGCTTTCTGGTATAAAATTTCCTCGTACAAAAAATTACAAAGGAACTATAAAAAAAGTAAGTTTTCTTCCTAATAAATATTGTGAATTTTTGAAAAATATACGGAGATATGTAATGATTATTCCGAATTTCCTTATACTCGTTCCTTTCCCCTGTTTTATTTCCCTGTCTTTTAGTATCACTAATTTCTCTATTTCTTTTCCAGAGTAACTTGATAAAAAATCGCTAATTGTGGTTCTGATTCGCTGCGTTCCTTCTCACCAACGTCTGACGAGCCGTTTTCGTAAAATGTAACGTTGTTAGACGACATCTTTATCACGTGACTTGTTCGTCATAGTATGAGATAAAGGATTTCATAATTAATGAAAGGCGAAGATTTAGTTATACAGGAAAAAAATTACAAAATTGAAATAGACAAACAAACTAAACCTGTCTTTTTTTGGGGTGGGGGTGGAAAGAGAGAAATAAAAAGTCTCCGGGTCAAACCCGGAGAGGTGGCAACCCTAACTACGCCTGTAATATATGTTTAAGAAAGATTTGTCGGTTCTCGATATATTTCAAAATCAACGAAGGCTATGACAACATCATATGTTTCTGCCCGAGGCACTGTTTAAGATCTGGATTTTTCTGTAGATCACGTTTGTGAATTCTACTGGATAGTACTCGTTGGTTCAGTTAAATAAACAGGAATAAATCAAATTCCTGTATTTGATAACACATTTCGCGATGTAACCTTCCACTAGAGCAATGCTAGAATATATTTTGTTGAAAGAATAAGTTAACTATTAACAAAGAAAAGAATTGATTTATTTTTGATTATTAATTCCAGATAATTATTACAAAAAGGAGTATTTTGAATTTTGCCATTTTAACCTAATGTCGTTGTACCAATGTTAGTGTAGATGAATAATATTATTAATAGTTTTGTAGAATTCTCGAATGTTTTAAAATGAACAAAATGGAGACGTAGTAACCGAGTTTTATTGCTGCTTTATTGACAAAATATTTTCGATTTTTTTCCCCTACTTCAATCTAGGGGAAAAAAAAAAAAAAAAAAGGCAAGCAGAATCAAAAGCAACAATGAAAGCGAGTGAAAAGAAACAAAGCCAGCGAAGTGAGAACTTATTACTTCGGCGAAATCGGGGGAAGGAGCAGAGCCAAAAAAAGGCCTAGTCTTCCAATGGCAACAGTCGCTTTGTCCCTTTGCAGAGGATCAAACAGGTTTTACACATTTGATTATGTTACTATTCGCCCTCGCAGATTTCCATCGTCCCGAGACGATGTCAGGAGACATCTGATCGCCAGCACCCAAAGAAAACACTCCGACAAAAACAAAAATAACTAGAAGAAAAATAATGGTTGGCGTACCAATATCCGAATACCAGCGTGTTAAAATCGTAAAATGGTTATTACTTTGCTAATGAACTGTTCGACAAACCAACATTAAGTTTTTTCTTGATAAAATTTAGTTATTTATAGCGATTATACAACTTTTATAAAATTGTCTACAAACACAAAATCCTTATCCGAGGGATCTAATTTTTTCTACTTTCAATAAAGATCTTTTAGTTTGGATCTTTTAAAATCAGAAATTTTTGAAAAGTCGTGATTGCATCAATTAATAGTAGGTTCTAGATTATATCGCCATAGGTATAGGTTTAATTATGTAATATTATTTTGGTCTGTAACTCCTTAGCTCTTCGATATACATCAAAGGCAGTAGCTTTCTACTTCAAAGCTAAACCAACTTTTTAAATACCAACTTATCTATTTTTCCTGTTGTTATTGAGTGATCTTCATCACTGACACAATTCACATTTCTGCTAAGAACTACACGTATTTTAAAAACTATTTATACTGTACTGTTTACAGTAAGAATTACTGAGCAGAAAAGTTGCTCAGCTTTATTCGTATTTAAAATGTCGCAGAAACAGCTATAAGTTCTAAACAATACATCTGTAAAATTGATAAATAGTCATAATATTGCACTTCTGGTATTCATATAGACTTTAATGCTGGGATACTTATGATCGTTCAAGATTATGGCACAGAGTCATTATTGCATGCAATGCGTATACCACAGTGTGGTTTGACTGCTAAATATATGACCAGACGAGTGTCGTATCTCCTCTAATAATCCTGCATCCTCTGACAGGTTCTATCTCATCGGGTTTGTGTTAGATTCAGGAAAAACTTGAGACAAGTTTTAAAAATATTAATTTTTTGGAGAAAGGGCAAAAAAACTACCGAACTAACCACATGACTGCTTGGCACAATGTTGACTGATATTTTTTTTTAAATTATAGAATATTCATTAATTTCTTTTAGTTTGTTACTTCCCAATAAACAACAATCAGACAAAGTGACTTGTGTTAGCAAAGAAACTGCAAAAAGAATTTCGAGAGCAAAGAAAAAAAAATTTCTCATGGGAAAATGCTCGTATTTTTTTTGCACAATGTCTGTTTTTCTTTCAACTGAAGCCGAAGTAATTGGAAAATGATTCGATTTCTTTTCACTGCTTTATCTGCGAAAAGAAAACAGAGATAATAAAGCAAAACTAAACAAGATGCCGCAGCTTACAAACAATTTTTACGCGAAAGTAATGAAATCGCCATCACTCTGCTATTTTAATAGAAGAATCCCAATAAAATAGCGACCTTGTCGGTCAGGTACAGTAGTGCCATCTGCTGAGTAAAACGGACATAAATGAAGATGCAGATTTCCAGACCTGTACAATGAAAATAATTCGTAGATCTACCCATTCCTCTTAAGTCCTTTATACTAATTCGACAAATTGACAAAGAAGCCTTCTCGTAAATCAAAAAGAACGAGAAATTCGAAAGAACTAAAAACCTATTTTATTTAAAATGATTAAGGCATTTAATGTTCAGACAACGAAGTATTAACAGAAATAGGATAGAATTTCTTTTGTTTACATTCCACTGCTTTTCTAAGGCCGCGCCAGCATGGTCGAGCGGTCTCAGGCGTCGGTCTGCCGTGAGGCCAGTGTGCTGGCGTCCGGGTTCAAATCCCGGTTGTGAGCATGGATGTTTCAATTTCCTTTCCTATGTTGTAAAGCCTCTTCTTCACTTTCCCTTCGGTCTGACGTCATTCCGTAATGGCGTCCTAGAGAAGGCAACGGGAATCCACTCTAGTATCTGTTCCCAAGAATAAGTTACGGTTTCTCCTAGGGGTCGCCCTTCGGGGGTCACTAGGGTCCGTGAACTTTCAACCAATCTTCGGATTGAAGTACTGTGTATGTATGCTTTTCTAAGGACATTTTTGTCGTCTTCTCGCGCTAATACTCGCCAACAGCCCTTTTCAAAAGATTTCGTATATAAAAGTGAAAGCGTCCCTAATCCTTGAATTCGCATACAACGTTTCAAGATGAACCATCGAGCGGCTCAAAAGATAACAGGGGAACGTAAAACACACACATAAATTGACTGATTTGATTAATCTCTCTTTCCCATTGCAAGTTGGTTAAAATATCATTATCATACTCAACACTTCTGTTGCTAAAGCCGGGTGCTGTTTAATATTGCGGTCGGGATTTTTACCGTTTGTACTTATTACTCTTAGGCCACTCCATTTGCTCCGTGGAATTGATATCAATGAGCAAATTCTCCTCCGCAATTGAGTGAAAATTGCCCTCGAATCATTACCAAGTACGGCGCTCTCTTTCTTTTTGTTCACTCGCAGATAGAAGTTCTCATCAATAAGCGCCTTTATTTGTCTAATTTAAATCCAGTGTTTGTTTTCATCTCTGTAATTGAGCTGTAATGAACCGAGTGTTTACTGAGCTCTCCAAACGGTCCCAACTTGTCATTTGACATCCATCTGCAAGATATCTTCCTCTCCTAACCACTACCTCCCCCGCAAGAACCCACTCCACAACTTCCCAAAATTACGGACAAAAACCTAAGAAATCAATTTCTTTTGCCGGTTATCTCGGCTCCTTCTTTCCTCTGCCCCCGTGCGGCGGCAATGGATCCGGCCCTGCGCGCCACAATATTTCGGCTTCCATCAAGATATTGGGAGCTAATCTGGGCGTTGGAGGGAGGCTTCACCTGCGAGCTTTCCGACCAGGTTCGCTCTCTACCTGGGTATTGTAAGAGACTTAAGACTACCTCGTCAATGAAGACACTTTCCAACATTATTAAGGTTGCAATGATCTCAGTGCTACCTGCTCTGAAGACTGCCAAGAATGAAAAGAGAAAGAAGAAGAAGGTACATTTCATCCAAATCTCCTTCTAAAAAATTACTTAAAGGGAAAAATAAAAGAAAAGAACTTTTAACATAAATTTTAAAATACTCATAATAAGTAAAAATGTCATAATATTAATAATTAATGTAATAGAAATTAATGAACATTCTAGTTTCTTTTCCGATTCCATTTTTTCAAACTAAACATTAAAATTAAGAACAAAAATGAGAAAGAGCTTTTCACAAGTGAAAACAAGACAAGATGTTAAACTAGTATTTTCCTTAAATCTTGCTTTCTTTTTTTTTTTTTAAATCATGAAAATAATACAAACGATAAAAACGTTTATTTTGAAATTATAAAATCTACTGAATGAAGATTTTTCCTGTTCTAAAGTAATGAAATCCTTATTATTAACTGTTTCTACTACTTTAATTTTACTTACAGCAAAGCTCGCACAAATATTAAGAAGATTAACATCCACTGAATAAGATGTCGATAGAAATACAATGATTCGGTTGTAACGGTTTTCTATGGGGATTTTTGTTACTTCTCGCCAGAGGACTTATACGGGAAAAATTTAAAATCCAGCCATTAGATCACATCTCGTATTTAATAAATTTAAGAATATCCATCCAGGTTCAAGAGTTGTTAGAGGAGTACACACCGACAGACAGACAGACAGACAGACAGACACAAATGACTGATTTGATAAGCCTCCTTTTTTCCCTAGGAATGTAGGCTAAAAATCGAGAAGTGAATTAAAAAAAAAGACACTTATAAGAATAATCTCTTTCAAGAAAAAAAACCTAATCTATTTTTGGAAGGCGTTGTAGTAAAGTATTCTTTTTACTCGTGTTTGCTTGTATTTGACTTCACGTCAACTTCCCACAATTGAAATCTATTCCACTTCCGCCAAATCTTTCCCTTTCCTTCCAAGAAATAAAAAATGCCCTTGTCAAATTTATATAAATTTAAAAAAAAAATCTTATATTTCCTGTATTGTCTCTCTATTCAATAAATTAATACTTGTAATCAGACTGTGTTACTACCTTGCGCCACACAAGAACCATTCTCCAGCCAAACTTTGATTTGGAGCATGCGCAATGTAGGCACATTTTAACACTGATACTCTTACACGCTGTACAATGAAGGCAAAACAATGGATGCGTTATCCTTATTTTAAGAATATTTATTTCCTGACTCTCTACTAACTTTTCTTTAACAGAAACAATAAATATGTATTCCATTTACTTTGTTTGCTAAACATTTACTATCATCAAAAAAAAAAAACAAAAAAAAAACAACAACATTAAAACTGAAAATAATAAGGCTCTTAAATTAGAATATGCAGATTCATCGTAATATATTAAACCACTAAAGTTAAGGTGAATAATAGAACTTCATCAACCAATTTATTTGCGGTCTCTGTTCACTTAACCCTACTTTTAAATAAATTATGTTCCGGTAAGACATAAATAAAAAATAAAGTTTAATTAAATTTCATTCGGTTATGTATTATGCAGATGCATTAGATAATACGGTCTATTGTATGTGTAATGTTTTTAATTTTTAATATCTCGACCCAGTATCGTAACGGATTGCGAAGTTCATATAAGAAACATGAAATCGTTGGAGCTGTTTTGTTCAAGCAAGTTACAAAATGGAGCTGATGTGAATGACATGTTTCTAATCAGAAATATTCGTATTATCTGAGAAAGATCAAAATAAAACAATAATTTGTGTGGAACTTAATTTATAATTCCACAGAACGATAGCTCGATGCATTATGCCATGGGAAAACATCAAGAATTTTTAAAAGAGCAATTTCAACAGATTCTTATTTAAAAGATTAAAATTTGAAGCTTTTTTTTTATTCGAATCCAAGAACCACCAATGGAAAATCTTTATAGTACAAACAATGCACCTAACTAAACAAAACACAAATTCTCTGAGCTATTTTTTGTTATGGTGCAGGGAATCGGAGACAGTACTGTTTCAAGGCTAACTGGCCTCTCATCTTTGAGAATTTGTGTTTTGTTATGTGCTTTCTTTGTTTTATTTTACTGTAAAATGTTTCTAACGCACGTTAAATTTCTTGTCGAAAATCTTTATTTTTTAAAAAAGTGAAAGATTTAAGGAAAGATTAAAGCCGTGCCGGAGTGGTCTAGTGGATAGACGGTAGTCTCCCACGAGGCTGATACGCCGGCACCTGGGTTCGAATCCCGGCGTCGGCTTGGACGTTTGCTTTCTTTCCTGAGTTTGTCTTCTCTTTCTCTTTCGCCGTCTACGGCACTGTAGAATTGTTAACATTTCAAATCGAAAAAAAAAATCAACATTTCTGACCATTGTAGGGTTAGTGAGATAAGATCCAGAAGGATCAAAAGCACACGTGGGGTGTACCCACGGCCCTACGCCAAATAAAAAAAATAAAATAACGAAAGATTAAAAGTAAGTTAAACAATATTCAAAATGTCCTTCGTAGCGTTTTGTCACTTTGTATGCCAAAGATTTTAATTACCATCGAATAACAACAAACTATCTAACTTCTGGACTATCCATCTTAAAAAGTGGGAGGCCTTAATTTTCGTCTAATCGCGATTAACTATTTTTGATAAGTTGTTAAGATCTGGCTGTGGACCAATTTTCATGAAAATCGACCTAAGAGAATCTAGTTGATTACGTTCACTTTTAATGGGATTAGGCTTATTCGAAATCCGCTTAAAAACACAAGAATTGATTTCTATCTTCTTTTTTTTTCGAAATGCGCGGGAACAGAGTTGCGTCAGAGGAAGAAATTCCACAGCACATTGTAGCAATTTTCGATGATGCCATTTGGAACAAGTTGCAGCTGCTGTCGGAAAATTTAATTGATAGCGTTTAGCTTTTTCGGTTTCGTTGCATTTTGTAGCAAGTAATTACTCTTCTTAAGTGCTTTTGTTCTTATTTTGTAAGATTAATTGGTTGGATATCAGAACGCTTCTTCTAATCAATACGGGTTAGGCCTAACAGGAAATGTAAACAGTCTCCTCGCTATGTTAATAAGAGCTACTGGCAAACCAAGACAACGCTGGATATTCCTGTTAGCACTGGAGAAAATCAAACAACGAATCTCAAGTCCTTTACTAATGTTAATCTTAAATAGAATCAAAATGCATATTTAGTGGAACTTTGATTATCCGTTACTTTGTTCACCGTCAGTCTGTTAAACGTCGTATAACCAACTACACTGCAATATGTTTGTATCCGCATTATTATTATTTAATTATCTGGCACAAAATAATTAAAGTTTAATAAAGCTATATAAAGTTTACTGTATATAAAATGTTTTTATAAATTTAAAGGGGCCAAAAAATTTTTACACACTTGAATTGATGTTATCTAAGGCCAAGTGTACCTAGACATGTTGCGCACATTCATTTTACCTGCCATTCGTATCTTTATGAGAGTTTGCCAGGACAATGGATAGGACGACGAGGTGCGTTTGAGTTCCCTCCACGTTCTCCTGATTCAACACCCCTGGACTTCTATCTACACGGGACCCTAAAGGATGTGGTGTATCTTACAAAACCAGCCACGCTGGCGGCGCTGGGGTAGAAATTGAAACGCTGTGCGCAGCAATTCCCACAGTCCACTTTGGCCAACGTTGCTCAAGCAGTTGTTCGTTGTAATATGGTAACCACTTTGAGCACCTGTTGTAATTGTAGAAGTCTAAAGGTGACTTATATTCATCCCTTGATGTCTGTATTAATTTAGTATTATAATTTTTATACGTTTTCTTTTTTTGAAGTTTATATATATTTTTTTGGGTCTCTCTGTACATGTAAATGCGAAAATCCTCAGTGATTGACTCATATATAATTCTCCTACTTCCCATATAGTCAGGAACCTGAAGTTCGGCAGAAAGCTTCTTTAGATTATACTTGGAAAAAGTAAGCTATTGGGATTTCGATTAACCATCCCTAAGGGATTGAAAAGGGGTGAAATCCCTGAAACAGCGCCGCATCTACACCTGGTGGAGACAACTGAACTAAAAAATTATTACTGTTCAACAAATGGAACTAAAATATTGTAATAGCGCCACATAGTAACTTGGCAATAACTATAACTGAAATATTTTTTGTGCATAATTCTCTTCCGCATCCTCTCCTGTTCTTTTATCAAAATCGAAACGATAGGTTTTAGACAAAAATTTCTTATATTCGATATTAATTTCATAAAAGAGCTTTAGTTGGAAACACGAAATCTGACATGAGTGTTCTTTGTCAAAATCGAAAAGTAAACGGGAGGGTGGGGTAACCTTTCTTGAAAGGTAGGCGTATCTCCAAAACAGCTTGAGGTGGAAACAAAAAAGTTGACATGAGCGTTCTTTGTCAAAATTGAAAAGATGCTATTTCATCGAATCTCCGATATCGAGCCCTAAGGGGTGTAATCGGAGGAAGGTGACGATACGGGCAAACATTGTTGAAGGATACGTCTACGGGTTTGCGGGTTGCACAATAAAAATATAACATTAATTTGTACTAATCACGTGATTTTTTTTTACCAACTGGAGGTCTGATGTGATAGGGTTGTGGAGATAGGGAGAAAAGCGAGGGAAGTGTGGGAAAGCTTCAAAGTGATTTCACAATTTCAATTTCTTTATTATCCACATAGGATATATATATATATATATATATATATATTTTTTGTTAAACCGTACGGAGAACGGGTATTTCAGCTAGTTATAGTCTATATTAATTCATTATATTCTATTATCTGTTGGGTCTCCGTCCCATATCCTGAAGGATAATCAAAGTTCTATAGAAATTCAATTCTGAAATATTGGTAACGAAATGATAAAAAAAAAATACTCGTTTTGTCAACATGGTTGACGAGAATCCGCGGGAATAGAAAGAATATCTGTGCATATGTTTCAGTTATATCGTAATAGCAAGACGTTCTTACGAAGCTTTCCTTAATTAAAAAAAAATCGCCACGAAAAATCACAAATACATTAAATTTGAATAGAATTTCGATATCTATTGAATAGAAACAATAGAAATTATCTGTACCTGCTTTACTAACTCAAATTGCGTAAGTCCGATTTAATTTTAGGCACATCAAAGCACGAGGGATTAGTGGATTAGTTGAAAGGATTATCCATTGTTAAACATCACTGTTTTCATTCTAATACGTGCTTTTCAATCCTTTGTCATTTGCTGGTGTCTCGATCAGTTTCATGTCTAGTTTCGAGAAGATCTATCCAAGCTTTCAAAAGTTATTGGTAGACAAAACACACACAAGTGATTTCGTAAGCCTCACATTCTCAGGAGAGTTGGCTAAAAGCACGAATAACGAAATTCTTATTGTTATTATTTTTCATATCAAGGAATGGTTTATTCATTCCATGTTACAAACTGAAAATGTGAACGAGTGAAAGCTCTCCAAATTGTTAAGAATAAGTCTGACAATGAGTACACAACAGCATTTGGTTTGAAGGATCGTTCTAAATGGCTGCAAGATTGTTTCTCTATGAAACGAAACACACACACAAAAAAGAGAATCGTTCCACAACTTCACAATGTTTTCCCCATCCAATTATCTGACAACCTCTTTCCATTTCAAAAGCTATTCTCTGGAGTTCCAGCCACTCCTTACTCCCCTCTTCTTCAGGTATACGAAGGTACGTATTCCACCAATCAAGAAATGGTACTTTTTATTTGTTGCCTACTCTCTCAAATTAAGAATAACAAATTCGCTTAGAGAATGATATTGTGTTTTGAGTCCTGTTCCACACACACAGGCCTTGAATTCATTCCCTTCAAGAATTTGCAATGGAAGATACGGTGCTCCAAGCAAAAGACCGTTGCTGCGCTTTTCAGGGTTTTTAATATTTCTGAATTGTTTTTTATTAGTGCTTGTGCGTTCAGTTATCCATCGCTTAGGAGGTTGGGGTAGAGAGATCAAAATAATCGTGGTTTAATTAAATTAATTAAGGGCCAACTGGATGGTTTGAAATTCAGAGAGGATTAAAGCAGGGGAGTGTTTTGTCGCCAATGCTGTTCAATATAATAATGGAATGGGTAGAAAGAAAGGTTAAGGAAAACCGACAAAAACAGAATAAAGACAAATCATATGATCTTCGCAGATGAAATGGTAATATGGGGTGAGGAAATTGTTGACGTACAGAGGGAATTGGATGAATGGACTCAGCAACTGAAACTGGTAGATCTGGAAATTAGCGAAGAGAAAAGTGAAGTGATGGTGGTGGGACGGGACAAACACCTGGAAAGGGATATCTGCATAAACAACAAGGCATTGAAGATCACGGAGAGATTTACTAACCTAGGAGCCGAAATAACAAGTTTTGGTAGAGTGGAGCATGAAATCACAAGGCGGTTGGAGAAAGGGGGAAAGCTATACCAGGGAGTGAGACACCTGATATGGGATAAGAAAGTCCCAAGGAAGGTAAAAGAAATAATATATGAAATGTATTACGTGCCTGTAGTCACCTATGCAGCGGAGACATGGGTGATGAATGCTAGAGACTGGAGTAGACTTCAAGCTGGGGAGATGAAGTTTCTTAGAGGTATAGCAGGGAAGACTAGATTAGACAGAGTGAGAAATGAGGATATCTGGGAGGAGTTGGGGGTAAAAAGTTTGAGGAAAAAGGTGGAAGAGGGAAGGCTGAGGTGGTTCGGGCACGTGAAAAGAATGGAAGATGGTAGGACTCCTAAGGTTTGGCATGAGTTAAAAGAAGGAGGGAAGAGACCAAGAGGGAGACCGCGTAAGCGATGGCTGGATGATGTGAAGCACAGCCTGGAAGAGAGAGGCATCCCATGGGAAAGAATATGTAGAGAAGAGGCTTGGAAGAACAGGGAGAGGTGGAGAGGCTTAGTTAATTCCTAGACCCACAGTTGGTGGAACGGGAAAGGATATGTATGTATGTATTTCAAAGTGCCCGAAGCAAATTTTACCGAAATCAGTTCAACCGTTTTGGCGAGGGTTTCGGGAGTCATTTTTAGAGATGAGAGAGATCAAAATAAATACATTACGTTTGAAGTTGGATCAAAAATAAGCACTACAACACATTATAAGAGAATTCCTTTCAGATGTTTTAAGATTGATGCGTTGACAAATAAGACGAAGCAGATCAACCCAGAAACACAAGAAAAAACGTTTCAGTGGAAAAATAAGACTCAATCAGTTTAAACAGACTGATCGAATTTCTCTCCGTGATCAAAAATGGATTCTGAAAGTATTTGCTGAAACTAATAAACAGTCCCTTAAAGAACAATTTCATGTCATTACTAAAAAGATGAAGAAAAGAAACGACAAACACACAAGTTGATTTAAAAAACATGTAATAAAAATTTAAAAATACATCACGAAAGTTCGAGAGCTTTCGTGATGTATTTTAAAATATTTATTACATGTTTTTTAAATAAACTTGTGTGTTTGGACGTTTCTTTTATTTATGCACATTAATTTTAGGCACACGTTAAATTATTTTAAACTAAGTTGATTTTTGTCAAAACAAATGCTGAAATACAACAGAGAGATATATCTTATCCATAATCTGCAAGTTTAAAAAAAAGATCTGCTCGCTAGTTCAAAAACTGTTAGACTTATATACGCACAGACTCTTCTTCTTCAATAGAAAGTAAGCGGAAGATGAAGTTATTAACTTAGTGCAATCTAGAATAAACTAAAAATTATCGGAACAAAAATAAATTAAGATATACACATTTTCAGTGGAGATATATCAAGGAATCGACAGATATTAATTCATGCAGGCGTACAATTTTTATTTATTTATTTATTTATTTTCATTATCATAAAGCAAACGTATGAACAGACAATTTTAAATCACCATTATAAATGCATGAAATTCCTTCCTACAGCCTAAGTTTACTTTTCACTCTACTGAGAAATCGTAAAAAAAAAAAATCTTGTTTTTCTATTTTATTCTAAAACTAAATTAAAGCATAAAAAGGCTAATCAATTTCAGTTTTAGATTTGACAATTTTAGGAACCACCGGGTTCGAGCGACACAGGCCACGTGACATAGGCTGAGTTTCTTTCTTTGGTTAAACCTTGAGTTATGGGAACTGTGGTAATGAATGCTGAGTGGAAGACAGATCCCAGCCATTGATTTCTGTATCCGTAATGAAAAGCCAAACACCTCCCACTCGTGATTTATGACATCTTATCTTTTATTTTATTTTTTTCCTGTGCAAAGATGAATCCTGGATATTGCTTAGAGAACGATCTCTCTCTCTCTCGCTGCAGGTTCTTTTTTTTTTGGTTGAGGTTTTCCATTCCCCAGACGCTGTCGCCATATTAAAATATCCATAGCGGTTGACAAACACTGACGAAGGGGGTGACGGGGTGTTCTTCCAATTTCACTGAGCTGCAACCTCAACCCTCCCCCGCTTCCTTCTGCCACCAAATTCTGCTTCCAGGCCTCGTTTGTGACGATTTATAATTGTCTCCACATTCAACGAAAAAGAAAAAAAAAAAAGAAACACTATCTTCAAAAAACAAAGCAACCGCACATTACAAGTTGCTCTGATCTCCCTTCGGTTCTAATAAATCGAAGAGTTCGATGGAATAAATAAAGAAAACGGTTAAGATATTAAATATTACAGAACTTAAAGCCTACTTTCCTTTGTATTTTTTTAGTCGTGAAAAAGACAAAATGCTTACATTTACATTCAAATACAATAACTATTCATTAAGAACAGTATAATTTCTTTTTTATTTTCTGGAAAAAAAAATTAAATAAAACAAACAAAAATCAAATCCACGCGCAATGGATTTAGCTTAAAGGATTTAATAATGATTGTGTAAAATAAAGAGAGATAAAAAGAATAGAAATTCGTTGTTTAGATTCCAATGATTTTCTATGGGAAATTCCTTCACCTTCTCACGCTAATTTCACAACAAGAAACCGTTTGGAAAAAAGATTTCAAATAAGAATTCAATGTCGTCGAGTGGTTCAAAAGTAGGCCTACTAATAGGAGACCGGTGATCACAATTTTATGAATGATTCTAAGGTCGTCCCGTAGTACACGGTTTCGGACTTTCGGTAATTCTGACAGATCAACGAACTTAGAAAATTATTACTGTTTATCTACGTGTTGCGAATTTTCTTTATTCTTACTGCGCTTCAGTTATAAAATGACCTTGAATTGTGTAAAAAAATTAATAATTGTTTAAAAATCGAACTTCTGAAGCATCCTAGGGCGACTGCTGTTCCTTGACTTCACGACAGTTATTCGGATTTCGTAAAGGAACTCTCAAACGCTTGAATGCTTTTAAATTTTCGTAAATAATTAAAAATATTAAATTTTTAATATTAAAATTAAATTTTAATATTTACGCAAGTTAAACTTTTCTTTAATTATGTCAATACGGGAGCCAGCTTTATTTCTCCGTTAATTCTGATCTGCAGCCGCGACATCATTGGAATCGTCTCACTCTTTCAATCGAATATCAACTGAAAGAACTTTTTTTTTTTTTTCTAAATTAGCGATCAAGCTGTAAAATTACTACTCATTGGCTTGAATCAAAACTTTTGTTACATCGGCTTCGAAGATAGATGGTCTTACAGAGCGTGGTGTATCTTTAAAAGAAAAATCGTCCGCTTTGATATCGGAAACCCTTTTTTGGGAATGTTGTATCAGTGAGAGCATTCTCTTCACTTAAGGCACATTTATATTTGGAATCTGCGTTTTTAACTTTTCTGAAATAATAAACATCATTTCGAAAATGTACTTTCAAATTTTAAAATAATTTCTCAAAATTGTAATTAATTATAGTTAATTATAGTTTAAGGTAAAATCTGTGGTAGACCCTACAAAATAACTACGCTGTGTTCTTGATATATACTGTGTTTTGAAGTGTGTGTGTCTGTTAGTTTCCAAATATCAAAACAAATACCAAACACTTTGTTTTCCAATGACTGGTCGTCATGAAGTATCGTTGGTGGCCGCCTCCACATCCTGTCTGGCAGTGCCTCTAGTGGAAGTAGCCGTAAGCAAATCAGCGTCAAGTTGCTTCAATAGACCACTGATAACAAAATAAACAGTTTGATTTCCTTTGGCAGCAATTTCCAACGTCAATTTTCAGAAGGGTCATTCATAATTCAAACTCTAAATCTACGCCCTCAAGAGCGGCCATTGAGTGTGTGGTCGATGCAAACGTGTCGAACGCTCGATTATTTGCGCAATGAATTAGGGGTCGAAAGAAGCGGGAATAAAAGGATAGAGAATCCCACTTAGAACGAAGATAAACTAACGATTTGACAGATGACGATTTCCATCCCATTATGTTAAAACTAAATTCCTCACAATCAAATTGTACCGATTCGTTGATATCTCAAATTGTAGTTTAAAGACTATAAGTTTGGAAGAGCAAGAGAAGGCTTTCAGACAGGTTAAAGAGAGGATAGACCTTCCAAAAATACATCC
The DNA here is from genome assembly GCA_023159025.1 of Thereuonema tuberculata. NCBI lineage: Eukaryota > Metazoa > Arthropoda > Chilopoda > Scutigeromorpha > Scutigeridae > Thereuonema > Thereuonema tuberculata. Next base: position 69,592,594 of record JAFIDM010004315.1, read on the forward strand.
AACTATTTGGATAGAGGAAAGTTTTTAGATGTGAGCCCGGTAGCCGAGTGGGTGGCTGCGGGTTGGAGGTGGCGAGATCGATTCCCGGCCTCGGCGGAGGGCGGGGATTTTTCCATGCTCCATTCTCCTCCAAACGGGTCCTAGGGCCTACCCAGCCCTCTGTCGAATGGGTATCGAATTTCTTTCCCGGGAGTTAAATGCGGGCGGGCGTCGGGCTGACCTCCCGCGCCCCAAGGGCCTGCATAGGCCTGTTATGGGTCCCTTTTAAATTCTCTTTTTAAATTTATGTTATATTTTTAATTTTGTTTACAAAAACCTTCAGAAAGTTTTAAGAGATTAAAGCGAAATATTGGAAAATGTCTACAGTGTAAAGTTTCAGGAGTTCATTTATGTGTTTATCTGTTTTTAAAGAAGACGAAAGATACTGATGTACGTAATTTTGAACATTAAACTTGTTTCCTTTTTTTTTAAATGTCCTCCTTAAATTTTTCTTGTAAGTTTACTTCGGAAACTAAGGATCACCAGATGACCCGTCTCGATATTTGTCTCCCTATTAACTTTTGAACCACTGGATTGATCTTCTTGAAACTTGATATGAATATTTAAGAACTAAAAACGCTCTCACTTTTACATTTCAAATCTTTTCCAAATAGGTTCTTGTTGGGAAAAATCACTGGAATGCAAACAATGACTTTTAATTTCCCTTTTAGCTAATCTATTAATTAGCGTGTGATTTAACCTGATGAAAGTTCAGATTTACTCCCTAATTAATGGATTTACAGGATTTAAAGGTTACTGTTTATATTCCAGTGATTTTCCATAACTTAAATGGAAGTAGATTTAATTACTTTTTTTTTCCTTCAGAAAATGGAAAATTTGTATTGTTTGTGTTAATCAATAAATAGCAGAATTTGAAAATAAAATAAGCTTTTTGTTCTGAAAAATATAAAGTACAGAAATAAAACCACTCCTTCATCTTAGAAAACATCATATCTATATTTCAGCCCAATGACGGGTCTTCTTCAGGATAAAACTTAATACAGGAAAATAAAGAGAAAAGAGAAACATCTCCCTTTCTCTTTCAAAACATGATCGAATAATTACAAAAACAAATAATCATAATGGTACAAAGCAAATTGTAACAATTACAAAAAAACAAATGTATCAACCGACTTCTTGCATCTATTATTCACCATGATTGTAATAATTACAGAAAATGATTTAAATAAACTATCAATCGACATCTAGTGTCTATTATTTAGCTGAAATATAGATATGATGTTTTCTAAGATGAAGGAGTGGTTTTA
>JAFIDM010004315.1:69593910-69613020 GCA_023159025.1 Thereuonema tuberculata
TTCTGTACTTTATATTTTTCAGAAGATTATAATATTATCGTGAGGATGAGATAAGCTTTTTGTTGTTTGTTATATATTTTCACATCAGCTCGTTTCAGGCATATGCTGCTGTGTGTGTGTTACACACTCAGCGCTACAACTTTTTAAGTATTACATTAAGATTATAAACTGCATTTTAACTGATATCCAGATGGCAGTAATGCAGATTAGTACTGTTGAGGCGTGCATTGTACAACATTGGGACAATCATGGAATCGTATCTTGAGACTCTTAAATATTACGCTAATGATTAAATATATAAAAAAAATACATCGTTAGCTATATCAAGATGGCAGGAGAAAATTTGAAATGGTTTCAACCCAACTTAATCTCGTCTATGCATTTCACTTCCAAAACCAATAATAAAATATTGAAAACTCTTTTCTTAAAAAAGACAGAAAAATCAGAGCAAGAGGAGACCCACCGATCTCACAAGAAGTTCTTAAAATCAATTTCCAGCATTCAAAAGAAAAATTCCCAATCTTTTTCTCTTCCATTATTATTTTTTTTTTACTTTCCCGGGACGCGAATCCGTCCGCAAAAGTCCGGATCCAATTTGCAAACGGTGCGTACTTTTGCCGGAAAAGTCAACGATGACAAATATTCATGAATTGCAAAAAAATAAGCCGCACACGAAGAGTCTTCACTGCGGTCCTCTTGAGATCTTCATGTGATTTCGATATTTTTACTTTCCCAAAATAAGACGACGAAAAAAGAAAGTTTCTCCGAATGACAAAGAAACGGTATTTGTTCAGCTGCCCGACCAAGAAAGACCCGAGTCCTTCAGTTTTTCGTAAGACGACATCACTTAAAACTCTATTCAAAAAATCATCAGTCGAAACTCACATAAGGATTGTCCCACTCCCTCGTCCGTTTAAAACATCTGACTCACCAGCTGATGCAGTCGTTCGTTAATACAGTGCTTTGCCTGCCTTTATGGTTATGCAGGATATTTACTTAAATGACGTCACATATCCTTCCGCCTCCTAACTTACACCCGTTTTACAATTCCCTGACTTGTGATTGGCGAAAAACATTTTCAAAATTAATTTCGATAATTCAAGAAAGAAAAACAAACTAACATTCACAAAAATTATTTATACGTTGCAAATCCGCGGATAACAGTTCCGTTGCAAGTACTAAAACGAAGTATACTTTGAGTTGGGACTATTTCCTTTGAGACATTATATGGGATTACAATTCCTCTATGTGAAATTGAGTTTTAATTTGCAAAGAACCTTTCTTCGAAGAGCGATACTGGTAACTAAAACCCAGCAAACTACATTATAACCCTAACCCTCGTATAATGTAGGATACAAAGTGTATGTTGAAAAGACAGCGGTGCAAATCAAACGATAAACATTCAGCTAGTTTTGATAACTCGCGATCATTTATCGCAACCCTTCAACTGATACACGCAATAAGATCTTCAGACCAATTTACATCAAAACCAACAGACAACTGTGAAACTTTTCCCTACACTTCTTGAGCTAGAAGCGTTTTTGGATTTCCAAGTATTGCAAAGTGGGAGATCTGATTGTGTTATCACCTCCGAGTCTAACCTACAGAACAAGTGGGATTTAACAACATTAATCTATCAATTAAGTTTCAACATTCTAAGGGAAGTAGTTTGTGATTACAAGCACTTTAACAATGTATGTACTATGTAGGGATTTTTTTTTTTTGGCTCTATCTCTATCTAAAGATCTCTAATGTATCAATTGTATTCAATAGAGATCTTTCTATTAGAAAGTAAAATGAAAGACTAAAATGTCATTATTATAAATAGCTTTTGAACTATCTTTATCCCAAACGGACGAACAGACACGAATTACACTTTAAATCTTTTCTATTATAGTTTACTTCTTCCGTCACTCCAATTAACGTATTAAGGAAGTTATGTTATCATTATATTTTATACAACGATATGTATATTATTAACGTTATATTTTTATAATGTTATAGTGAGGCAAGATAATTTCAAATCATCTTTTACGAATGCAGCTAAAAATCAGAATGTTTTTATTTATTCTAAAAATCGAATATCCCAGTCAGCCAAAATTTAAACACCATTTAAATACTAATAACAAAAAACTAAAAATGCTACAGGAGGTCTCATTAAGCAAAGAATCTTTTGCTTTTTAAGTAATTTAGTTTTTGAATTTAAACAAACACAATAATAAATAAATAAATAAATAAAAACTTCTCAGGTCAGCATATCTTATTTAACTTTTATTGTTATGAAATAAAGTGAATTTCAATAATCTAAGATCAGAAATAGTAAGGAATTCACATTGGTACATTTAACATTTTCATATTATACAATTTCAGGTTTTTTATCTAAATTAATAAAAGTAAAAAGGTATGATTGATTTGAAATGATCCTTAATTAGTGACAATTTTCCTGGATTCCACCCTCACCTTTAAACGTTAACTTTAATTATGTTTAAAAACAGAAAAGACGAAAAGGATTTAAAGTATTTTCAAATCGACATCTGAAGTCAGTGTTTCTGTGTAATTTCTGCATCGATTTCTTCTCCATGGTTTTGGAAAACGAATTAAACCATAAACCGCAGAATTCTGAGTTAGATGCCATCTCCACTGAATGGAATACGCGGTAAGTTTTAATAATGAGATTCTCATTACACCTAAGTAATAATCTAGTTTTCAGTAGAAAATCAACAACAATTTCTCGAAAGAACTCAAGACCTGCTGTCGTTTCATTGTTGATTCCTAAAATGTCTTTATTTTTATTTTCTTTCATTTAGCTAAAAAAAGACCAAAATTTATAAGATTATTGGAGAATTTATTCTTAAATTGTTGGTGCTCATTATTTGCAAAAAAATTGGAAAAAAAAAAAAACAGAATCTTGAACATTTTATCAAAGTAAACAAACGATCAAAGCTTAATCCAGTATAGATTCGGCAATGTTTCTAGTAAGGTACTAAGAATAAAACAATTAACAATGGTAATGTCTTTCTTCTGCCCTAAGTGTAAAAGAACAGATTACGTTAATCTCAAAGTATTAGCTGGGATTGAGACCTAGTATCAATCAATGGAACCTTATCGAAGAAATGGGAAGGTCCCGAGCAAACTTTCTTATAAAGAGAATAGCCCATTAGGAAATCCAAATAGTCAAGAATCGAGATCTCAGCAAAGCGAAATCAACGCTTTAGCAGTTTTCAACCTAGCATCTAGTTTTCTTCAAGAATCCGACAACGAGAGGCGATGTAACTCAGTTGGTAACGCGTTAGTCACAGCAACGGCTCGGACTAAGATACCCGGGCTAAGTTTTCCGGTCGAAGCCAGACAACAACGCGCGTTGGATTAACGATTCAATTCGACCAAAGCCGCGGGGGAGGAGGTGGATGAACAGAAATGACAAGTCTTCTGTGAATTTTCAAATCGCCCAAAGGACACAGAGAATTCAATGAACAAAATCAAATGCAATTAATACGAACAACAATTAAATGAATGAATCTTCAATTCGTTATTAACAAAATCCCGATAAATTCGAATGAAAGTGCAACAGAACGAGGCTGGAAATCTCCTCGGATTTTAAATTTCCTCAGTGCGATCGTCAATGAACTGAACGAATAATTCAATTAGAATACGAGAATGAATCATACAACTAAAACCCAATTGGTCTGGCAATCGATTATTTTGCATAATACACATTTGCGATGAGGAACTAACTGATTAATTGGGAATTCTAAGGGGAATGGGTGGACAATGTTTACATTGGAATCTATCAAATGGATACTGAGATTCAAATAACACTGCAAAGAAAACAACTAAGATTGTTTGCTGTACTTAAGCCTAACAACTCCACTACTTATTCTGCAGTTTAAATGGTAGATATTACGCCAAGAAGTACTATTACAGGATGATTCAACCCCCTTATTTCAAACGAAAGAATATCAAAAACTACTGCAAAACGTCTCAATTCCTGTGGGGTACCTTCTTTTAATTTGAATAGTAAGATCTAAAATCTGTATAAATAATTCAAACAAAATGTGGACGGGGATGCGAGAGAGCAAAATTTGGGAACCACTGCTTTACATAGAACTAAAGGCGAATGGCATCCACACACACACACACAAACAGACCACATACGAGATTCAGAAGCTCAAAGAGTTAAACGCCCTAACAGTTCGCATAAGTGTGAAGAACAGGAAACGCTTACTCCAATGATACTGAGATGATCTATTTCAGGTTTTACTCTTCGATGCTTTCATCTTTAATTTTTCTTTTCTTTTGACTCTTCTTTTTTTCTTCGAATTGAAGAGTTGAAAGCAACAAACAGACGACAATTTGGTTTAATGAATGAAAAGAACTGAGTGTGCTACAAAGGGGAACATTAAAGGCGCTTCTCCTAAAAGACCGTGTTCTTACTAAACGACTGCCGTTTAATGAGGCGTTAGCGGCGTTCGTAATGAACTCCCTTAAGACTCTTCATCGCCAAGTTCAAAAAAAGAAAAATAATTCCACCTTAAAACTTAAGTGGAAAAATTAATTCAGTGTGGAGCCTCGAGCTGCCGAGTTTATTAACCCAAGTGGATTAAAATACAACGATCTGAAGAGATCATCCGACGAAGACAGTGGTCACAGAAAAACTAAAGGGATTCACCAGTTCCCAAAATTTTTTTAAGGGCAGAGAACTTATAAAATTATTTCTCTCCGTCCGTCCGCACTGATTTACCAGGAAATCTGGTAGGTAGCAAGACAAGTACAATTTACCAAGTAATCTCACATTTCATAACGATCAGATGAAAATTAAGGGTCCTTCTACCGTTTTTTTAAAGCAGTTCATTTTGAAAGTTCTACGCTCAACTGAACCTACGGATTATCATCGATTTGTGACATTGGTGCCGTTAAGAAAACCGTGATAGAAGATTTTCACGTAATTCTCTGCGTCGACCAGAAAAAACAAAACAAAGAAACAGAGGACGAAGGCTATGAATCGATTGTTCACATAAATCTTCTGAGCGACATCTATAGTAGAAACCCATAGTTACATTATTTCTTTTTATCTTAATGCGTCCAGTCTTTTTTTTTTTTTCCTCCTGAATTGCAGACAGATCGAAAACAATTATCAACAATTTCAATTCTTTATTCATTGAATGACTGTTGCAGTTCAGGTGTGAGCAATCAGTGAAGGCAAACTTTAATTCACAGCTCCGCCTCCTAGATACTGTAGCCTATTTTTTCCCATATATATTAATAATCTTCATCACTATCCTTCCACTTCATAGATAATCCTCTTGATCACATAATGCGGATATTCGGAAATTTTGCTGACCATCAATGAAGGCTAATCACGTTATCTTTAGCAAATTCAGCAAAACTCTAATAATAGGCCCGAAACCATCAGCAATTTCATCTGCAAAATCATAAAGAAATGAATTTTCGTTACAAGATCTATCACGGGATCATCGCAGCAGTATGTTCTACTCTTGTCTAACTTCCAAAAGTATCTTTTAAAAACCAAACAGTTTCTCATTTCTAAATCTTTCAGTAACTTTGCTTTCTACTAAGGCTGAAAATTCCAGCTAAACTACAATGCTTTCATAGCAGTAGTTTCAAACTAAAAACAATTCACGACCAAACTGTCAATATTAAATTTCGTCGTTGCCAAAATCCAAAAGACAGACAGACAACGATCCTATGCAAACAGTAACAAAGCTAATCATGTTTATAAACTTTGTGTTACATTTGCCTTTAAACATGTAAGCTTTTTGTTTTGGTCACAAAGACCAGAAGTTTCGTGCAGACCTTACAGTAATTTGCATAACTCACTAATTATATATTTTCTTATGAGCGTAACAAATGTCTTGTTTCTTCCCCCTCTTTCTTCTTAAGCTTTTCCTGTCTCATATCTTTACACATTTCTCGTGAGAGTTATATTTTAAAGCCATTTATGATTGGTTGGTTCCAACGCCCATGCCAGATTTTGCCGATTAAGTCGATAACAACAGGATATGTCTACATTAAACCCAGCTCAAGAATCGACCCCAGGGCTCGATGTTATTAGCGAAATTGGAAGGGACTCAGCCCTAATCAAAATGGCTACTCTGTCGAAGCTCGAGAGAAAATTCCAGATTAGGATTACTGAAATAAACCAACAGAATACTGCTCTTAATTTCAAACACACTTATCTTTACGAATACCCTTCAAGAATTACCATATTAGGTCAAAAACATTTTTATCTTACGTAACCTATATTTAAAAAGCTTCAAGTGCCTACAATCATCCCTATGTGCTCTACGGCATCCCTCTGTGAAGTAAAACAACAAGACAAAGCTCATCTGACAGCTTTTGAAGGAAGTACAGCTGCAATCAATGAGACCTTGTCCTATTCATAACTTTCTCATACTCTCTGTTTATATTTACTTAATTATCGATTTTTATGTCGATGAATTATTAACGAAATAATATTTTTTTTGATAGAGGCGTGACCGAATTATGTCCACAAGTTCCTGTTTTCCATCGTGAGGGTGTTTTGACGTTAATTTCATACCAGATGTTACGAAGACGTTTCTTTATCGTGTTGTATCATTAGAATTAGTCATTTTCCCTCTGTAAATGTTTGGTTCTTCAAGTTACGTAATTCTTCACAGTACATTTAAAATCCAGATCTTGTTTGTTTGTTTTTTAACTTTCGCTTTATTTCTTTCTGTTGTTTAAAACAAAAACAAAAAAAGCGAAAAACGAAGGAATTTTCACTAATTTTCTCATCGTTTCTTCTTTTTTCGATTCTAAACAAAAAATTTAAAAAACTCTTTGCTACTAAATTTTACTAAACAAAGAAATAAAGTAATCGAAAAGTTCTCTGAAGAATTCGCCAGGAGGAAAACCCACAACCTGCACAGAATTTTTAACTGAAGTCTTGTTATTCCACAGTAAAATAAAACAAAGAACGCACATAACTAAATAAAACACAAATTCTCTGAGCTATTTTAACAAAAAATAGCTCAGAGAATTTGTGTTTTGTTTAGTTATGTGCGTTCTTTGTTTTATTTTACTGTAAAATGTTTCTAATGCACGTTACATTTCTTGTCTTGTTATTCCACTTAAACATTTTTTTTTCTTGTTTGCCTGTACGCGCATCACAGGTAAACGATCAACCTTGATAAATTAAAAGTTTGGGGATTTTGACCACCTGTATATATAGACAATAGATGGGGATCACTTAATCTACATGACGCTTGTGGGTAGCAAAATGGTCAAAGACAGGAGTTGTCAAGTGGCTACTTCAAAAATCCCGCATCTAGTTTGGTTTTCTGTGGTGTTCTGGAAGGGTATGATTAGGGTCAGCAAAATAGTCTACAATTGTGAATGGTACAACAATATAATAACACTGTTTGTCACCCACGCTGTTTAGCAATCCAACAAAACACAATCAACAATATTTGACGGATGAAAAGTCTATAGATGGTGATAACTAAGGCTCGGATTATATGCAAAATACATATTTGTTATTAAGAGATAGATCAACAAAATTGTAAGTTTTCTAAGCATATCTAATGTTTTTGATTAAAATAAGCCAAATAAAAAATGCATATTTGGCATATATTGGAGCTTAATTCGTAATATCTTGTGCATATTTTTGTGAAACTAAGTGCATATATATGCGCATATTTTTACGGATTTTTCGTGCATATAATCCGAGCCCTAGTGATAACTATTAAGTTCATATAACTGGCAATATTACAAAACTAATTAATGTATTAATAACAGTCCAATAACTAGCACTCTACCGTCGATGGTCAGATTCACCATTATAAAAACTTAATTACAACTATTCCATCATGCACTGTATAAATTAAAAGGGTCTATCTATCAATAACAATATTGTTATAATTATTTTGATTTATAGATATTTTATTACTTCTTTATATTAAGACCTTTTGTTCACATAACAAAAATTTCTTGAAAGAAATTAAGAGTTTTGAGAAAATAAAACTTAACGTGCGCAAAAAGAAATTAAGACAAGAATGCCGGCGCACAAGTGTAGGATAAGAACTTTATAAACACATTAAAAAACAATCGGTTTCGGGTCTTTAACGAACCTGTCTCAAGTGGGTACAAATTGAAAAAAAAAAACAAAAAAACAAAAAAACAAAACAAAACATGCATTATATAACAAAGTCGGAAAGTTAAATTTAAATTTATATAAAAGAAGTGGAGGACTTGAGGTCAGCCTTCCGATTGGCTCAAGTTATTTTACATAAATTTAAATTTAACTGTCCGACTTCTGTTATAATGCATGTTTTTTTCAATTTGTATCCACTCGAGAAAGTTCGTTAAAGAACCGAAACCGGTTGTTTTTTAATGTGTTTGTAAAGTTTTTATCCTACACTTGTGCGAAGGCGTCCTTGTCTTAACTTGAACATAACAAAATTTCAAAACTTTATGTTATTTGGTCGAACAAACAGCGGTAATTCTCCTCATATGGGAAAAAGGAAAACAATTCTCCATTATTTGTTGTTTAAATCCGATTTAATTTTAATCCTATCAAAGCACGCGGAATTAGTGGATGCCTTACAAGGATTAATGGTTGGACTGTTTAAGTGCTTTTGTCATCTTCCTGCGCTGATTAGTAAACAAGGATCCCAACAAAAGAGTCGGAGATCGTCTTTAAATGTGCACGTCAAGTTTCAACAAGATCCATTCGACAATTCGAAAGTTATTACTACCCACATACAGTGTTTTAAAGAATCAAACCTTTAAATACGAAAGTAAGCTACGCGCCTTTCTATCAGAGTTATTTTCAGAGCAAGTGAACGACACCAGTTATGTAATTGTAAAATCCTGTTTTATTCCAACGATGAGATTCAAACAGAAACTAAGGAATAAAACGGAAAAGAAAACGAAAAAAAAACTTCTTTCAATTTAATTAAATTCAACTATAGGTAAAATTTTATGTAACTTACTATTGAATAATTGAAGAGCTTTTTTTTTTTAATCCAAAATGGTCAGAATTTCGTATTATTAATACTGTGTCGCTTCAATCAATAATTTATAGAGAATCCACTTTAAAAGAATAGAATATTACATCTGCTTCTGCTGATTAAATAAGAGAAAGAAAAAAATTTAAAAAAAAAAAAAAATATTCGAGAAACTTAGAATTCCGGTTTTCTCTGCCCGGCTGCTCGAGCTAATTTTTCTTCATTGAATGAGGTCACGTGTTTGCGGAAGACTAAGTCTATTTGTCGAGGTACGAACTTAAAATTATCGGGGAATTGTTCGAGTGTTCCCGATATTCAACGGTTGACGGCACTAATGATTGATCAAATGATTCTAGAGTGGAATTAACAGAGGCAGCTGCAAATCGAACTCTCTGGAAAAGATGTAGGCAGACTGGGATATGAGTTGGCCATACCAGGCTCGATAACCTCCAACCCTTGTCCACGACTTGAATGGCGCCAGAACCATAATGGCCTTTATCGAGTTAACGGTGATTAAAACAAAACAAAACAAGAATTTCAGAAGAACATGAAGCCTACTTTCCTTAGTGTGTTATTTCTTAAAACTTACTTCTTTTATTTTTATATTAATAAAAAAAAAAAAAAAGAATTACATCCTCTTTATTTATTGCTGTTGTGTTTATTAGTTTTAATCGCATCGAACCCCACGCGCAATGGATTAGCTAAAAGGATTTAACATTCACTATTTAAGAGAATGAAATATTAACAGAAATAAGACAGAAATCCGTTATGTCGATTCCACTGCTGTTCTAAGGGAATTTTCTTTTGCCTTCTTTCGCTAATTTCTAGAGCCACATGGAAAAGATTTCAAATCTAAAAGTTGATAGTCTCTAATTCTAGAATATTCCACGTTTCAAGAAGACCCATCCAGCACTACAAAGAATTTGAATAAAAACACACAAACTGAGTTGTTGACTGTCGTCTCTATATTAGAAAGTAGGCAAAATGTAACGGATTAATATCGAATATTAAAATACAAAATTATTCAGGAAATACAAAGAAATAAAACAATATGTACAGAAGACAAGGTCTACATTTACTTTCGTGAACCTCCTTTGCAAAGTTGAAATGTTTTTTACTATTTTAAGTAATTTTAAAGTATAAAATAAATAAATAAATGAAGGGATCTGTAGATGTAGTTGATAATTTAATAAAACTAAATATATATATCGAGAGAAGTTTTTGGCAAGAAAACAAAGTTAATTTCAAAGAAAGTAAATTTATGTAATTGGTTTTCTTTTTTGCAATAAGGAAATACGATATTTCGGAATTCCGGGAAACCAGTTCCTTGGGGGAAAGAGGGAGAAAAGAAAAATAAAAGAACCGGAAAATACTTATTTATTATTTACTCTATTTAATTAATCCCATTTCTTGTTGTTTAAAGAGAAGTTCCTCGTCCTCTACCAATTCGACTAATTACAACGTTGTTTTATTAATAATCCGAGTCCTTTTGCCTGACATGGCCCCCATTATTAATTCATATCAGTCTGGAATTTTCATCTAAAGTAAATCGAATTATTCACTTCGGGAGAGTCCAATCCCCGTTGGCAAAGGGGTGTGTCGAAACAAACTTTGTGACACTAATCAACTCACTGACGAGCTACTATTACACACAAAGATTTATAATTGCATCGACTTTGGTATCAGGATTTTCTTAAAAATCTGTATATATAATTTAATTGCAATTTCCGATTCTCCCACGAGAGGATTAGAGCGATAGGATAAAGCTCAGTTTCTGAAAGTTAAAAGCGGGGGAGGGAAAAACCTCCGATACCTGTAGTAACGTAAGACATACATTAAAAACGTTGCCCAAATGACAGAAAATGGATTCTATGTTAAACTGAAAATAAAAAAAAAACTTTTAACTGAATTACAAGCGAAAAATGAGCCAATAGGCTCGAAAACAAATCAGATTAAGGATCAAAACGAAATCTTGAGATAAAATAGCTTCTAAGACATCATTTACAAGAAGCAGCAGCGAAAAGTTAGGGAAATATATTGAGTAACTTAATTACTAAGAAAAACATCTTTGCTGAACGAACTTTTCGAAAAATCGAATTATTTTCACTCTTTCTACGTAACGGGAAGATTAAAAGGATGATCATGTCTGTGCATTCCTCTAATAACTTCTGATCCAGCGAACGGATCTTCTTGAAACCCGACTTACACGTTTATGGACAAGAGACGATTTATCTCGAATACTTGGAAAAAAAAAAAAAAAACCACTTAAACACACACACACACAAAAAAAAGCAGATCGGCCAAAGCAAAACATTATTTGTCTGAAACATTAAAATGAAAATGAATAGTTGTAACTAATAATAATTATCATATGTTGTAGCTTTAAGTTATTTTAGGAACTGGACTGAATTTTATTTCCAAATAACTTGTCGCGTAATTCATAATAATAATAATAATAATAATAATAATAATAAACTTGATTATTTGTCAAAATTAAAAATAAGTTTATTTAAATAACTTAATATCGAAGGTCTGTCGGTGACGCCAAGCAGTAAGTGCAACTAACTGAGAATCTGACTGTTTGAATCAGACAGCTCGGCGAGGAAGGACTAATTCCAGTTACTGTGTTCGTGTATTTTTTCATCAATATTCTCGAAGAACAAAATAATTCTCTAATGTATTCCCTCACAATAGTTCCATACTGTAAAATTATTTCGCTAAAATCATGTACAAAACCATCGTATTATTATTATTATTATTTTGGCGGACTGTGCACTAGGTTTATTTTTACATTTATATATATATATACATATATTGCAATTATGTTTTATAAATAAATAACAAAACACATTGAGAAATGATTACGATTTTATTCTATCGATGCTTTTTAAATAAATGAAAATATTCTTGTTTCTCAAGATTTGCTGGTTCTATAATTGGTAAGGCAATGAATGGTGTCGTGATTGGTGAGATATAACATCCTTTTGAAATAGAGTCTGTCACGTGCAAACGGGCAATGCACCTTAAGGGCAATGAAAATAATGTTACTGCAGTACGACTTCAAAATGGCGGAAGGATATTGTCTGTAAAAAAACAAAAAACATTTGACCCACAGTTCTAAAGTCTTTTTTAAAACAGTGGTAAAAGCAACGCCTTCATTTCATCTTCCTTTAACTACTAAACCATCTTACTAAAGAACAGTTTAATATAAAGTAAAGTGCGAAGTGAAAATTCATCAATCATTGTCTCTTCGTAGGAAGAGAAAGACGTGCCATTCTTTTCCAAATTTTCCTTTAAAAAGTTAAATTGCAACCAATTATGCTATCAAATAGTTCCGGTGATCTAACGAGCCATACAATTAGGCTAACAAATTTAGTGTGTTGGCTAAAATTGAATATTTCCCCAAACAAAACGAATTTAACGCAGTCTCTTAACGAGTTCCACATATCAAAAGCGTTTTGGGAAATAATTACCTTCGTTCCGGAGGTTTGGCTACAATTTAGTGAAATTGCAGATTTATTTTTTTTTTTTTTCTGCATTTACAACAGATAAATGAAATATTTAAAAATGCTAATAAAAAGAAAAACAGACAAGTACCATCAAAAACACATTTGTCAGTTAATTGTTTTTTGTGATTAGATTCTAGATTCAAATGTTTATTTAAATTATTTAAAACAGCATTTTTCAGTTATCTTTTTTATTCGTATTATTAATATCAAATCATTAATTTTATTATTTATAACTTTTTTTTATTATTATTCTATAAGATTCATTTAGAAAATTCAAGAAAAAAACTTGTTACTGTAAAATGTCGGTGATGCTATCTAGCGATCATTTTCTGTATAAATAATGTGTGTTGTTCAATCATTGTTACGTATTGATGTTGCAATGCCTCTGATATTCCATATCTATCTATAAGACTATCAAATAATCATCTATTTTTCAGAGCACTTTATTATTCTTTTAAGTCCACATGAATTATTTGATTATTTGATTATTTATGGAGAAATGTTATTTATTTTATTGATCAAATTTAACCAGCATTTTCACAATTAAACGTTATTTTACTTTTACACTATGTTAGAGTTTCAAAAAAATGTAGCTCTCTTTATGTGAGACAGAACACGTAGGTCTCATTCTGATAAAATCAGCTTCCCTCCCAGCCCAAGCTTCCAAATGAAAATAAAAGAATCAAATTTGAAACCTTAGGATGTATATTTCTAGTAACTTCATTTTTCTTGTCAACGAACTGCCTCAGCTACAGCAGAGAATGTGAATGAGTTATTTCTTTAGAGAAGCATCACTGCGTTGTGATTCACAGAGGACAAATTAGCGGACAGGACCCCCAATTTATGAGTTAACAAAATAATTCACAAACTTTTAAATAAAAAAAAAACAAAAAAAAACTGATACCAAGCTACACAATAAGAAATTATTACATTTCCTAATGTATAGTTTGGTCTTTTCATTGATTATAGTAAAAAAGAAAAAAATAATATTAAAAAAATACCCAAAAAAACTTCAAAGTAAAATGTAGCATTATTGAAACTCAAGTGTTTTTCTTATTTTATGATCAGCAGCCTTAGAATCAACCCAATATTTAACTGCAATTGAATGGGTGAGTTGAAAAAGGTACATATTCCATAAATTTGACAAACTAAACTGAGATAGCCATTTTCTTCTTTGCACGTATATACATCCATTAAATAGATGGAAACATTTTAGAAACATATTTCTCAATTTTAAGTCTGCTTTCCAGAGCCATGTAAAAATGATTGAGTTGAAGAAGGGACATATTCCTCAACATATTTACATAGTTTTATGCTATAAAAAGTTATGTATCTATATATTTACAAAGCACAATGAGTTCGCTTCACTTAAAGGTATAAATCGATAATAGAACATTTTTTTGTAAAAAAATTAGTTTTCTTAAAAAACATTTTTTTAAAAACGTTTTCCAAAAGTTTACATTTGTGGAATATGTACCTTTTTCAACTCACACATTCAATTGTAACATGTCAGATGCATTAAGAAATTTCTAAAAGAACCTAAATTCTACTATTTTCAAAACGTAATTTTTTTTATAAAATTCCTTTATCATTTTACTTTTGTTTAAAGTGATGAAAGTGAAACAAAAACCCACGTTTATTTTCTGGAAAAAAACAAAAAACAAGAAGATTAATCCAGCTACTCAAAAGTTATTCGAGGATCGCGCACACACACACAGACTGACTGATTTGATAAGCCTAACTTCTTAATAAAGTAATCTTATTTCCACCATTCCTAAAAACGACATCCCATTTGCACCATGTTTTAATCCAGTAATCGTATCAGTAATCTTTAGGAAGAAGGACAGATTTAATAAAATCCTAATTTAAAAGCCTTCAAAAATATTCAGCCAAAGTTTTAGGATTCAATACTTATCAAGTTCAAAAGATAGGTAAAGGGATAGGCTACTTATTTTAGACAAACTATCGGAAATGCCTCCGCATGTGAGTGAGTTATATCCTGAAAGAAGTTTCACTGCGGTGTAACTCACAGAGGACAAATCAGCGGACAGGGGTGGGGGTGGGGGCCAACGACGAAAAATTGGACTCCAGAGGAACACTGGCCTAAGCAACATTCATCAGAACAGAGCTACAGCTAACAACACCCTGTAGACATTAAAGATGGTGAATTCATTAACAGTAAACGACTCTGAAATGGAAGAAGGTGTTTGATCAACGCCAAGGCTTCAATCGACTGCTGATACTTAATAGGCACAGCGATACGGAAAACAAAAGTGCATTAACAAATCAGTCAAATTCAAGAGAAAATTTTACACAAAAGTGTTTAGAAAATCATAAATACACGGTCAAAATGGCACAAAGAATTCAAATAGAGGTTGGGCTTTAGATATCCAATGAAATTTCAAATTTCACGTCTAACCACCTCACCTTACTAAGCCCACCGCTACGTTATTTAAGGCGCTACGAGCAGTAGTTGATAGAATGTGCAATTCTGTGAATTTATGCTTTAACAGTTTACCAAACATTACAACTTGTTACTGAATTTCTCAAAATACTTTTCAAATAACATTTAATAACTAATACTCATTGTAAAGTAACATATACTCATACTAATTTGTGAATTCTTGAGTTGTGATATTATTGTTTACTTTAGAAGAAAAATGGCTCGTCAAAGTCCTGTAAAAAGGACGAAATATCGCCTTTTAAGTTTGTAGTTCTTTATGAGTATTAGTTATTACAACTTGTTATTGACTGCGTAATGAGAATCTATGATTAAAAAGGGAAACACCACTAACTCTATGTAGAAATGATAAAAGCTTGATAAAGCTGCCCTCTGCCAATTCCAGAACACAAAAGGCAGACCCAGCCTAAACTTGAGTAGCTAGGCTACCTCTCGTTTCCCATATTTTTATAAAGTTATTTAATTAAACTCCACAATGTTTTCGCATTATTTTAAAAACCCTCCTCTTTAATTCCGCTGCACTGTGTTTTCTTAGCGCTTCGAGGCTTTTCAAACAGTCCTGACAAATATGTTTACATCATTTAACACCAAACATTGTGAGATTTAATTAAATTTAATTAAATATATCAAGGATGTAACAAATAAAGTTCATTTCTGAAAGTTAAAAAAATTTATAATAGGAAATATTTCATTCCTTTAATTGGCTTTATAATGATGAAATATGCATTTTCACTTTTACCTGTGCTGCTAATTGTTTTAGGCACAAAATAAAAAAATGCCTTAATTTTAATAGAAATTCTAAAATAATACAATAAATATCAGTATTTACTATACAATTTTATACGTTGCCATGTGCACTATTTGTTCGACGGTTGGATTTTCTTTAAATTCTCGTCACAAAATTGTGCTTAGTTATCAACGGATCACACAGCAATTTTTTTTTTTTTTTTTTTTGATATCTTTTACATTTACGGAGGATTTTCCAAGAACGTAAATTTTATGATATTTATTAACTGCAGACATGAAGTTATACCGAAGGCCACTAGTATTATTTTTTTTTTTTCATTTTTTTTTTTAACAGGTAAAATTAAGGAAATAAATTGTTGTAAAGCAATTGTTTGATAAAAGATATCTAAAGGTCGTAGCATTAGCTGCAAAAGGTTTCTGGAAAAATCAAACTTTTGACCTTCTTCATTTCAAAGATCGAGGTCTTAAGTTTCCGTGACCCCGTTCAACACAAAGTCCAGAGGGAGTCGAGTTGTTTGGCGCGAATGGTTGAACTCACAAACACGACAAATCCGTTGACAATTGGCGATTTCTGTATGGATTCAGCTGCTACACAGACAAACCTTATCTTGTATCTTGAAATGAGTGGAAGACTTAATGAATCAACTACGGAGATAATTTGTGCAATTCTTTTCCTTTTGTATTTCAAAAAAATATTAGAAAAGCCTCTGGCGAGGTATTATTGTAGCATACATAATGGTCAGTATTGCGAAGTAATTAATACACAGTGAAAAATGGTTGATTATTATTAGAGAAAAATATAAAAATAACGAAATATGAATAAAAAAATCCATATCCACTGAAGTCACACTTTGCGAAGCATTCCTGTTTAATAATAAATAACTCTTAATTCTAGTAATTATTAGGTAATCGTAGACACTAGTTATAATAGTTATCTGAAAATAGATTGGAAATTCGCAAACTAGCAACTAACAAAAAACAAGTCTTATCGCTTGATACAAATACGATTACATTATCAACGAAAACAAGCCGCGAACTTTGCTTTCCGTTATTCTCTTTCAGTGTTATCCTAATCTGAGAATTTAGTGAATTAGAAATAAAGGTTTAAGAAACAAAAAGAGCATCAGAAATGTTCTATTACAGCGCCACAAAGTGAGACCACAGCAAGGACATTTGGTTGTAAGCCTTTATCGTCACAACTACTTATCACAACCAAAAAGAATAAATCTGCCTTCATTGAATAATGAAGCTTTTAAAGAGGAAAAAGAGCTTTATTTTAATTGAAATCTTGATTTAAATGATCAGATATGTCTGAATTTAAAGACCCGTGCGGCTAATATGGAACAGCTACAATTCGTCTTCAAAGAAAATCTTTCATTTGGAGCGCTAGAAAAGAGACGCCATCAAGATAATATTGCAAGCGTAATTCTATTAAGTCGCCATTTTACGAGCGCAGTTAAAAACCTTTTAAGAAATTCACACTCACATTTCAAAATATTATCGTATTACAAAATATTTTTAAGTATCTTTTAATTTTCATCACTTGAATATTCTGCCAATCAACGAGAAATTATTACAAAGAATGTAGCTTTATACATCGGAAGCGCAGTGGTGCCTCAAAGGAAAAAATACACAATGAAAAACTCACCAACTCTTCTGGCTGACGATAGCCTCAGTACGGAGACCTTGTTGTTTACAGTGACTTCTCCTGGCTGATGATCGCCAACGAGTGTGAAACAGCTGTTCTAGGATGTCACTTGTGAATAATTTGGTCTCATCCACTGTTGTTTTTTACTGTAGCTTTATTTTTGTAGTTAAGAAAAAAACTTTTAAGGTTTTTTTCCGGTCTATCTCTGCTTTTGTCTACTTTAGGAAACTTGTTAACCAGTGTAGGATCTTACTGAGAAACGTCTCATGAACGAGAGCCATCACTCACTTGAGTGTTTTGAAATGTGATCAGAACCATATTTTATATAGATAACAGCTCCGGAATCACTTTGTTCATAACCAAGTAACCATAAAACAAGCTCTTTGGTCGAAACATCACTCATTTAAATTACATTCACCACTTATTCTAATGTGTATTTGCGCGAAAGTGATTCCGGAGATTAGCGGGAAAATTCTTGTTCGAATAGATCCTGCATTTATTTGCTGTGATAACTTCACTTGGTATTTTTTTTTGGGTGGATGGTTGAAGGTCTGCTTTAAACTTTTACGTAACCGTTCGTGAGTAAAAAGATAAGAAATTTATGTTAACATCGGTTTATATGGACTACATCTAATATTGTACATATTTGAAATAATAGTTAAATGAGGAAGACAATAAAATGCTCTGAAATGTTAATTCTAAAATTCAAGACAAAGAACTCAAACGTGCAGCAAAATAAAGATTTCGCACCCTGAGCCATCATACCTGGACTGGGACAGCTGTTGCAGTCTTATTGGGCATCATCAGTCAGCTATACCCGTGATTAGGCTCAATGTGCGAAACAAAGTTTAAGAAAACCAACTCCGCAACAAAACAAGCAACAAAAAAAAAAAAAAAATACATGATGGAAACTGTGACCCCTCAAAGACTAAAATCAAGAAAATTAAAAACAAGAACAAAATGTGGATTCCAAATCCTTAGGTAGCACTCAGGCTGAGTGCTACCTAAGGATTTGAATCCACATTTTGTTCTTGTTTTTTATTTTCTTGATTTTAGTCTTTGAGGGGTCACAGTTTCTATCATGTATTCTTAATACCTCCCCTCGTACGCCTTTTGAGTCCTGCACTGGCTGATTAGCTCTGGCTGAGGAGAGCCTAATAAGCTCGAAACGACCGTCCCAGAGTATCAGCTCGACTCAAAAAGGCATTCTTATTTGAATAAAAAATAAACTGTATCAAAAACGGCTATAATTCCTTGCCTGGTCACATTCCAAGGCTCAAAGGAATTAACAAAAAGGATCGAAGATCCTCAACAAACAATTCGTAAAGAAAAATAGATTTTAACATGCAGAGGTTTAATAAAAAAAATAAATAACTTAAAACATTCACTAAATTTATTCATTTTTTTTTTTTTTTTAAAAGAGCTTAATATTCACAGCCGAAATATTCAATACTTAGGTATCGACTGTTTCCGAATATTCTGGATCTAAAAGGAATAATCTTGTCAAGTCCCAAACGAAATTTACATCTTTTGTTTTGCGATTTCACAGCAATTGTTAATCACGCAATGCACTGAACTTCAAAGCATTGATCCAGTGATCCATCAAAATGCTTATTATCATCTAAGAAAGAAAACGTATTATTCCCCGTCGGACTCAATTATGGAACTCAGTCTAATAATGAAAAGTCATTTGTTCATGTTTAAATAACACAATAAAAACTAAGGATCTCTGAAGAATACTGAAAGATTAAATAA
>JAFIDM010004315.1:69613030-69668312 GCA_023159025.1 Thereuonema tuberculata
TCAGTGAACTCTCCGGACTTGTGCGTTTTATTTTTCTTTGTAATTTGTTTCTCGGATTAACAGTTTGTCTATTGAGCATTGAATAATAAAATGGTGATCGCCCATTTGGCATATTTCAAAAATCAAGACTTGTCTCAAGCATAGTCAGTGTCAAAGACGTAATAACAATAATAACATATACGGTTTCACTGTGTTTCACTTACTGATTATTATTTTTTTTCGATAAGAAAAAAAAAAAAAAAAGGTCGTTACATGGTGAAACACGATTTAGGTCTACATCACCGTTCGAAACCATTGAGGAAAAACACAGACTCACAGGTTTACATCGAATCGCACTTACTCTGAAACATCTGCCTGGTAACATAGTTTTTTGGGGTTTTTTTTTTTTTTCCGCCACTGTTGTTATTACGAACTTTTATGAGTTTTTCATCTAATCGCACACACGACAATGACGAAACACAACTGAAATATTGATAAAACCCACAGGATTACGGCAGTGTCGACTTCTTTTCACGTTGGCCAAATCCTCCATCACTCACAGTTCATAGAGAGAGGCGCACCCAACAAGAGATGTGTTTTGAATTTTAAAAACGATAATTCATCGACAATGCTGCCGTAAATAGTGGGCCCCGAAAAATACATAAAAGCATCTGGCAAACACTGCTGCCTTAGAATACAAGTTAAAAGGGGGCAGCTCCCCTCCCCCCCTCCTTCAAATAAACTCCTCCGGAATAAGCGCAATATCTTCTGCCTGACAATTGTTAAAAAAATAATCTTTTTAATAAAATGGAAGACAACAAACACCAACCGTAAACCAAAGCCAAAACACTTCCGCAAGCCCCCCCCCCCCATCAGCCGCCAACGTTGCAGAAAGCCATATTGATGTGGAAAAAGTGTGTGATGCAGCGGCGGGTGGGAGGCAGACGAGAAAGAAAAGATGGTGACAGGCATAATAATGGAGACGCTGCTCCGAGGGGAAATATGGGACGGTAGTAAAAATGTCGATGGCTATGTCCCGACTTTAAAAGAGTAAAGAACCGGAATCCAAATGGCTCTTCGGGGAGAGATGAAGCAAAAGCAAAGGAAGGAACCCTTTTTGCCCCTCCTGGGACACCGCCGCAGATCAAACATTCATTACGATTCGCCTTAGCTTAAGCCAGAAACAAAGAAAAAAAAAAAAGAAGATTATCTTAATTGCACAGGAATTAACAAAACATTCCACTCAAAGAGGCTGTTCCTGAAGTTTCTTCCAAGGAGAGGTTGTAAATCTTCTAGAAGCTTCTGGTTTTAACCCATCAGTCACCACCTAAAAATAACAAAAGGTGGTGATCCACAGCAGAATCATGATTTCCTTGTAACAAATTAAGGTTATATGACATAAAAACTATTTTTCACTTATTCTATGCCAGTGGTTTCCAAACTTCTCTTGCTTAAGAAGCTTACAGGCTCCAAAAAAATATTCTGAGCATCTTTGCTCAAATAATTTTTTTGTTTCAAAATATATATAATTCTAATTAATACTATTCACACATGAATGACGTCACGTTAAATATGAATTATTGTTAACTATTACATATATTTTCATATTCAATTATATAAACTGTAACAAGGTATTAATGACTGAGCGTGCAATCATCCCTTGAGACACATATCTTCTTTCTTCGTCTGTTTGCACGAGCTTTATTCTAAAACAGCTGGACGTATTTTCTTAATGTTAGGGTGTGTAGTTTATTGAGGCTTCAAAATAAAACATAGTTACATTTATTTTTGTCTCCACTGCTACCTTTTCTCAAACTGTCACCCGAGATCCCTCATTAAAAAGGCTGGATTTGTGTTTTTAAAATAGGTTTCAATGTTGTATGTTCCTTCATTTGATTTCCAATCCATGCCCTTCGTTACTTGCTCACTACGCGATAGATAATCGAGGGTTATCATTGACAATTATGCTTCTGAGAGAATACAAAGTATCTAACCTCAATAAAAGTTGAACTAAGGGTTTTTTTGATGAAACAGCAACGGTGGCCATACTGCGCCAGGAAAATCTGCGACCTCAAAAGGAAGATGACATTTGCAAAGCAGAGGACATCATCAATGATGGAATTCTGCTCGCCTGACGTCATCACGGTGATGTATTTCCGGTGATTTAAGGACGCGACATGTCCAATGAATCACCTAAACTTCGCTTCGATTTCTTTTTCCCCATCTATTTATATAAGATAGAAGAAAAAGTGAAAGTTTTTGCAAAATCTCTAATCTCTTTTGGAAACTCTTACCTCTTCCAACAAGAGTTCTTTTCTCTCTCCGTCTTTGATTTTAAAGTTTTATTTATTGACCGATGTTATGAAGACTCACAATTCCACTTAAAACATTTTCTTCTTTGCATGCCTGTATTGCTACCACCCTAAAACCAAATTGAATAAGTAGCTTATTTATAATCCAACGTAAAAAGTTAAGCATGATTATTTTGACCTCTCCTTCCTCCCTTTAGTCCAGAAAATTGATATCTTCAGACCTGCAAGATCAGTCCCTCTATGACAAAGGAGCCATTAATAGTTTACTTAGTTCTTTTTCATGAATAATGATTCAATTTAATACACTGAAATATCACAAACATTATCACAATATTCCACTCTTTTAATCTATATTTTAAAACTAATTCAATAATTTTATTCAAAAATTTAATATCCTAAATTTCAATGTGTCTTTAAGAGGAATCATCATCTGGTGTAAATCCGAGGGTTATTTGTGCGTCGACAGGGCTTTCAGAAGCAGACTGCGTTCGAAGATGACAGGTGACAGTGCATTCCTACCACAACCGGAAACAGAAATCTTAGGCTAATTTGGCTCACTCTTAACTCTGCGTTGGGATTCTGTAGATCCGCCACAATCTCGTATTTATCTCTCTCGCTCCCAATGCCAATAACACTCATAACTCCGTGTGTATCTAACCCTCGCGTTTCGATGCTCAAGTGTTTCTTCATTCTTATTTGCGTATTCGTTGAGTGCGGAATAACGACGGATGGGGAAACTCGACTTTCACCGCTGATTTCTTTCGTGAAGTGCAAGCAACCATCAATATCCAATCTACATTGGTACACAATGGAAAAACCAAAGAGGATTTGCCCACAGAAACCAAATTACCAGATGCTTCGGCGGAAGTCTCGCGCAGTTCTCGCGGCGAACGTCAGTCAATTACTCGAAAGCAACACTAAAAATTAGAGGCTCTCCACCTACAGTAAAGGTTTCAACAGCAATGTTATCAATGCGATAACAGCTTTGAATGGAATAATAACTCAAAAAATCCAGTAAAAAAAAATTGCTGTTACTTGGGTAAAATGGCTACCTACGAAAAACGGAAGTAAAACCCCAATAAAACTTACGTAAAAATTGAATCGGCTGCTGTTTTTAGACTTTTTATTTTTTGAATATATATTTTAACACAAGTTACACCTTTTATCTTGAAATTTATTTAATAACTCTAAATTTCGCTGAGGCTATGTAAACATTGCGAGCAATATTTTTTTTTTTTTTTTAAATAGATGCCTTTAAAAACAATAGATGCTAATGGATTCATGCATTTGTTGATAGTTAGGGAGAACAAATTCTATGTGAAAACGAATAAAAATAACAGAATCCTAGAAAAAAAAAAATCGAATAACAGTCTATTTTCCTAAGAATGTTACTTACATTTTTTTTTAAATTCATGAAAAGAACAAAACGAAAAGCTTACATTTCTTTTCCAATTGTAATATTTACTGAACACAAATAGTAAACATTGTCCGTTTTTACGATTGAATCCACAGTATTTATTTAAATTATCTGCTTCGGATTAATTTTAATCGTATCAAACCATGCGGATTGGATTAAGATTTAAGACAATGAAATATTAAGAGAAATAGGATGGAACATCCCTGTTTGGATTTCAATGCTGTTAAAAAATAGGGATTTTTTTTTTTTATCGCTTTCTCGCGCCTTTTTTAGGCAAGGACCCCCTTGGAACACATTTCAAATCGTACTGGGTCTTCGAATGTAGTCCAAAAAAGGTCAAACTACTTTAGGGGGCGTATAAACTTAGCCATTGCTTTGAAGAGCGTTATTTTCCAAGCAAGCTATAATGGCGCTTCGGAATTGTCTTTGTGCATTCTTATAAGATTTCCACCGGAATAATAATCAAAACATGGTCAGGAATTTTTCTTAAAAGGAAATTCAAAACTAAATTACATTTCTACAAAAAAAAAAAAAAAAAAAGAATCATTAATCAGTTGTAGGCAAGAATTAAAACGTGTACAAACAATTTGGCAACCATTTCGAGCAGAAGATAAAAAGAGGAAAAAAAAAAGCACAAATATTTGCAGAAATATTTTACCGAAAAGATACTGATCTTTTCGGAAGGGGAGGGAGGCGAAGGAACGGAGAAATGGAATTGTAGCTCCAAAGATAAACATTGAAAGCATCTGACGGTGCTAATTAAAGCCGAGCTTTTCTCAAGAAATGACGGGAAATTTATTAAGATATAATGTAAATACAAAGAGAGGGAAAAGAAATTATTGTCTGAATTCCTATTCGCTTTCCTTTCAAAAGAGGTTTTACTTTATTTTTTTCTTTTCCCACTTCGTTTCATCAAGAAAACTAGAAAACTAACTAGAAAAGTTACACTAAAAAAAAAAAAAAAACAACTAAAAATAGAAGGTTGAAGAACTTAAAGCAAACTTTCGTAAAAATTCCTCTGTTTTCTTTTTTTTTTGTTATTGTGAAAATAACAAAATACGAAAAGCTTTTCTTTTCAACTACATGTATTTGCTGAATACTACAAAAAAGTACAAACTTCCATTTCTGAAAAGAAACAAAGAAAAACTAACAATAATAAACAAATGTGCATTATTTACTTAAATCCTTTAAAGCGAATTAGTCTTAATCATTTCCACTGAATGGATTTCGGATTAATATTAACTGTTTAAAAACACTGCGAGATTAACAAAAAAAACAGGATAGAAATCCATTGTTTAGATTCCAATGCTTTTCTGTGGGAACTTCTGTCGTCTTCTCGTGCTAATTTCTCACTTGGAAAAGATATCAAATAGAAAAGTTAGATCCTCTGTAGTCCTTAAATAGGCATACTAAATTTGAAGAAGATACATTCAGAGGTCCAGAAATAGTCAGACACATTCGTAGAGTGACCTGATGATACGCCTCTCTTTCTTAAGACAGTTAAACTAAGGCTAATTATGTACTAAGGATTTTTTTTTTTACAGGACAGGGACGAGGGATTGACGAGGGAGGATGGAGTTCAACTGCAAATCCAATGAAACAACTTCGTAAATATTATTTTTTTTTAGACATTGGCTGAATGGACTGCAAATAGGATAACGAAAAGGAAAAGAAAATGAAAGAAATGCTTTCCCTCAAATTCATTATGTTTTAACCTACGATTCCAAAAGGAAACGAAGCTCATCAAATTAGACAGTCACGTAATAACTGGACGGATCATCTTGAAACTTGGTATGCATATTCTAACGTTTCTATTTGAAATCTTTTCCCAGTGGGTCCTTGTCAAAAAATTAGCACGAGAAGTCAGCAAAAATTATCACAGAAACATTGGAATCTAAATATGGATAAAGTTGTTTGAATTTCCGGATTAATAGTACTTTAAATAAATTTGTTTTGAAGTTATTTATTTGTTTTGAAGTAGCGAGGCAGACTTTTAATATCTAATTGTTTTTAGACAATCAATGTTAAAGTATTAGGTAAGACTTTGTGTTTGGTTTGATTCCAATTCAAAATGAATTTAAATCAATTCAATCCATACTTGATTCTGTTTTTTTTTAAACAAAATGATTTTTTTTTTTTTTTTACTTTTGTATCGATATATTCGTATTGGAATACAAAAATCAGCTTTCGCTTTTATAGTTTTGTCACGACTTCACGACGAAAACCAAACAAATGTAAGTTACCTACAAAGAAATTTTAAGAAAATATATTTTAAGAAAAGTAATGTTTAAATTCTTCCGAACTTTCTTTTCTTTAAATGAAATGAAATGATTTATTTTCTATTGGGATTCAAAGAGATTTTACGCTCTAAAGTCAGTTCGTTTAGAGCCAATCAAATGCATTTCTTTATTTTTTAATATCTCGGAAAGCAAGACCTTCCATTCATTTCCCTTTCTCAGGTAGAAAGCGGTCTGGACGCCATTG
This sequence comes from Thereuonema tuberculata, assembly GCA_023159025.1. NCBI lineage: Eukaryota > Metazoa > Arthropoda > Chilopoda > Scutigeromorpha > Scutigeridae > Thereuonema > Thereuonema tuberculata. The sequence goes on from JAFIDM010004315.1 coordinate 69,619,223, forward strand.
CTGTGATAAGGACATCGTTATTTGCTGACCCTCGTGTGGACAGTGGAATCTCGGTCTATTCCGTGACACATCTGAGTCGTCGTCCGATAACCCCCATCAGCCCACGCCGTCCCATAGATCAAGAGAAGCGCACGCCTAATTAATTTGGGACAGCATTTAAGGTGCTGCTATCAGATGACACGGAGCGTCTTAGAAGACAAACCTTCAGGTCGACCCGAGATCTTTCCGAAGGAGTTAAATGATACGCCCCGGCACCGGCTTCCAACCGAAATGCTTTCACATTAATTAATGTTGCATTTTAATCGCGATCGTGGTGAATTAATAATTGGAATGAATGCACAGTTCACGTCAAATTAAAGACAACTTAGAGGAAAAGTTATTTTAAAGCTCCTGTCCTTTTAAACCGTGCTGCCACCTCCTGGTGGAGAAGAGAAATGAAAATCTCTAGTACAGGTCTCTTCATTTCAAAGTTTAATGATTATCGTTCAACTTTTCTCGAACTATTCATGTTAAATAGTAAATAAAGCTTCATTTCAAAGCAAATATGTTATTTTACTTCGTTGTTATTAGGACTCTTGTGATAAATCCTGAAAACAAGAGTCCTAATACACGAAGTAAAATAACATAAATGTGATAAATACTAAAAACATTTTATTTCTTAGTTTCTGTTATAAGTGGAAACAAATACTTTTCAGGTTTTTTTCAGATTCAAATAAAGCTTTTGTTGTTCACGTAAATAACTGTTTTTGTTCTTTTTGTTGTTATTTAAAAGAATAAATAAGAATATTTTTGTCACTTTTATTCCCAGTAGAAACTAGGCCAAAAAAAAATGTTAAAAACCTGAAAAGAATATACAATTTCATACCTTAAAATATTTTCGTCCTCCTGTTTATGGTTTCATAATAATAATATTGCTATTTTCTGAGTATGTCTTACCCAAAAACTGCTGAAAGAGAAAGACAAGTGCAGAACTTAGAAATGAATCATGAAGTAGAATTAAAAACTGCCAAATTAGTGGAACGCTGAGAAGCGCGACCCTACTGTCTTTCAGAAAGGAGAAAATAATCTTAAATATCTCTGTCGCGCATCTACCGTGGTAAGTGTATTTCCCAAAGGTGAACCACTTTGTTATTTGTGAATAGGCTTGTTAGTAATATTTTAATAAAGAAGTTTGATATTCAGTCATCCGAAGTCAAGGTCAGTTTTAGCTGAAAAGCTCAAATTTTACAGCAGTTTATCCACGTCACAACTTTGAGGTCACGCCCCACTGCTAAAAGCCCGTGAACAGATGTCGACTTTGTTGTTACTTATCTGTAGTTACACCAATGCCCTACAAGCTGTAAAAAAGTTTGTGGCCAAAGCTGTAAAACAACTTGAGGCCAGGAAAAAGTCAAAAAGTTCTATCGGCCGCCATTTTGAACGGGTAATCCAATTGGGCTGAAATACCATCACAGCTGAGTCCTTCAAGCACTCAAAAAGTTTTTAGCTCAAAATTTATGGCAGTTATCCATGTCACCACTGAGGTCACGCCCCACTTCTAAGGCCCTCCCTCTAAAAACCCGTGAACAGATTTCGACTTTTAGTTAATTATTTGCAGTTCAACCAATGCCAAAAAACTTGGTTAGAGCTCTAAAACAACTTCAGTATAAGGTTTTGAAAATAGGAAAAATCGTCAAAAAAAGTGGATATACGTAATCGTGGGAGAAGAATTTGATGTATATATATTCGTGATCTACAACTCTTGATCGGTGTTTATCACATGGTCCCGAGCTCATCTGTTCAGATAGCGGAGAACGCAATAGTATATTTTCCAAAGGAAAACATTCACTATATTGATATTACGTTTTTCATTGTGAAAGTTAATATAAAAATAAAATTTGTAACATCTGTTTAGGTGTTTAACAGATGTTACAAATTTTATTTTTATATTAACTTTATCAAAGAACATCGTAATATTAATGACAGTAAACACTTAAAAGAGTTCAACTGCATGTGGAAGACATTTCTGATGCTGCACTAACATTAATTTTTCTTCACAACAATCGATGTTATGTCTTTATTTTTAGGTGTTTAAATAAAGACACGACATCGTTTGTTCTGAAAAAAATTAATGTTAGTAAAGCATCAGAAACGTCTTCTAAGTGCAGTTGAACTATTAAGTGTTTATATTGAAATGGAAGCAGGATTAAGAAGATCGCCGGCCAAAAGCACAAAAGACGCATCCTCCAAACAATGCCAGTTGTAAATATAGGATAAGGAAACAAGAAGATGGAAAGAAATGACTTTTAATAATATACAATTAAGTAGATGAAGATCACCGAGATCTAACCTTCCACGAGAACACAAAGAAATCTCTCTCTTTGAGGTCAAAGCATCGATGGAGAAAGCATTGGATATTGGAAACAGAGACATTCAGAATGAAATATAAGAGACGAATACAAACGAAATACAACCTTAATTTCAAAGTATCTTATCTCGAATCGTTCTGAACTGTGTTAGTTCCAAAGTGAACAAATGATAAGTCACTGTTTACTTCAATTGTACATGAACATTAATGTACATTTTCTTTACTCATAAATAGTGTGTCCATAGAGTAAAGTATTTATCAAAACCTCAAGAGCTAATCTTTAACCTTCTATAAATGAATAATAGATAAAGAATTTCAAACTTGATTTATTAGTTATTTGTTCCAAGAATAACGTCAACAAGATTTTAGACAAATTTCTTGAATAATCTCATAAATAAAAAAAGTGACTTAGAAAATATCAGAAATAATGTGGGAAAAAAAATATAATTCTAAAAAAAATATTATTTATATATACAAAATCCATATAACACTATCACCTAAATTTATGGACTATTACACCAGACTTGGAGCACCAGCAATAACAACAGCTGAATTACAAAAGACAGCCATCATTGGCACTGCGAACATTTTACGTCAATACCTTAGCAACACTTAGGCCCCTGGTTGAGGCCCGTCTTGCCTAAGAAAATGCCAGTAAACGTGATTTTTTTTTGTGTTTGTTTGGGTGAACGTTTACACTGTGTAACTTTTTTAAAAAAGTAAAATTTGTTATATATAAAAGCACCACCATATACATATTTCCAATATGTAATATTTATTAACATACTAATGTGATTAAAAGTGTTTAGTTGATGACTACTAGATATTCTGAGGTTCACTGGTAAGTCGTGCTGTGGCAATACTATTATGGTGAACCAGTGCGAACTCATTTCAATCTACTTTCAGAAAACTTTACCATTAAAGGATTTTTAAGTACTTCAAGTAAATCCTGTTAAAATGTTCTGGAACTGAGAGAAGACGAAACGTAAACAACTTTAGAAGGAAAATAAATCAAATAAGTCATTGTAAATATGTAATGGGAAAACTAAAGCAATATTTTTCCAAAAAAAGGAAAACGTATCCCAAAACTGTTCACTAACAAAGCAACAACAAAGTCATGGAGTTGGCGCCCCCCCTTTTGTTTTGTTTTGATTTGGTTGGAAGCCAAGATGTGGCGTCGACTTTAAATGCGAGATATCGTCGGCACTGAACCTCCAATGAAAAATTGACCCGAGGGAAGATGGCACCTAACACCCCATGTGGAAAATATTTATTCTGCACCCGGAAAACGTTTATAAAATAAATATTTAATACTGTCATCTCTAGCGATATAAAATTTCATTCTCGGATACTCTTCCACCCACCCAGCCTGCAAAAAAAGAGAATAAAAAAGGAGAAGAATGGGAAGAAAGGAAATTCCACAGTTTCATTAAGATCCACAATATGCATCTATCTTTACCTACAGCCTCCCCAACACGCATATAATATATATATAGCACGGGGATATTGGGAAGATATTGTCGGTTTACTTCTTTAAAATTCCTCAGGTGTGTTTCAAATGCAAGGATTCCTCATTGTCTTAAAAGACAGCTTTTGCTTGTCGCAAAGTTCCAAGAAATCTTTTTCTTTTTTTTTCTTTTTCCATAAAAACTTTTGCTTTTGCAGATTTTAATAATAAGTTAAAACCAAGTAGTTTAGTAGGAGTTGGGGAATTTAAATAAAAAACAAAAAACAAACAGGAAGTTAAACAAAAGGCCATGAGTTACGAAATAGTCTATTTAGAAAAAAAAAAAAAAAGTTGTTTGAGTTGAGTGCTCTTTGCGCTGCCAAATGCAGCCGCGTTGCAGAACTAAATCTCCTGGAATCCTAGTTCCTTACCCATAAATGAGGGTAGATTGACTAAAGCCGCAGTATCCAGATTGAAAGAAGAAGTCCCTGGGTGACTTAATTTTTAAACATTGTTATTTTTGTTTTGACTGTTTTTATGTTATAATATCTGCTCAGTATAAACAGTAGAATTTCTCCATTCTACAGAAATTAGTTAAATCCCGCGAATACCTACTGAAGTTGCTTTACATCTTGATTGTTCTTTTTGAATCATAATATCTCGGACACCTACTAAGAGGATTAATAACCGAATGGATTGCTTAAAACATCGACAGAACGATGTAGCAATGGTCATTGTTAGATATCCTGTTTTGTTTTGTTTTTTCTGTGCGACTTTTGTCACTTTTTCGAAAGGAAACGATTCAAAATAAGTTTGATCGTTTCTAGTCATTATCGAAGCATATCAAGTTTCAAGAAGTTCCATCAAGCAATTCAAAAGTTATTTGGCTGCGGGGAAACATGAGCACATAGACAGACTGACTGATTTGATAAATCTCACTATCCTAGGAAAATAAACTAAAATATATCCAATGCAACAGTAATTTCGTTTATGTATCTTTATATATTTCAGAATGGTGAAGCAGATGTGATACGAACGCCAAATATTTAAAGCCTTTGTTGTTACAGGTAGATACATAAAACATCTACACATTTTTAGAAATGTCTCTCTTTAGGCCAATCCCTGCTCTTCTTTTTCTGCTGTTTCAGTGGTCGGACAAGCGAAACTTCGGGTCGCCGAGTCAGGAGAAGAAGAAAATAAATAATTCAAATCCCAAATGATAAAATACATAAAAACAAATTAAGTGCAAAAACCCAAGAACAAAAAAAGGTATTTATTTTTACGATCACTTTATGACGCTTTTTTTTCTTATAACGCTTAAAGAGAAAACTGTTTGTCATTCTGCCGATCTATTCGATTTACTTTAAGAAATCATAAAATTTGGTTTTCTAAGGTAAAAAAAAAAAAAAAAAATAATAAAGGAATATTTCTTCCGTCAATAGATTAGTCTGTGAGTAGAGACAAGATGGCGGCCTGAAACTTAGTGACTCAGTGAAATTCTCCAGTATTGTAGAATTTTAGTTTTACAGGTTGTTCGTAAAATATTTTATTTTGTTCGTTCTTTTTAATTTCTGAAAGGAAGCTCCTACAAATTAGATAACGACTTCCAAACACTTGATTCCGACGCCTTTAGTAAATCCAATACTCCAAATTAAGTATATTATTTACATTACACCAAAAAAAAATTAAAATATATTTCTAGGATTTGCCTTTATACAAATTTATTTATAGTTACAGAAAAACTAAAATACGCGATCCGTAGACGTAAAAAAAAAAATAATTTACATTTTATTTAGTTGAACTGAACTATTTATTTAGTTCAAATTTTTTCACCAGAGGACGCCAAGATCCTTTATCTTAAAGAATTCTGCTTCTCCTTGGATCAATAGCAGAAGGAACGAAGTCTATCATAGTCTTCTAAAAGTGAAGTTTTTCTTCGAGAGACGGAAGATTCTGAAGGGTTGACCAAAAAATTGGAACATCTACAGGATTTCGCATGCAGTTCACACGACGAATATCTATACTTATGGCTGCTTTACACGCTCCCGAAATCTTGCCTCAAACCGCCAAGTGGCTCGAAAAACTCCCACTTGCTCGAAAAATCTGCCAGTTGCTCTAAATAGATACGGTTCTAAATTCGGGCAAATATTAGAAGCAAGTCGACACCAGCGCTCACGGCGGCGAGAAAATTTATTTCAAAACTACGACATTGTTAACTTCACGCTGAAATCTGGATATTCTTTGCTAATGGTTTCAATCCACTATATTCTCTTCCTCCAGGATCTTTTTTTTTTTTTTCCTTTTTCTTTATCTCTGCTGTAAAATGAGTTGAGAATTAATAGCAAAACAAAGCTGCAAAATCAACTTCCGTGTAAAGTGATTCGACAAGCGGCCAGTGGCTATTGGCAAGTATTTGAGCTCGTTTGAGGCAAGTTTTCGGGAGCGTGTAAAGCAGCTATTAGGGAAAGATGATTTATTTATCTATTTAATATAACAGAACATTAATTCAAAAGGCCACATTTACTAAGTTCCAAAAAACAAAACGAAAAATCATCTTTACTTTGTCAATCAATCAGGTATCCTTCCTGACGAAAGAAAATGCACCATTTCTTTTAGTAAATAAAAAGTAATCAGAATGTGGAATTTCGAAGCCTATCAATTCAATGATACGTTTCCAATCTACATTTCAGATAATTGTGTTTGTCTCTCATTAAGTAATTCCGCTCTTATTCTTTTGATTTATTTGGAAACCGAAGTTTTATGACATCATCTAAAATTAAGCGAACAAGCTTTGGAATAATAAATGTCACGTGACTGAAGTGTATTTACCAAAATAAGCCTAACAGTTGAATAGCTGCTGCAGAAGGACACGTGAAAACGACGATTTGCTTTAAATATTCTATGAGCCAGTAATAACAAAATGAATTTTGAAAGCACCAAGCTACATAAAGGAACTCCTTCTCGATGTGCAAATGCATTTAAAATTATAATTGATTTAAAACCCTTCCAAATTTACTGGGCAAATTTTCAACTTAGACCCTATAAATAAAATATAACTGGAAATCGATCTGCGCATTGCCTAAATCATATTGTGAAGTCTGAATTTAAATTCTTCCACTTTGATATTTACAAACAATTTTACAAACGAATTAGAATACAACAATCCAGCACTAACTATCTACAAATTAGATACGCATCAGGATATCCGAGCGATTTCCGTTTAAGTGTCGTTAGGGTGTCATGAACACAAAGGGTGTGAAGATAACCCTTTATGACAATTGGAATTATAATTGCCGAAACGTAGTGTTATATTTTTAATATATTTCTTACTTAACCAAAGTTTGTGTGATTTCTAATTGCCTGAATGGATATTTACCTCTTACATGTTAAATTTAGAAAGAACAAACGAAACATGTAAATTATTACATTGCTGATTTTATAAAGGCTTTTTCGATTTTAACTTAATCTTTGTTGGGAAAATGCTTCATTTGATTGGTAAAAAAAAAAAGAGCCCCGCCCTCTTCCTCTGCTTGTCCGAAATCAACTGCAAACATAGTTTTCTAATCGGTCAACCGATGAGAGAACATAGAAAAACTTAGTCAGGATCGAGAGAATGTAGGTGATTGTTTATTTATACAAGCTCTTGCATTTTTTATGACAGTGTCATTGTTTACGCAGCAAAGACAAAAGGTAAATGATCTACACAGAAATTCACTACATTTAGTCAAAGAAACATGTTAGTTTCAAATGACTGCAGGACAGAGGTTATCTTAACTTGCTACGATAATTATAAAAAGTTCAAATTGTCACCTAGTTCCTGATGACAAAATTGGATGAGTACTTGTATGCTGCTGATTTCCTACACAGTATTTTACTAGACATTTACTGTCTTTCACTGTTAAGCCTTAAACTTAATTATAACCTGTATTAATAAAATTATATATATTTATATTATGGTATCACAAAGACAAGTGAAATTGAAATCGATTCATTACCTTCAAACAGATATCTTTTTAGATATATTTTATGCATTTTTCTTTCAAACATATCCTTTTTTTCTCAAACGCGATCTTCTATATTCTGAATGAATAATTTATTCTGTCAAAGTTATAAATTAATGTTGAAGAAACTATAACCTTATGAAATCCCCACTTCCTTTTATCTGTGACCATCTCTGTAACATCCAATATTTAAAATCTTTCCATAAATTTCAATATGCTCTTATATTGATTTTTTTAATAATTTATTCTCAAGATTTTTGGAAAATGAATATTACAAAAAAAAAAAAAGACATTTAAATTGAAATGTAAGAAATTCTGATGAAAATAAAAAACTGTAACTCAAAAACTGAATTTAAAATTACACGAATTAAATGTGATATGTAGCATTAATAAACTTAAAAAAAAAAAAAAAAAAAAAATTGGAATTTTGGTTGACTTTCTTTTTGTCAATGGCTAGAAAAGTGAACATCTTAAAACTACAGTAAAACCTCGATAAAGCCCTTCCGCTTATAGCGCTATCCCGTTCTTTACGCTCCTTTTACATGGTCCCTGGATGTTTTCTACGTACAATAAAACCTCGATACAGCGCTGTCCCGCTTATTACGCTTTTAGGTCACGGTCCCTTGATGAGCGCAATAACGGGTTTTACTGTATTTTTAGTAAGTAATTAGAAATCTTGAGTAGTAATTAGAAATTGAGTAGTAAGTAATTAGAAATTCCAACAACCCATAGATATATATTTAGTCGAAATCAAATAGAGTTCTGAGATTAGTACAATAAATCAAACTGTATTTGAACAAATGAGCTCGAAAACCTGCAAACATGAGCTGATGGCGGCTCTCCTCTAGATGAGAGGAACAAAATCAAAATGACAGAATCCCTCTGATAAACCCAGTCTGTAAATTTAAAGAGAAGACGAACCAGCAATTATTCACTGACTGACGACTCCAGTTTCCCTAATACTGAATGTTAACTCAAAACTGCAGGCGTCTATGTATATCTGAAAGTATGAAAGAGTTTTCCCCCTTACAGACGGAGTTTTTTATTTCCTAATGAATATTCTACGTTAGCCAATCAGTTTTATAAGGTGTTTGACTTGTATTTCGAATGGTGCAACTTCTGTCACCCACGTCTCTCTTTTTTTTTTTTACGACCAATTACTGAATTATTTCAGCGAAATACAGCGAGAATGCGATAACACGTAATTATCGTTCTAGAGGGCAAAGCAAACGCTATATCCTTTTCAAGTTGCAAGAAAAACTCCACCAACAGGGAGGAATAAAACGCAAGGCAGGTGAGAACGGGGGCCTAATGAAAATCCTGGAAAAGCTCTATCGCTAATAAATCAGTCAGTTGTCTGTGTTTAGCATCAAAAAAGGCAAATGTTATGTTGGTCCAAGATAATGGTAGGCAGGGATTATTCTCACTTGTAAATACGACATGCAACATTGCGTTTTGCAAAGAACTTACACAAGGAACCCCCCCACATGATTAACAAGCGATCAATGAGGAAATTCGCTGCGTTTCGTGAAGGCCTGGCGTGGAGTGGAAACTACCCAGTGGAGCACGTGATATTCGTGCGTCGTCCAATCTTTTGACAGCCAACGCCGGTAACAACACACTCACGTCAACGGAAAACAAACTGACTCTAAGTCCAGTTTATGATGGGATTTCCAGTTTATCAATAAAATGAGCGCGCACTTTTTTTTTTTTATCTTTCTCCGAGGGCGATGTGCTTCTCAATGGAATGGAAGCAAATGCTAACAGCGAAGAATATCTTCCTACATTTATTAATAAGCTTTTAAAAAAGAAAAAAGCAAAACGAGGCAAAGTCTCTCTTAAGCCTATTTTCAGCGCCATCTACATTCGTTGCTTCAATGATTCAGATAAGGGTAACTTTTCAACAATAAGATTTATGTCAACAACAACTTCTATGTCAATATCTTACCTACTCGGACTGTTTTTTTACATTGATATTTTCTGAATTCTCTGAACTCAATTGGACTTAAAATTTACGGTTTTTTTTATAGTTTAATATAACGTTACGACATGAATATTTACTTTTAAAACCAAACAATAGTAAATTTATTTTAGATTATTAACAAAAATGTAATGAAATTCAATCAGTGTTTATTGCCACGCTGAAAAGATGAAAAACCATTTCAATCGAAAGTTAGCTTCTTAGGTTTTCTATAATAGGAATTATATATTTACATAATGCTTTCTATGAAAAAAAAATAAAACATTTAACATGTGTAAGTGTACATTTTTCATATTTTACAAGTTGAATAAAAATTAATTATTAAAAATTCAGCACATCACGCTTCATACATCTACTGTGTAGAACACTTAAGACACCTGTTCTAAAAGTATAGGAAATGTTGTGTGGAAAATTTTTCATTTTTATTTTGTTGTGTGTAACTTGAAAAATGTGAAAAATCTACGTATGGACGATGTCGTTAATCATTCTTCGAAAACTCGAAACAGCCGTCCCCGCTAATTATTGTAAACTAAATCTTCCACTAACGATTAAGCACTGAATGGTAAAACAAGCGGTTTCATACTTGACACTGAATCTTAGAGAATTCTATATCAGAGGATGATTCCAACTGACAGCTAACTATAACTGACATTCTGTTTTGCAAGTTCAGCTGCCCCTTCCCACGCATTGTTGCCAAAGTAATTCACAAGTATCCTGCATGCAGTTCAATCAGCCTACGCGCAGGGTAATCATTGCCTTAATTCGTAAGTTAATTGCGAATCCACTTTGGCGAAGTGGAAAAAATGGCGACGCTACCTGTGCCGAACCTAGGAAATTGCACTATATACATTCAGAAGATTCTTCTGATCCTTAAAAATGAAGTTCAGTCTTCCACCGCCAGAAGGCGTACATTATGTTTGGAGGCGTATCACCAGACGGAGTATATTCAGTTTGGATAGTTAACAGCACAACATGAATTAACAAAATTAAAACTTCTCAGACGAAGAAAAAGTAATCCTTAAATCCATAAAATTTAATGATAATTCTTTGTGAAAACATTATTTAGTTTTCATTAACTTCTCTGACGAAATGTCTTTCGATATTTCGTTGCTGAGTCTAAATAAGCCCACTTATCATCGCTCGCTGAAATTTTATTTACACAGCATTTCTGTAAATCCATTTTTTTTCCTTCGGTGCGTCATTTTGCTTAATAACTGCTAATTCCATGCTAATCCCGGTTTTAATGAAGAGATTAAACCTACAATTATCTCTTTGTGTTTATAATCAGAAGGTCATCTTAGCCGATTCCTAATAACCTTCATAAACTCGGTCAGTGTCTGCTCGGCTCATTCGCCAGGGAATATCTCACTTGTACTAATCCCGAGTTGAGATCATCCCTATCTCCCCCTCTCCCCGCTGACGGGAATCTTCATTGGGATTCCTCTAAGCCGTGGCGGAGAGATGGAAAATTCCTATTAGAAAGATAATCCCAAAATGACTTCCTTTAGATTTAAATCTCAGTAAATGATGGACGGGCAACGCAAAGCAAGTAACAATGATAATCAATCGTCCGTCACTTATTTTCGAAAGATCAATTCTCTGAATAATCTTACTAGGAAATTCCAATCTTTCTATTTAACTCTTTCAGCGCTGTAATTCTGATTGAACTGATTCATCCAAGCAATCAAATTCAATCACAACGCCAAGAAAACAATCGACGATCAATCGGTTGCTTTCTCACTTACGTACGTTTAAGAGCACGTTTCGTTAAAATATCTGCAGTATTTAAAAGGGAAAAAAAAAAAAAAAACCTTCTAAATTTGCATTTCTATAAAGGAGATGAGTTTTAATGCTTTGTACGTAGCAAGTGAAACGTAGATAAGAAAACCAAAGGAATAAATTATGAACCTGTAGCAGTTTTTTCTTATTTAGGCTATTTTTATTTATTTGCAAATACGATGAAGTACAAAATGACACCAAGTAAGTGGAATCCAGATAAATGGTTGTTACCTAAAATAAGATTATCTTAAGTAAAATAATATTATGGAATATTAGGCAATTTGTTGAATTCGAAAAGCGCGTAAAGCGAACCGCGTAAATTGAAGTTGTTTTTTTTTCCCCCACTCAGAGAATAATCAAACCGAGTTAGGTTTCGGTTTGGATTTTTCAAATAAAAGTGAAAAATTTGAATGAGAAAACATGAAAAATGCAGAAATAAGGACTTTGAATATGTTATTTTTAAATTGTGTTTGTAAAATGCATAAATAACAGCAACAGATAGATAAAAAAAACTTTCCGCAATGTAACTTATATTTCAGCAATTTTTTTTTTTTAAAATCCTTATGCCTTCGTTGAAAAGTATCAAAATTAAATAACTTCCTAAGCCTAAATAAAGCTCGAAAGTTTCAGCTTACTAGGATATATAGCTTTTTCTAGTTACCTAAAAGGACGGAAGTGTGTATTTCGATTTAAATTGCATTTCCACCCTATCTCCAAAAACTGTGAATAAAACAACAATATTAATAATAAGAAACTTTGTCTTATTTCATCTTAAGATAAATTTCTCTGTGTAATGACTAATCGATTTGGTGAAATTATTGTCTTAACTTCTTCCTCTGAATCGAACCGTAATAACCATCTCGTAGCAAATTCAATTATTTGGAAGCTAGCAATGCGGCGCCTGGTGGAATGTCGAGTCACACTGCGGTTGGAATAAAACCAACTGTCAACCTCAATTAGATAGAAAACTAATGCATATTCTTAATTAATTAATGTGTTTTATTTCGTGGACTTCTAATGGCTCAAAAACAAACTTTTATGACCGTGGGGGATTCGAGGAGCAAATTATAACCAAGATTAAGTGAAATTAGAAGATATTTATCAAACGATTACAACGTTACATGCGAAAAAAGATACTAACAACCAATTAAAAGTATTAACAAGATGTAGACCAAACACAACCACTTAATGTTTATCCTTCAACATTCTGTCAAACGTAAGCGTCTCATATATTACTTCTGTAATTACAAGAAAATAGTAAACATCTCGGGAAAAAAAAGTGCCATTCATAACAAGACTCAAGTAAAAAGTTTTGTGTTTTTTTTTTTAAAACGGTAGAAGATGTATCTATTACTATTTTTATAATATAACAATTAATAGTTAAAACTTGATGAAAAAAATTATTGAAAGCTAGATCAAAAAGCTAAATGATAATGCTTTACCAAAATATAATTATTTTTCTATGTCTATTAATCTCACAAAAAGATTTAGGTTCCGTAACAAATAAATTCAAAAGATTCAAAGGCATCATCCTATTAATAGGCAAAAATTGTACGGATATTTGTAAATTTGTAAGCAGAGTCGGAGATATAACCAATCACAGTGCAGCGTTGGAACATGTCAGGCGTGACGTCACGCCCATGTTTAAACATGGCGTCTCTTAATATTCGTCCCACTTCACAGCGACGGAGCGCGATTACACAATTATTATCAGCGTATTGAGATTTTCTTTCCCACATAAATGAAGTTTACACTGAAATGCATGAAGTTCATGCGTCAAAATTTATCAGTTTGTAAAACCTCGGTTTTTATATAATTCCGGCTATGGAGCCGCTCGCTCAATAGTCAACGAAATAGGGAACAAAGACGAAGCACGTGCCGTCATTGTTGCCCAGACAGGATTATTGGTATTGGCTGTTGGACATTCGTTATTGTTATTGTTGAAACTGGTAAATCAATTTTTTATTTTCTTTTATTTTAACAAAATTTGGCTTAAGTCATTCAAATTAGGTTACATATGGGCTGTTGCGGAAGTCATGACTTTTAAAAAAATGAGCTTAGAACATCTTTTTCAACCTTGTGTTTTTCAAAAATGTGGAATTTGTTTTACTTCCGTGAATATTTCACGGGTCGCAACTAGTAAATGATAATTGTCGGAACAACAGTTTTGCCTCAAAAGCAAAAATAAACAATAAAAACAAAACCCACTAATGAAATATTAGTGAGTAACAACAGTCCGCCGGCCTCAAGGAATTTTTTTAATGCATATTTTTTGAGGCGATTCCGACGCTTTTTCCTATTATTAGCCTCAGTACTGAGACCTCGTTGATTGTCCTGGTTGATAATCCAATGGTATCCAGGCTGATGATCGCCAAGGAGCGTGAAACAGCTGTTCCAGGATGTCACTTGGTAAACAATTTGGTCTCACCCAATGTTGCATAAATGATTATTTTTAAGAGAAATGTATTTATAATTGTTTACAGTATTTTTTTTTATATTACTGTTTTCACTAGGTTTTTTTTTTTTTTCTTTTAATACTTAGCTAATTCTGCAATATTGGTTTTTCTTGTATCCCAATGAATATTGTATGATAATATTCGGCTATCAAATGTTCACCAAAAAAATGGAAGTAAATTCTCTTAGTTTTCTTAAAATTCGATTAAAATTTAGTTTTTCTACTAAACTTAGGAAATAGGGTCTGCAATGTTTTTATCTAGTGTTTTTTATTCTTTTTTTTTTTTTTTCATAATATACCAATTATTATTTCACTTGTTCCAAAAAGAAAAAGGAATTATTCCAAAAAATTTATATTATTATTGTTATTTAAAAAAAATATCTAATAGTGTTATTTCTAAACAGTTATTCAGAAAGATCAAACAAAATACATTTATTAGTTATTTTAACTGAGTGATCGGAACAAACTGTCTTAAAATTAAAACTGAACGGAAATGACCTATTTGACATCATCTGCCAACTATTTCCTACATCCTATAAGTCTTCATTGTTGTTTGATGGCGAAATTGAAAGCCTATTGTTTTTAATCAGAGGTTTCTTTAATTTCAAAGGATGACTCTTCTGAACTGCTTTCTTTGAAATTATCGACTGTAATCAATATCGTATATTTTGTGACGAACTGTCATTTCTTACAATTAACAATAATAAGCAATGATTAAAAAAAAACAAAACAACAATGATACAAAAATTCATAATTAACTATACAAAATCTATATTTAATATCACTTTCATTGTTAAAAGTGCTGCAAAACATCGCATTGAAACTTCCAACTATAAACTTTCGTAACACCTCCATATTTCTATAATTGTTGATAATTCCTCTTTATTAATTTTTCTTGCTTAATTCATTAGTTTCCAAAAATTCAACATCCTTATTAATTTAGATTTGAGCCTCTTTTTTTTCGATGTAAGTATCTCTGCACTTAGTTCTTGGATAGTCCTGTTTGTCTCTTAAGCTTAACAATTTTCTGATATTACTTAAGACAAAGTTTTGTGAAAGGCAATTTTTTTTTTGTAACATTATTACTATTAAGTCCTGTTGTTCCTTCTTCTCATTTCGTTCGTCTTGTGTTACGAACTGTACATTCGTAATAACTGACAGGAGAACCTCGATTATCCGTGCCTCAGAAGTCTCTATTCCTTTTCTTTCTTAATTTTTGAATTTCAATAGTAAAGAACTAAAATTATTCCAAATGTAGCTAAGTGCTTCTATCACTGGATAGTCAGATATTTTCTTTTACGTTAAAAATAATATTTAAGGGTTAGTCCAAGGGAAAAAAAAGGGAATATAATTTGTAAACAAAGAACATCCTGACAAGGAAAAAATACACTTTATTACAGTAAAATTATTATTCGATATTTTTACTTCTTATTAGATACTATTTACACTCTCTTTTTGTAGGATTAAACCTTGATTTTTAGTCATGTAACTACCAATTTTTATTTAAAACCCATTTTCCAGGGGCAGATTCTCCTAAATCAATTTCTGATAAAGATTGGTCCTTTACATATTTCTTTCGCGGAAGTCTCTCTTATCCGAAGTTTGCTAAATAATCGTGGTTCTCCTGTACCTAATTCTCCAGCCTATATAAGAGAAGTAGTTTTTTACCTTAGTATTTAAAACAGTGATAAAGTGGAGGACTTACCTCGTACGTGTAGAGCTGCCATATAAGAGTGCACTGTACCATATTCATTTTCAGCCACACATTCGTACTTCCCTTGGTCTTCCTTCTGCGATTCTATGATCTGCAGCGATCCTACTCGGAGAAAGATGACAACAACAGCAGAATTAATACAATGCTTACAAAATATGTGACATATAAAAATAAATAAAAAATAAAAAGTAATTTAAAGATAAAAAAAAAACAACAACTTAAAAGTGGAAAACAAGAAAACAATACCACCCATGCACCCACACATTCCATAATGAAATCCTCCATCATATACCCCCCTCCCTCAAGACACTGCAATTGGAACAGATCCAAAAACACACGAAACACAAAACAATATCTTTTTATTTTCTAATTTAACAGACAATAAACCACACAACAACTAAAACTAATCAAATTAACAAATATTAATAAAATAAAAAAAAGGAACACGGCATTGGATTAAAATTCAATTATTTAAGACATTATTTAATAATACTTATGTAATTAGTTATAAGAAAACACCCGTTCTTCTTCTTATCGATATGAGGCATTCATAGAAAATGAAATCGGTGTTAAGTATTTCTGAAGAACAAAATGTTTTAAATAAAATAAAAGAATGTAGTTCCATTGGGGTCTGAAGAAAATAAGAAACATCAAACTGGAGAAGAAAGGAATCTTCACAAAGATGAAAAAGTGAAACTAAAAACAAATTTATTGATTGATTACTGGTTATGGTTTCATCCTTTTTAATCCAAGAAAATCTTAATCCTAGATCAAGTGAAAATTTCAGAAAATACGGAACAAAACACTGAGAAACATGTATTAAAAAAACAAGACGCAATCCAAGTTTTTCATGGCTTGAAGAGAATCACAATTGAATCTATTGTAGGCTAGGATTGCGGCCGGGAGAGGACCAGCAGGTTCTGTTGCCAAACATGTAAGATTTCAGAATTTACTTATTGGTAGCAAGGATCTTTCCTCATATACACCGTGAATAAATTTAAAACTTCCTACAAACACTATGGCTTCGAAAATCAATGTAGATTTTGTAGTAGATCGAAATGATTGAACAATGATGTGGTTAACAATGAATGAAACTTACAACATGGTACTTTATCGAGCATGCGCACCAACCTTAGCAAAATATGTATTACTGAACTACACCTAATGAGTGTTCAAATCAGAATGCTTAATAAAAAGTATGTACAAATCTACTAAAAATATATATTTAAAATATTATAAAGGATACAACGACTACGGATATTTTAAGAAGCACGAAGTGTAGGTTAATAAGCATTGACAATATTTTCTTTTTATCTGGACTGCCCTGGTTTTCGTTACTTAAAACTTATTAAATATTATCTTCTTTAAAGTCATTTCCAAATTTCATTCAACTACAAACGATATTTCACAGAAGCCAACGTTCCGTTTTTCAAGTTCTGAATTTCGCAAATTAAAATAACAATAAGATCTAATAACAATAGCAAAAACGTAGATACACTAATAACACTAGCAACAATATAAACACACTGAAGTTATCTCAAAAACAACAAATAATAAGCCATATCCTTCAACATAAACATTTTGATACCAATATTTAAATTTATCGTCTTTATTCTGCATCAAGTCCTCGAAATAAGACAAGGTGTTACTATTAACGGAATAACCTTTATCCTTGTTGATGCATGTTGTTGATAGCTCTGTATTGTATAAACCTCCATTATAAACTGTGTGATTATCCTTAATTTTGAATAGAATCTACAATTGTGATTTTCAGTAAGACAATGTTCTGCCCATTTTGATTTTTAGTGAAACTCATAATCCCGTTCTGATCGTCGAGATTGTATTTAAAATTAAGGATAATCACATCAGGTGTATAATAGAGCAGTACACAATAAAGAGCTATCCCTGCATCAACAAGGATGAAGGTTATTCAGTTAATAGTAACACCTTGTCTTATTTTCAGGACTTAATGCGGAATAAAGACGATAAATTTAAATAATTTGTATCAAAAATATTTGTTTATGTTGAAGGATATGGTTTATTATTTGTTGTTTTTAGGTCATTGAGATAACTACAGTTTATGTACATTGTTGCTATTGTTATTAGATCTTATTGTTATTTTAATTTGCGAAATTCAGAACTTGAAAAAGCAAACCGATGGCTTCTGTGAAATATCTTTTGTAGTTGAATGAAATTTGGAAATGACTTTAAAGAAAGAAATATAATATTTAACTATCCGGATACCGTCGCTTCGCTCCGGAACCCTTGCATATATAGCATTAAAAAAAAAAAATATTTATTTAGCAAATTAATATTGAGATCGGAGAATTTACGATTTCCCAGCCCGTTGTGGCCTTCTCCGCTTAACTCAGGTGTATTGCGGGTTGGCGCCACACACATTTCTGCATGTATCTTGCAAACGCAGAAACGTTTGTGAATGACTGATATATTGTTCGATAGAACTTTGAAATAACAACATTTTCTCAATCGTTTAAATTGAGAAAAATTCAGAATTTGACCCTTTAAAAGGCGCCATCTTGGAAACCAAAAACTTTTTTCGAAAGATTTTTGTAGCATTTTGTTTGTCTTAAAAAGGTCAAACTTTTATCCACATTTGCATGACCAATCTATCTCTTATAGTTTGGTCACAAAATTGGAAAAACGTTTATGACAGAATGACAGACAGAATAACGTTTTTATAATTCATAATAATATAGGACGAAGAGATTTTTTTATAATACTTAAAACTTATTAAATACGTTCAAGATGATAAAAAAATGAATAATTCTTGATTTCATGAACAGAAGTTGGTCATTCCTGACCTTTTTTGGCTTCCAGGAGATTTCATTTCCGAAAAATTACAAAATTAAAAATGAAAACAAGAAACAAAAAAAAAAAAGCCTATCATTATTCAAGCGTCTTGGGATTTCAAAAAAGAAATCAAAAGAACTAAAACTTCTCTGATTGGTCTTCTCTGACAAGTTATATCAAGTAAACTCTTACCAATTCGTTACACGATTTCCTACAGAAACTTAGACCCTGCCAAAAATCTTTACTATTAAAGATTTTAGCAGAAGTTATTGATTTTTGTTGGGTTATTTTCAAATCTTTATTATCATTCGTGAATTTTAAACTCTGAATATCACAGCTGTAATTTAGTTTCAAATTTCACATCATCAGCTTTCTATATTTTGTTATCAAATTAAAATCCTGCCAAAAGTTCACTTTTGCCCTCAAGGGAAGGCGCAGAATCAAACACGATCAACATTTGGCCAACTGGAGTTCACAAAACTTGCTAAATATTAATTATTAACTGTTATAACCTAAACAGACAGAACCATCAAACCTAATAACAAATGAAGAACAAATAGTAAAAATACACTTTTGACACGGGATCTTAGGCAGAGATGCCACTATTATCACATCTACGAACGGAAAATCACGGAAATAGATAATTCCTATTTCTCACCAAGGGGGGAGTTGTCAGATAGCTTTTTTTAACGCGATCTTCCCTTTTGAAGAGCAAATTCACATCTATATCTACCAGGGTTCGGCCGCTACCAACTGATTGTGAAACTTTCGTGGTGAAAGCTATCTACAATGTAAGACACCTAAAGAATAATGGCTTTCAGATGAAGGAATTCTTAGATGTAATACCGGAAGCGAATTCTTTAACGACGACACGAAATTACAATTTTTGACAATCAAAGGACCCTCTTCTCAGGAAAACACTCAAAACATGCGCTCTACGTTAACTCAACGATTTGCTGCTGCATTTATAGTCGGTCATTCTGCGAGGCAGTGAGGAGTTCAGCTTTCGACATCCCACTGCGCCCCAGTGTTTATTAAATCAAAACTTCAATCCGTCTTTTAAGCGTATTCCTGCGACGTAGCGCAACGGCAAAGAGCTATGCAATTGAAATTCAAAATCTGTAATAAAACTAACAGAACTTTCAAATATAAGTGCTCGTCTTGCACAGCCTCAAAGTCCCGCTGACGAGAATGCACGTGCACAACAAGTAATGCTCAAATACTTTTTGGAGGATAGTGTACGGTCAGTGTTAGACATTATTTAATTTTCTTTGTTCATTCTTCCCTATAGCCGAGTGTATTCTACTATAAGGAAGTATTCATTAATACACGTCCATGACATGGATGTAAAGGAACTTACAGTTCTGATTATTTTCTTAGCTCTAACCTGTAAGCGATCAATATACATCCCACCCACCCGTTCAGCAGAGATTTTTTTTTTTTTTTTTTAGCCGGGATAGTAAAATCCAGAAACTTCTGGAACTTCCGATTTTTCAAGGCGGCGTTCTTTAACATACAAGATAATTGCAAGAGCCATTCCAATCTCTAAAGCGCAGGATTAAGAAGTTTTCTCACCGCATTCCACGGGTACTTGAGGAATAATCGAAGTTTCTTCTCTCTCTTTCCACGAAAAAAAATGCCGCCTTTGCACAAGAGTTTTTAGACCTGCTTCTGAAAGGGAAAAAAAAAAAAAAGCTTCCAAGAAACTAAAGAAACCTTATTTAGCCACATTCCATGGTAGAAATGTCCACAACTATTAAGACTAAATTTAAACGGAAGAAGTTTTCGTCATTGCTTTTGTCTAAGAAACAGTCGTAGCTTTTGATGACGTCATTGGATTTCGTCGATCTCAAATCAGACGATCAAAGAAATGCTTCTTGGGATTGGTGCTCGTTTTCAGAACCTTTCAAACTAATCAATTAAGAACCAGATCTAAAATAGCTGATCTTTACATATAACGCAATTTCCATAGAAAACTGAATGAATTTTAGCAGTTCGTCATCAAACTGTTCCAAAGTTCACGACATTTTTAGAATTTATCTTTATTTAACCGGAAGTGGATTGCAGGGGAATGTAAGAGGTGAATTTTCAAAGAGCGACAAAAAATTCCAGTCTTTTGGTATCGCTTCAACAAGAAATAATAAAAAAATAAAAAGCTCTTTCAGAAGTAGAATAAGCAGGTCTATTTCATCTTTATAAAATGAATTGATTTCAGTAAAAATAGTTTTTATTTTCGAAAGATAATCTCCTGACTGTGGCACTAAATTCGTAATGGCTCTTGATTCCGATAAAGCCTTGGCAATGTGGCACCAGTTGCTTGAAGGTGAAGTCCTTTGTTTGCTAATACGTCCCTACTTCGCATGATTTGGTGCTGACTACAAATAGAGCAAGTTCTGTTAAGAAACTAATGATAAAATAAGGACAAAAGCAAACCACACAATCAAAGATTGCCAATAATTGTTTCAATGATCCAAACTACGATGAAAACTTCTTCCGATGTGGCTTGACCATTAGAGATCCTAGTCTTTAAAGAGGAATAAAACAAAAGAATCGGAGGATCTTCATAAATACTTTAGTAACTACCAAATCCAGAAATAAAGTTACGAAACAAACGGAAACCACTTGACAAATCTTTCGCCTTTTACGTATAACAATCCAAGTAATTCATACAAACAGTGACAGCAATCAAAAATCAACCGAAAAATTTAGGCTTTTAACCCTTCGTGTTGCTTTGAAACTGGGCTCTTCTTCTCATCATGAAGTGATTCATTAATTGAAGAGAAAAAAAAATGTTAGGTAAAAAGAGAAGCAGCAAATGAAAATTGAAAACGAGAAACATTACTGAATAACTGCGTCCTCAGCAATGTAAACATAATATCCTAATGCATTTAGCAAATATGATATTTCTGCTTTTAGCTCTTAGCTTTTTATTATTTTTCTTTTAATTTTTAAGGAAGTTCATTTAAAAGCTAAAATCAATAAAATAGAAAAATTAAGAAGTTGAAATTCGTCCCTCAGATGTTTTCCATTTTTTTTTCTTTTTTTTTATTAGTATTATTTAAAAAGTTGATTTATAAAAGTAGAATCGGCTGTTGAATAAAACAGAACATTTTAAAGTTGAAAAACTATTAAAATAACTACAGAAACTTAAAAAATAACTTTCTACAAAACATTAAAAACTGTTTTAAAAATACTTGGAGTGAAAGTCCCGTTATCTGAATAAAAAAACTTTTCTTTCTTGTTTTAGAAATCTTTACTTTCAAAATAAGAAGGGGGAAAAAATGTAATGTCATCAGGAAAAATATAGAAAATCTATTACAGATAGTCTCTGATTTAAGGTTCGACAAAAGCCTCGTAAGTAGTAAGTCTTATACATTTTACAGTAGGGCAGAAATAGCATTCATGATATAAATTATTGAGTCCCCATGATCAAACACTTTTAAAGTTCGAATCCAATTGAACATATATTGGAATATTCGTAAGTCCCATTCAGCACTCACACAAGAATATATTAAAAACTGAAATATAATTATAATTAAAATGATGGAGTGACCGGTTTCGCTAAACTCCTCTTGATTAGTTTCTTCAGGATTAGCCTGTTAAGAGGATTTTAGCGAAATCGATAGCTCCATCGTTTTAATTGTAATAATATTTCATTTTTTAATAGTTTCTTGTTTGATGGCTTAGTGGGACTTATGACTTTTAAAGTTCATTATACCTAAAGTTAATTAAATTCGATTTTCAATATCATTATTCATACTATTGGCAGCGCAGTCAATCTATTGCACTAGTGAGGGAGGGAGCATGTGACCGGTGCATGGCTTATGTTTACGACTCCATCACCGTCAAATGGAACTCCAAAGTGTTTTTAAAGACTCTTTGGGACCTTCGTCGTAATTGCGAAAGGTCGTAAGTCGGGTCCTATCTGTACTTATATTTATTTAAGGTTTTTCTATTGATTCTTAAAATACTTTAAGAATCAATATAAATATCGAAGTATCAAACATGCAAAGCACAATAAGGGATTCATAAATAGGATTCTGATGCCTCCCGGGCTATGGGAAGTATTATATATATAATTGGGTATAAGTATTTGATGCTATTGAAATATTCGCGAAATTACCAATATTACGCCAAGAAAATGGAATTGACGATTTGGACAACTCAACAAGAACTAAAACTATCTTTGGCGATTTTTTTTTAACAATTACGACCTAATATTTACCAAATAATAAGAAATAAGCGTCATTAAATGATTACATTTACAAAAAAAAAGAAGAAATAATGCAAATTTTTATTTTTAATAAATAGTAATGAAAGGTTTATTAAAAGCTAAATGGTACAGGGAACTGACAAAAGCTGGGAATCTCTAATCCAATCCAAACTTACATTAGAAAACTGAAACTAATGCATTGATAAGATCCATCCATAGTAATTCTGTCCGGAGACAGGTCAACATTGCTGTGGAATTCAAGAACTCCCATAGAAGCACCTTTGGAAAGAAACTGAGGTGGTTCTCGTGGCCTTCCTCAGGAAGCCATTATGGAACGGCTGCAGACCGAAGAGAAAGTGAAGAAGAGGCTGACCAACACAGGAAAGGAAATTGAAACAACCAAGCCACGCCCGGGATTCAAACCCAGATTCCGACACAAGGCAGTCCGCCGCCCAGACCGCTCGGCCGTGCCAGAACTTTATTTATAATTTTCTTTTCCTTCTGAAATTACGATTTACATTTATTTCATTTAAAGTGTTTTTAAAATATCATTTTGAATATAAACGTATCCAAACGTTACGACACATTAGGTTCCACACTGATGTCGTAAGCGAAGATTGTTGGATTGCGAAACACTGCTTTTTTTTTTCATTTAGCCATGTATAAATATTGCCGGAAATCATTTTATATAGGCATAATTCACTTCTCTTTACACTTTTATTATTAAGCTATTCTACATTTTAATCACAGGAAAAAAAAACAATGGAAGTAAAAAACACAGATGCAGTGAGTATCGCGTTTGTAAACAAACAGACGCCATCCGGACGCCGAAGTGATACCGTCACGTCGTCCAAGTGTCGTATCGGTGAATCAAGTGTCGCAAAATCGAGAAATGGGGGCAAACTGGTGTAGGAAGGAAGCGTCGATAAGTGAATATCGCAAGACGGTTATAACTACAGTGTTCCATATCTCAAAAAAAAATTAAAAAACATAGATAGATACGATCTTCACCCCTTTACAAAGAAAGTTTTCAATTATTTGTTTAATTCAAGTGAAATTCTGCTTGTTGATCTCAGGAATGTAGAGATACTTGGCTGTAGTTTCGTGTACCTCTTTTAAGTATTCTGAAATTTTAATGTATGTTAAGTGAGTTGTCAAGAAGTCGAATTAAAAATTAAGAGAAATGAATTGAAAAGGAATAAAATTAGATGGAAAATAAAGTACACAGTGTACTATTTGCAGAAGATAATGGACGAATTTTGTGAAACTCGAAAGAAAGATAAATAAAAAGACTATGTGGTAAGAATGCAGGTTAATGTAGAGACTAGAAAGATAATTGTATTCATAAAAGGGGAGAATGGTACGAAGGAAAAGGATGAATTAATATAAATGAAGATTAGTATTGAGGAGGATAGTTCTAAGAGTGAAAATAATAGAATGCGAAAGGGCAAAGAGGAATGTGGGAGTTAAAGCAATTAAGAGAGCACAAATAGGGGATAAGATTTCTTTTAATATTATAGTCGACATATAATTAGCTGTGAAATAAAGGGAAATTGTAGAAAATACAAGATTCATTGAAATGACGATAGACCGTTACTTCGCAGCTGTATTTTTAAATCTGAAACGGATCTAGAGGATTAAAGAAGATATTAAGAAATAGTTCGATGTGGATAAAGTCATGAAATGTTGTCGAAAAAATTACCGAAAAATTATAAGAAAATGTGACTGAAAGGCTCTAGAAGACACCTTCCAATGGTTAAATTAAACAAAAAATAGTTAATAACTGCAATAAGACGATGGAGACTTATCATTACCCCAATACTAGTAATAAATGTAATGCATTTACAGTAGAATGGATGAAATTCGTAGATGATTCACTTCATTTTTAAAATAATTTAATAAATTCATTTAGAAAAAGGATTACAAAAGTATCTTCGTTTTTATTAAATGTTAATCTGTTAACATAAAAAGAAAAGAAAAAAATAAAATTCAAATACTTCTGTAAAGTATTAAAAGTATTATTATTTGAAAAAAATAAAAGTTTGGATAGAATACAAACAGATACAGAAATGCTGCCACCTAGCGAGTGAATAAAACATTAATTTATATTTGTCCCTGTTCCTCGTGATATTTTCAATTCCGGGAAGTGCTCAACAAACCACCACATCAAACAAGTAACTGTGCCATCACTGTATTAGGATTATACGTCACTTTATAGTAATATAGAGAAAAGCCTTAAAAAAAAAAAAAAAAAAAAAAAGACATTCTGTTTTGTACTAAAAAAAAAAAAAAAAAATTCAAAAAATTATAAAATTTCCAAGATTTTTTTCTTCTTTATTCGACTGTGACGATTAAATTGAAGCGAGTTAAGATCATTTCAAATCACCTTATCTTTTCTATTAATGCAAAAAAAAAAAAAAAAAAAAACCTAAAATTTTAAATATGAATAACAACATTTACAATTCTTTATTAGTACTTAAAAATCCTGTTCTGAAACCTTTTTTTTTATTATTATCTATTGTTTAAGTTTTAAAAATTAAAAACAGTAATTTACTGAAAATGCAATGCGATAAATAACTTTTTTGTAGACAATTAGAATATTTCCCTTTTTTATTTCTGAAGTTCATAATGATATTTCATTTAGCATTTGTAAATGTTATTATTATAATTTATTTATTTACCCTAGTTTTATTTGAGCACATCCTTAAATATTTACTGTTTTTTGAAATGAAGTAAAATAAATTTCAATAGCCCCAGATAAATAATATTTAAGAATTGTAATTGCGACGCTTTTATGGGAACGGACTGGAAACGAGATACATTGGCAATTTATTACGTAAATCTCGACAATCAAGCATACGTCACAGCCATCACTTGATCAAAACTGGACTGCGTTTTAAAACCAGAGTACGATGCATAAACCGATGCTTTGATTGCAAAGGATGTCTTACCTAAAGCCAAAATGACGAAAGTTCGTAATATTCTTTTGGGAGCAACACTGGCTTTCCTTTGGTGATCTCACTATAGGTTACTTACAGCAAAAGCCCATAGATTAAGGTCGAATCCGAACTGGCAACGCACTCGCCCTTCTCTAGACATAAATCTAAATTTCACTGGGGCTTCTAAGTTATCTCTTTCAGGTGCACTGAATTTTAACGAGGTTTTCTTTTAAATAAAAGAAAGAGAACTAACGCGGGATCCCTTTTTTTTTCCACATAGGAGACAAAAAAAAATAAAATAAATAAATAAACTTGACAGAAATGAAATTCGCAGAAACTTATCAGCCACGTGTTGTTTGGGAGGAATTCCCTGGACGAGTTCAATCGATGAGGGAGGAGGGTGTGGGCCTCTGTGGAACCCATCCACCCTCCTTTTCTCCTCCCTCAACTGATTACCATCTGCTTTTGGGAGATTGATCGATCTTTAAGAGAATTCTCTGCCTCCTTCGAGAAGCCACAACAAACTGCAAAGATGGTGGTACAAGACACACACACAAAAAAAAAGCACCTAACGATTCTGGATACAAAAGAAATCATTCAAAAGCCTAAAATCAAGTCAAAATTAATCAAGAAACGATACAAAAATCAATGAACTCCAATATTTTAATTAGACCTGCAGTACAGTCTTCGCCAATACATTTTCTTACTAAATATTACTATTAATAGCGTATCTTTAATGTTGTACGAGCAGTGTTGAAGAAAGAAAGATAAAATAAATAAATTATATTTAAAACGATAAAGCTTAAATCAAATACAAAAATCGTGGAAGTTATTAACAAATATTATTCTTCAAAAACATCTCCTTAAATACACAATATTTCGTTCCTCTAATCAGAAATTCTATCTTTATTACTTATAAACCCTCGAACGTGTTCTGTAACTCATTCTCTTAGGGTTCTATCCGTACTTCCAAACTAAAGATTCGTACAATTAATATCGAAAATATGTATTGTAGTAAAGAACTACAGTAGATTTAAAAATACTGGAAACTTTCTGTAACAATTAGTAAAAACTTTCCGATCGTTTTTCAGGACATGAGGCAAGAGCCTTCACTTCAATAAATAAAAGTTGAAATACAATATATCCAGAAAAAAGAAATCTTACTTTATTAAAATCCATACAACAGGATTTAATAAAGCAAATTCCAAATAGCTTTTTAACCAGGAAATGGCAATCTGAGTAACTCTCTAAACTCAAAGGCCCTGTCTGTGGAAACTTAGTTTTTAAAACCAGTGAAGGTACAGTAAAAGAGGAATGAACTGAAGGAATAAGAAATCTCGAAGAATGATGTAAAATAGGAAAGTATTTCGACCCAAGATCCATCTTCGTTTTATTACAGCTCTGAAAATCCGCATAAGTAAAATTATTTTTCTGTTAATTCAATCTATAAAAAGCTGTTTAGCATAATTTTAAGTTTGTTTTTGCTTTTTAAAACTCAATCTCTTTTCTCATAATCATGGAATATAATTTATTAACTGATTTCAAATCCTTAAATTGATGTGTGGTCTTTTAAGATCTTTGAATAATCAATTCATTACAATTTCCTTAAGGCAGATAAAGGTAAAGATGGAAGCAATTTGTGATCCCATTTATAAACGAACTTTCTTTTCCCTTCGATGAACGATCCTCTCCTTTTCTGTAAAGGACCGTGATAGGAGTTCAATTGGATCCCAAAGAGAAAGAAAGATCGGATAGACTTGGTAAATAACCCCTATTCGATATTCCAGTATAATGATTATTGCCTTAATCACTTCCACCCACACTGCACTACGGCGAAAGGGCAAAGTCAGGAAAAGAAGAAGACAGCCTTTTTTTTTTTCTTTCCCTCCTTTCCTTCGGCTTTTTTTTTTTTTTTGTTGATTGGGTTGGAAATCATTCATTTCACATCAGGAAGATGTGATGCTTCTTTAAGGACACAGAAAAACGAAAAACAGGTTGGTTTTTTTCCTATAAAAGTTCTAACTTTAAAACGTTAAAGAAAATAACATTTTGATACCATAAAAGAGTAATCCTAGTTTCTTTGGTGATTTCAGAGCTGCGATAAGCGGTATTTTTGATAAAATTGAGGTCTTCTTTTTAAAGCGAGGCCAATCTTGTATATTTGGATCTACTGAAGAAAATCCAGCCCTTTAAGGTAGAATTTACTGGAATATCTATTGTCATCTTCTCGACTAAATTTACATTAATTTACACTTAACAGGGACAAGTGTTACCTGCGAGCCTAGGATATATATACAGTGAAGTCTCACTTATACGAAACATTCAATTATAGGAAGAATTTCTCTTCCCCGGCGAAACCCCGATAGTCCTATATGTAATTCACTTATACGAATAATTTTTGGTTCCCCCTCATATTCGTATAAGTGAGACTTCACTATATTTTGAAAAGAGATAAAAAGTTTAATAAAATAAAAATTGGTCCCAAAAATAATAGAGAAAAAAAGGATTTCGTAGTCAGCGGAATGACTGAGTCCAAGTCTGAATGAATCCAATCCGCTGCTTTGCGGTGATGGCTAACAAACATGCAGATATGTTGACTTGCTGATGGTAAGAAGTTTAAGACATATAAGAATCATTTACTTTTGTAATCTGAAATATATCGAAACAATATACGTTTTTTAAAACATAATGTTGTTGGTCGTAAGAGCTACAAAGTGACACAGGTAATCATAATCGGTTTGTTCGATTACGGAGATTTTTCTACAGCGGCTTTGTCTCTTTATCGTCTGAATCTCATATACTGCAATTTCACTGGGTAATATGAAGTTGCTCGATTTCCAACGACACCCTTTATCAACTGAATTCAAGAAAGGAAATAAATAATCATGATTGGCACAACGTGGTACAAGCCACGCCTTCTTTTCAAGTTGAAAATACAATGGTAAATTGTAATTCGCTAAAATTAAAAGAAAACCTGGACAAAAAGTAAAGAATATACAGAACAGATTAGGGACTACACAAAGAAATATGGAGAAATATGACAAGATGAAGTTTAGGAATACAAAACGAGACCACAAACGAAATGTTTGGGAGAGAGAGAGAGGAAATGTGGATGGGTGGGTGATATTGCATAGCTTAACTAATATTAAATAGAATTGGTAGCAACAAATTAGCAATCTACAGAGGACGTCGGAATGAAAGAAGGCCCAGAAAACGTCCACGTGGTAAGTGATGGACGAAATTAAAAGTTTTGGATTGGAAAAGGAGAGCTTAAAAAAGACAGAAATTAAAAACACTTGACAATGGATCCCTGCAGAAAACGGTGATGATGACATGCAGAACAAGCAAGTTAGGACCGCCAAGCGATCCAAGAGACGCTTTTATAAAATAGGACCGCCAATTTTATACATTATTCCAGTACAAAATTAACCCAGATTACAGAAACATTTAAAATTTACAATACCTTCTTTTCAACAAAAAAATAAATTAATCTATAATTCCTTGCCATAAGCTTTCAAAATATCGTAGAGAAATGGCACGCATATCTAATTTTCGAGATATTTGACAATGCTGCTGATTTCCGATTGTTTTGATTTATATTCCGAAAGGCCATTTGGGGGTTTCTTTGTACTTTAGGGGAAACCAATTTCTGGCTTCACTGAATCCTTTAGATTCCGGAATGTTCCGAAAGCCGAATGTTCAGAAATTCCTGTAAACTTTTTTATTTACCCCCTGCAACTTTTCACTCCGATCTAAACTATCTCCACCAACCAGCTTTGATCTAATGAAAACAAGACCAATGATAATAATAATGGCAACTGAATAGCTCTATGATCTACAGCCTTATAAGAAATTCATCATCGTTTTGATCCCGACAGTAAAACATTTATTCCGCTTCTAATTCTTTGCCACGGATTTGTTATGAATAAACGCAGAAGTAAATTATTTAGTAAGTATTCAATCAATCTCGCGAAATATCGATCACACTGAGATTTAGATAAAATCCAGAAATATCTCAGTGGCATCTGCGATACTCATTTCTATCCGTTCAAATGATGAAAAGTGTCAATTAAGAAAGACGACTTGGAATCGAAAGTCAAAGCTTAGTTCAACCTATCCAGATATTACGACATATTAGGTTCTAGACCCTTGCCGCAAAGCGAAATGATCGGATCGGAAGCAAGGCCTTTTTTTCTTTTTTCGTTCATCCATGCCTGTAGCTGTAATGAAATCGTTCAATCCGTGCTAAATTGATGTATATTTATAATTAAAAAAATACTGCACACATGCAATTTCGCCAGACACCAAAAATTTTTTTAAAAATATCTGAAAATTAATCTTTAATATCTTCTTATAAAGCGTTTAATATTCATTTAATCACAGAGCGTACCGCTGTAAGTAATGTGGATGTGGATGCGATAGAGGGTCACTTCGCAAGTGTCGTATCAGCGAATCAGCTGACTTCAAAATCGGGAAATGATGATAATTCACAATCGTCGTACGAGAGAAACATCAGAAGGGAATTATTGCAAAGACCGTATTCAAAAGGTTTTGTAAATGGGGACTATTTTTTTTAACTATTCTTTCTTATGAGATTAACAATTAAACCAGATGAAAACTATCTTGAAATCGAACGTAATTAGGAAGACGATATCACTGAGGGTTGGTAGGCGTTAGACCCTTGCATCCGAAAATCGAACAAATGAAGCAGTTTGGAGCTGCTTTTTTGATTGGAAAGTTCATCGTGTAACCCCCCCCCCCTTTCAGTCGATAAGGGGCGGGGGTGTTAGAGAATTTTTTATTTTTTTATTTATACAACTGTTATCATAACCCCATCCATTTCAAATTCATGGCTACTCCTACGGACGACATCATTTTCTTTGATCGTACACGTATTTAAGTGAGCAATTTTTAATATTACAAAAGCAACAGAGACTTTTACGCCAAGAACAAAGTAATAAATTAAGAACAAGTCATTCAATAAAAGAATAACATATATAGAAGAAAGATTGAAACATCAAAGTCCGAACCGGGATTCGAACTCAGGCCCATAGCAGCCGGCGTATTGACGACTCGGTCTGTGCCTGAACGCAAGGCGTCATCAAAGATTCGATATACCATATAAACTTTTTATCTCCCATTTTCCAATGCGAATATGTTATATTTTATTACAATTATAAAGACAACGAAAATGAAGAAAGCATTTTTTTCTTTGTTTTATAAGAAAACTCTTAATTAAATAGAATTTCAATGAAAAACTGACCATAAGTTATCTTAATAACAATTTAGCAATTGTAATACGACTATGTCTAGGTTACCCTGATTTCTTAAATTCTGTATCACGGAATAGCTGAAGAAATGTATAAACCAAATAATAAATTTAATGTGCTGTAAAAAATCAGTAGGAAATGAAAATAAAGCAGCAGCACCTGAATAGAATTGCCTTTTCTGATTCAATTATGGGGAGGATTTAAGAACGGCCGTTTCATCCTGCAACGGAATCATCAGCCCAAATCCGCCTCCCTCGATAAATGTATAAACCCGCAAATTAAAATAGTTCCTATTGAAAGATCTTATAACCGAGCTGTTGTCTATGGATTTATATACCTCAAAATTTGCCCTCTTCTTTTAATTTCATTTCCTAGGATTATGATTAGAAGTGATTCAAGTCATTTAGTTTGAGGGTGTTTTCTCACATTCCTTTTCCAAGAACTTTTAAACCACCGCGGATGGACCTTCTTGACGATCCAACTATTACATTTGAAAGCTTCCATCTTAATTTTATATTTGGATATTTAATGCAAAACTAGCTCAATGTCGAGAAATGATTGTGACAAAAGTAACAAAGCAAAACATTAGAACACTATTAACATAAGACTGGATAAATATCCACCGATTTCTTAAATAACGATGTTAATCCTTTAATTTGCCCATGTTTTGATACGATTAAAATTAATCGGCTGTAGACAACGACATAACTTAACTAAGAAATGTGGAATTAATTTAGTATTCTTTGGTATTCTTTAGATATTAGAATCTGAATGTAAATGTAGGCATCTGTCGTTTCACGACTTTAAAAACATTCAAATAATAGAATAATATTTTAAGAAAAGCAATTTGTAAGTTCTATCGAGAATTTTATGTTAATAAATAAAGTACTATCGTAAATGGAATTACATTCCTCTTGGCATTGAAACCCCGGTCTGCGGAAGCTGTCATTTTTCTCAACTTTTTTTCAATGTAATGTGAGTTGTTTTTCGTTTCAACTGTTCTTTTGCTCATACAAGGAAGCTAAATAAATGTAGATGACGTCATTTGTATGTGGTGGGTTTGTCCACTCAAAACACTGTCCACTGTATTTAGTTCGTGTGACTTCTAAGTCAAAATGTCTAGAGGTGATTCATTTTTGTTGAGCTTCCAATCTAAATCCAACTGTAATCGGGATTTAAGATGAGATAAGGAGTCCTGTTGTCCGCGTGAAGGCGTTTCCTTGGATAATCATTCTCTTGATTTGGGACGACAGAGACTGAAACAGCAAACTAAAGCCGGAGTCCAAATTCTCAACCTTGTCCATGAATCAAAGACGACGTTGAACTAATAGGTGTGCAAGGGGGATATTTCCTTCACAGTCCGTTCCACCAATTTTCGCATCCCTCTTCCCAGTCTATATATATAGACTATCCTACATTCGTTTTAGAAAAGAAGCTAAGAATTAACATTGAAGATATGTACGAATATAAGAATAATCACCGTTACTTCGTATTCTATACGATCTTTTTTTTTTTTTTTTTAATTTCGAGAAAACTGAAAATCCCATGGACCTAAGTCAGGATTATGTAGGAAAAGAACTCCTACAGTTCCCTAATGGTTACAGAGATTGGCTTTTGTCAAGTCTGACATTGTTGTGCACAAAAGAAACCATTTTCAATACAATTGTTGATTCTATGCGTTGCACACATTCATTATTAATGCAAAACGATGATACTGCGGCACCAAATGTCAATTAGTGCAAGCAGCTCATTTGACAACGACGAAACAAACTGAGTAATAACATCTACTAAAATAATGAGCTGACATTACTGTAATTGACTTAACGAAGTTTGTTAATGGGGCGTGGCAATTAGGAATGGATTAACTATTCCAGTTAACTCAGCGACATCTGTTGTTGAAAAACTGAACTGTTCCAAACATTTTTTGACTGATATAAAAATAGTGCGATACTGTTTATTATTGTAATTCCTTACAACATATCACTATTGTCTAATGCAAGTATTTATTTTTAAATATCAATTTCATTCATTGACCGATTTGTTTTATTC
Organism: Thereuonema tuberculata; assembly: GCA_023159025.1. NCBI lineage: Eukaryota > Metazoa > Arthropoda > Chilopoda > Scutigeromorpha > Scutigeridae > Thereuonema > Thereuonema tuberculata. The sequence continues at coordinate 69,652,229 of JAFIDM010004315.1, forward strand.
GTATTTTGAATAACCGCTCTCACGTTTACTTCCAGGCATGATTATGTGTAATCTTTTCTTTTTAGGACACAGTTTCTATAAAAACAGCACCACTATCGATTCCAATTTCCTATTATTCATTAAAGAAACTATTTTGAAGAGCAGATCTCATGTAATGGTGATATTTATTATCTACAGAAACTGGATAAATTTCTCATTCATATATACTGTATATATATATATAAATCTGACAGGCAAAACTTGAAGCAACCTCTTCGAGTTTCGCAAAGCAAACATTTCAATCAATCATTAGAAACAGTGATTTGTTTTTTGATATTGGTGTTTTCAAATCCCAGATCACTGTCCGGCTATATATATATATACATATAAGCCAGACAGTTTTATCATAGGTTTAGTAATATAAGTTAATTTTTATTCTTATATTCTACGCTTCTTGAATTCTAAATTGCAAATGATTAATTGAAATCTTTGCTTTACGAAATTTGAAGACTACCAGCTTCAAGTTTTGTGTGTTGGATTATATAATTGTATATAATATATATACAATTCCCGGTATATATATCCCCTTCTGATTCCTGAGAATAAAAATAATTTCCAATACTTGTGACTTCTCGAAGATTCCCAGAATCTGATTTTTCAGCAGCCCACAAAGACGAAGAAGAAATAAGGACATACTTCGGCCTCTCGGGTCTTCTTCCTAATTGATTACTATTATGAAAACGCCCGAATAAAACAGTGTCACGATAAGGAATTCTTATTGAAATCCTTCAGCTACTAACTTCTGGTCTACAATGAGATTAATAAAGTTTTTCGTTTCCATTATATATTTTTAAATATTGTGCCTTAAAGAGCCACCTAAAGCTTTGTAGTATTTTAATATTCCAGTTTTTGACATATATTAAGATTAGAATATTATTTTCATTAAAACAACGGTGAAATAATAACTCATCAGCTTAAAGAAAACACAAGGATTACAAGGATTAGATTAATTATAAAACACGATGTGTATTAACTCTACCAGAGGGTTAATTGGGGCTCCCGATTTTAAAATAAAGTTCAAAGGGCGGATGTTCAAGATATTCAACAATATTTATTAAGGAAAGAAAATAGAATGCTTTAAGAAAAGCCACTGTCAACATTCATAAAAGAGAATTTTGAAATAGCTTTCCATTCAAATTGAAAAATCAAGTTTCAAAAGGAAAATAAATATATCTTTTATATTTATATTATGTGGATGTTTCCAGAACAAATTAATAAACCTAAGACCTTGTATTTAATTATTTTTTTTTTGTTATAATGAAAAGAATATGAATGTTACCTTTTCTAAATTTACAGTGCAGTGTTTCCAATCGTTTTCGAATCACGGGACACTTTTATATTTGCAGAAATTAAGGGATTTTTTTTCATTGTTTTTATTACGTGCAATAGAATCTTTGAAAAACATCTACATTTGCGAATAAATTTAATAGTTTATTTTAAATATTTAAAAATATTTTGAAATATCTTTAATGATGATTTAAATATAAAATTAATACTTTATTAGCTTGAATGTACTGTAAGTTTGTGGTTTGAGATTATTTGACACCGAGAATTTAATCCAGATGAGAAGATTTGGTTACGTGTGAAGATTAGAGATGCGATCTCAAAATGACATCGCGTACGGCTTCCCAATGTGTCGGAACACACAGGTTGAAAAGCTATGCTATAAAGAATGTAAAAACATCGAAACAAGGATGAGTGGGAAAGCAAATAAAAGGGGATATGTGACGATTTTAATAAAAACAGAGTTAAGTCAACAATATGCTTCAGAATTCACATCTCCAGGCTGTAGGAAAGGCATAAAAGTCATACACGGTCCACAAAAACCTTTGGATAAACTGTAAGTTATGAGAGACCCCTCGCAGAAATCAGGGTTTCTTTAACATTAGTCTGTCCATTTTCCGACTTTTGTTTTAGTGATACACTGTACCTGTACACACAAGAATTTCAGAAGAAAGAAATATACTGGCAAGAGGTAATATGAAATGCACTGTTATGAATTTTTAAACTTTAATTAACCCACTTAACTGCATTGACTCTGAAATTTTAAGAATTAAATCAAGCGCCACATAAGACAAACTTTTAAAAATTTATATTCATTTTCAATTTTTTTTTCACCTCATGTTTAATTTACGTTTAATAAATTTTTCTTGTCATTTCATCATTTTTTTTTTAATTTTTAATGATTTTTTTTGTTTGTTTATTAGTTTTAATAAAATATTCCACTGATCTCTTTCATTTAATTTCCCTTGCAATCTGAAACTTTGCTGCAAATAAAAAAAAAAAAAAGAATCTTAAAACTCGCCATCTTTCTAATTTTACAATTTGTATTTAAGTTATGTATGTGAGGGAAAGTTGGATTTCATTTTTGTCAAAAGAGAACAATGAAGCGTAATTTCCACGAACCACCTTTGAATTTTCTTCGTCTACATACATTAACTGTTGTAGAAAATACGGAAAGGAATAAATATCAGTATTGGCTCTAAGACTATCGAAGCGACATTGCGATACACACGATATCAATGTTATATAAATGCAGGAATATGGGAAGACAGACAGCAACGAAGAAAGAAGGCGTTCAAACAATTTTAGGCAATCAAAGATTTTATTCCGCCACGGAGATACGTAATATTGAGAAAAAGCAAGGTTGTAATGCAGAGTTCATGGTATGCTATTGAGTATTGTTGGAGTGCGCAAATGTACGGCATGGAGAAGAATCATTGTTGCAAGTTGGAAGAAAATATTAGTGCGATGGGGAGATACATGGCATTCATACGATAAAGGTATGGATCAAGGGTTTTTCGAATTAATTTCGAAGAATGAAAGTGACATCTTCAGGAACGGAAGCATTTCTGGATAACAGAAAAAATAAAGATAATGATGAGAGAGAAGATTAGCTAGAGTTAAACAAAATAACTAACAATTATTACAACAACCAAGCACTGGGAAGATTCCATCGCGCAGCGAGACGTAAATGTAGAACTAACAGTCAGCTCAAACGGATCTTGTACTTACGCTCTAATTTTGAAACAGTATATACGAAATAACAATGATAAAAACTAAAATCCATTCAATTTTCAGAATACTTTTTAGAGCAAGAGATTGAACGGGAATAGTATGTCTTCTTTTTTTTAATATTTAATAAGTTTTTCTTCATTCTACTGAAGAAGCATAGATATATTTTTGAACATATTTACATATTTTTGTTAATTTTGTTATTTAATTATATTATGAAAACAGATAAACTGTTATACTGATTTTATGACACATTTTTTAGTAAAATTTAATTTAATTTTTAATTTAAATAAAATTTAGATCTTTGTAGGAATACTATCATATTTCCAAATTTTAATGAAAATCAAATACGTTAAAAAAAAAGTAATAAAAATCGCTCAGAAAGTTATGCAAGTAAAAGAATTAATGTGATTCAAACAATTAGAAAGGTACAAAAAGGAATAAAAACACACACAAATAAAAGTCACTGAGCTGCTTTTGGAATTTTTGATACAATTCAGCCTGTTTCAGGATTATTAACCATCTTCAGTTGTATTTATCCAATATCTGCAGCTCAGTCAAAACAAAGAGCGTAAAAAACTACAAGTAAACAAAACAACGGCCCTTCATATAAAAATTGTTAACAATAGATGACTTTTATTTGTGTGTATGTTTTATTCCTTTTTATACCTTACTAGTTATACAAATAAATTTACCATAATTATTATTGATAGATTTTTTTTTTAAGCTTTCTAAGGGGATTGAATTATTTCAAATAAATATAGAAAGGAATTGTTTATTTAGATTTGGATTGCTTATACTGTTTGTCCAGTACAACTTGAGCCTTAGCCACGCCTATGTCACGTGGTAGGCGAAGAGTTCAAGAAGTGATTTGAGGGGTCAGTGTGATAGTTTTCCATTTTCAGGGGAAATGCACAGATTTTGTTTCTTGGTTATAACAGAGGAATTGATGATATAAAATACGACATTATATATCTACTTTTCTTACATATAATAATAACTAGGTTATATTTTAACTGTAACGATGTATAAAACTGATTTGCTGTTTAAGAACTGTTATATTTATACTGTTTCTTATTCATTTAAATTATGAAAAATTGTAATTATATATATAAATTATATTAATTAATGTAAGTAATAAATATATACACTTCATGATAATAATGTTTTATTTAACAATTAACTGCTGACAGTTAAAAAAAAAAGCAAAACTTGTTTAAAAACAATTCCGTAAAGTTCCACAGAACATTTACAAATATCCAAATTAAGAACATTGGCACTTGTACTAAAAGATTCAAAATAGAATTAGATTGACAATAATAATAATAACTGCATGAATTACAATGCATGTTTTGATATAATGGAAATGAAAACAAAACTAAAATAATATAATATTGTTTGTAATAATAATAGTCAATCAAAACACCGAAATAAAATTGTTAGAATAAACAACAATAGTGCAGGTGATGATTTAAATTTTTAATAATGAAAGATCGTAACTGTTTTTAACGAAATTACAAACACTAATTCTTGACTTTTTGCCAGAAATAAATGTAATCATCAATCAAAAAAAAAAAAAAAAAGCTTGTTTAAAAACAATCCCGTAAAGATCCTCAGAACATTTACAAATATACAAATTAAGACCATTGGCAATATAGTTAAATATACTCAATATTCTCAAATTATAAATGTTATTCATAATTATTTTATAAATAATTTTTTTTTAATAGTAGATATTTAAAAAAAAATTTGCTAATCTTGTTTTTTTTTTCCCAAATTTTTCTTTTATAACCCTCACCCCTATTGTGAAATGTCTTTTCCGTTTGAAGAGGCGTGGCCAAGGCTCAAGTTGTGCTGGACAAACAGTACTATCAACGAGATTATATTCCACAGTCTTACGCGTACAAAACTTTTTGCAAAAGATTTTACATAACTCGGCTAATAAAATATCTACTATTCCTACATTCCACCGTAGCAGCAGACCGAGACATCCGTAAGGCACTTCGTAATGAAAACACCGCAATTCATTCAGTCTATTTCTTCGGCATCTTAATTATAGTTTTTTTAGCCTATTGCCTAGGAAATTGGGCTCATCAGCGACACAACCTTTGAACCCTCTGTTGGATCTTCTTGAAACTTAGTATGCATAAATGAGGTCTAGAGACGATGAAGCTTTCATATCTGAAATCTTTGGGTTCTTGTCGAGAAATTACAGACAGAAATTCCTACAGAAAAGTATTGGAATCTAAATAATCACTTTCTTTCTAAAAGATATCCGTTCATCCATCTATCTATCTATGTAAAGGATATTAATCTTTTTACTAATCCTCTTAGCGGCGAGTTTTAATATCATTGAAATTAACTGGATTCAGGTAAATTTATTAAAATGCAGATTTAATAAATTGTCTTAAACAGTGAGTAGTATCATTTCCGCTAATCAGCGCATAGTTTGGTACGATTAAAGTTAATCTTATTTTGACAACTTAAGTGAATAATGCGGATTTATATAATTTTTTTTTTTACAGAAAAAGAAAAAAAATGGTACTTTTTGAATTCAGCAGAGATTATAATTGAAATATAAATATTACGTAGGCTTTTCGTTTTTTCGTTTGAACGACTTTGGAAGTAAAAAAAAAAAAAACTTAAGAAAATAACGTCTTAAAGAAAGTGGGCTTTAAGTTTTTTAGAGCCTCGTGGGTTGTTTTTTTTTTTCCTCCCTCATATAAAACGATGTTGACAGCCAAGATTACAAGCAACCAAGAGCAATTGTGACTTGGGTTATTTCGTATTCGTGAATTATAGCCGGAATCTAATGCAGACTTAAGTGCTTCCTAAACGCTTTCTTCTTAAATTATCTCCCACTCCGTCCCTTTCTATTCTGGTTGTTCTTCAAACACGGCTTTCTCTTCTCTCCGTACATTTTTCGGGACAATCGTCGCAGAATGACTTGAGTCAACTAGGCTTGTTTATTCTGGAGTCTCCTTTTTTTTTTTTTCTTTCTTTATCGGGGGACTGTAGCGTTTGCTTAGGCATCTGCTTCCTCTGCCGCTCTCAAGCAGTCGCCTCTGGTCTTATCGATTACCTCCTCCAGGAGCCATCTGCGCCCTTCGGGGGCTGTGCCAGGCGACAAACTCAACGATTGCCCTCACCCCCACGGCTCCATTGTTATAAGGTCTAGATTACAAATTAAAAGAGTTTTGCCGCGAGCAAATCACTCGCCTTATTTCCGGTGATTCATTAGCACAACCGCTCATCCCCCTCCCCCTCATAGCGCGACATATCGCTTGCCTGGTTCGCTCCCCCGTCGGCCCAAGATGGCCGTAATTGGCGCTGTTCATATTCGCTAAATAACTGAACGAAATGCCATTAACATTTATTAACTCACATCCAAAAAAGAACGGAACGCAACGTTATTTGTCACGAAACGATGTAACGCACGACGGTTACACCAACATACAAACACTAGATCTGTAGTTTTGGCTTTGTTACAAAGCCCAGATTTACATGACGTGCCGTATTTCCTAATATTTAATTCCATTATAACACATTTCTAGTTAAACTAATTCGGTTAATATTCTCAATTAAGTGACTTCTTTCACCACATTTGGAGATGTTTTTCATATAGATTTAATATAAAACAAATGCCAATTGAAGATCTTCTGTATAAAGGAAAATACCTTTTATGTCATTGGCAACAAATACTTCTATTTGCATTGTTCCTGCCTGTACTTCATAGGCGTAGGGTTGGGAGTTATAAACAAACCGTCGAACCATTAAAACGGAGATCCAAACAAAATCCTACATTTCTTCCATTTTAGGGTACAATGCAGAAGGGGACTCCTATCAATCCCTCTTGAATTTCTTATAAACAAAGAAATTCAAGTGGAATAGTTGTTTCAATTCAAGTGTTGGTATTTTTGTACAATACGCTACAACAGATGAAAGAATTTGAATAGCATTTTGAAGGTCTAACTTAATTCAATGACTCATTTATTTTGATCTCTACTGAAAAGTAACTTCGCCTCCTGAAAAACTTCCTCAAGGATTTTAAATAAATCAGTATAACTTTTTAATGAAGGATATGGGGAGTTCAGTTGAACTGCTTTATTTAAAATTTAGTCTGATGCTTATTTATAGCCCAAGTCACAATCCCTCAAAAACTGATCCCCTACCTCTGCATGCTCATTGTCTATTACGCGATGGAGAAATGACGGTACTCATATCCTACACATCTTATTTCTAGATTACAGGGAAGGATTTCTCTGTATAATTTCACCAACGAAAATTGTACAACAATGCCGTTCAATTTGAACAAAAAAATTTAGGTATTTCTAAACTTTTATTTCTAATTTTTTAAATGCAAATGTGATGTAAAATATTATCATTCGAACATAAATTTTATATTTGTAGATTTTATTTTCTGCCCGTACTCCTCCGAAACCATAAGACATAGAAATACAAATAAGGTGTCAAATGTTAGGTGTAATATTATTCAGGGTGGCTACATTTTTATTTTTCATCGATGTGGGTCAACCGGAAGTCACGTGACGTAAGGTCAACTTCTAAACCGTTCATTTTAGATGACCAAAATGTAAAGACATTCGTCTTAATTAGTTCGTCTCAATTAGTTGAACTTTTATAGGTATTCCGGTCGCGACCAAAGGTCACGTGACTGATAAAATGACTCCAGAAAAGAAGGTCACGTGATCACTAAAAATTTTACTCGACAGGTTTGCTAGTAAAAAAAAACTAATCTACATCATTTGTTACTTACAATTCAGTAACATCTAATTAAAGATATCCAAGTCAAGAATTATAAAGATTACATAATGGGCTGATATTTTTATAAACTTATAAGGAAAACTTTATTAAAAGCGGGAAATAAAAAAAAAAAAGATTCCACGCAAAAAACAGTCCTTACATATTTTTTAAATAAATGCTATTATAATAATAATAGCAACTTTACAATGTGATTTTTAAATAAAACGCAACAGTTATAACATCTTCGTATATTTAAATTTACATTAGGTTTAGGAACTGCCAATGAGCGTTAAAAATATCAATTCAAACAGCGTTTTCAATATTTTGTAACTTCTATGTGTAGTATAACAAGGACTGCTATTCCGGCATAGCCGAGTGTTGTGAGCGGCAGTATGGCATGAGACCCATGTGTTGGATCTGGGTTCGAATTCCAGATTGGGGATTGAATGCTTCATACTTCTTCAGCATTTGTTTCTTAGGGTGTCTCCTGGATAATAATATCCAAGCGATAGTAAAGCAACAAAAAATTCCATCACAGAGTGTTCCTGTACGAACAGTGATCCGTAAATGAAACAACAACAATATAACAAGGACTTATGGCAGCTTTCCTGCAACACTTACGTGCACTGCAGAAAAAAGTGATTTAGTTTCACGTGCAGCAATGGGTCCCAATCACAAATCACCCCCCCCCCCCAAAAAAAAAAAAACAATTCAAACTATCCATTTATACAAAAAAAGCCCCAATAACATTTTTTTTTTTCCCCAGCCCAAACGAAAGTCACTAATCTACAACAACGATCAGTGTCGAAATCATCACTCTTTCATAGTTATTTCAATTCCCCTGTAAATACGAAGAAGGGGCTGATGGGGGTTTCCTGCCTCCCTAAAAATTTCAATCCTCTTTCGTCAGTTTTCAAGGTATCTCCGCAGAGGAACGGAACAGAAAAACAAGATTTACACTGCAGTGAACCGTGAGAAGCTATTGTAGAAAACTAAATAACCTAAATTGAAAATTGTATCAAAAGACAATTTCCTTCCGGTTTACCGAAATTGAATTCGGAAATTTTTATCCTTGATTTACTCTATGCCCTTAACATCTAATAAATATAATAATAATAACGCTTCAATTAAAATCCCTGTAATGCGCTGTTGTAGTTCGTGCGTATTATCTGGATGACGTTTAAAGCAATGCCTATGATGTGAACTTTAATTAAGTAATGTAGCTTAAATTAAATAAAGAGAATTAGCATTTGGCACGTGATTAAAAATAGAAATAAACGAGATCGGAGGAAGTGCTGGTATACAATTAATCGGAAGCTACTGCGAACAGAAGTCTGCTAATTACGTATTAATAACACTTCAGCTGATCCAGAATAATATAATTTAATGTTAAAAACTTAAAGCCTACTTTTCTTAAAATAGTATTTCTTGGAATTTCTTTATTTATTAAGTTGTGAAAACAACGAAAAATTTACGCTTATTCTAAAATCTATTGAATATAAACAGTGTAAGTAAATTTAACAAGCAGAAAAAAAAAATATTAAAAATTGGCCACTTTCTGAAGAAAAGCAATGAAATTAAATCCACATTATTTAAATTGAATTAATCGTATCAAGCCACGTTCAATGGATTAAGGATTTAATATTCATTGTTTAAGACACTGAGATATTAACAGAAATAGGATGGAAAATCCATTGTTTAGATTCCGCTGCAATTCTATACGAATTTTTGTGGCCTTTTCGCGCCAATTTCTCAACAAGGACCACTTGGTAAAATATTTCAAATATAAAAAATAGATCGACCCTATTCGTCAAATGTGCTTCTCAAGTTTCAAGAAGATCCATACAGGGGCTAAAAGTAGGACACACGTGAGAAGGACACATTCACACACACAGACTGAGTGATTGATTTTCTATCGAAAAAAAAAAAAAAAAGACTAAAAATGAAAGGTTTTTTTGGAAAAAGCGGAACAAAAATAAAAACAAAACGATAGAATAAAAAAAAAACTTTTTTTTTTTCAAAATTCTTCTTTGTCCAAAAGAAATCGTTATTGTTGGCAGATCTTACCTATCAGAGTTTCACATTTTTTTTTTGTTTTTTGTGACTGGCAACTCATTCCGATGTTATTTACATAGCGATGCCTCACCCGCCTCAACCATCCAACCAAAAATAAAAAAGGTTCTTTTTGCGACATCTTCGCCAAGTACTGAACAAGAAATATTATCTTGTGCTAACATCACTTGATATTTTCACTAACCTATTTCACTGTATGTGTGTGCGTAAACTCCATTATCCCTTTGCATGGGTCATTTTAAATTCTGCTTCTTTGTTTCAGGAGATTAGCAGATATTTCTAAACTATATTTCAGAAAAAAACCTTAATTTTCCCACAATGGAAGCCTATTACACTTCTGTCAAAGCACAGTAAAGAAAAAAACAGTCCCAGATAAACAGAAACTCTTCAACTAAAACATTTCACTCACTAGTACCTGTAATGAATCCTTCCTAGATTTGCTGCCTTTTGGTCGGAAAAGAATTATTTATTTGCCAATAGTACGGCGCATGCGCACCACTCCTAAATAGATATTTATTTTAACCTCTAGCTGCCCGATACTTACAATATTTATTTGCTGCATCTCTCCAAAATTTGTTTGCTAACCATTCTCTGTTAAAAAAACAAATACCACCACAACCAAACCATACGATATTTGTTGCTTTTTCGAAATATGGTATTGTTGTCGTGGCAACGAAGGAACCTAACTTAAATAGGATATAAAAATGCCATAAACATAATGTAACCTTAAAAAATATAAACTTCAGTGAATAAATTTAATACTTTACAACGATTCGCCTAAAGAATCTGTACAAAAGTCGATTTCATTTCTCTGTCCGTAAAACTTATAAGGCGTACCTTATAAGGTGCTGTCTGAACTGTGTAACGATGCTAGTTTGAAAGTTGAAACTGGGAGACGATATTTGGAAATTATTGTTGCAAAGAGATTACACTAGCGGAATTTATATTTGTATTTAAATTCAACAAATGTCAATTTACATTTCGAACAAATATGTTAATCAAATATGTATACAGCTAAAATATATCATCAAATTTTAGGACCTATTTTTTTTTTTTTTTAAATAAAAAGATTTTTGTACATATGCTAATATATGAGCCCTTAATAAACTGAAGAGGGATTGCCTTTTATCTGTCTGAGACACTCAAGATAGTTTTACCTTTGCCAAGAAATTACTCTTGAGTTCGATGCTACTATAGTGGTTTTCTAAAGTAATCAAAAAGACCTTTTGGCTTTTAATACTTATTCTTTGAAAGAAACCACCTGGCAGTGGTGAAGTGAAATCAGAATTTGATATTTAATGGAATGTATTTTCTAGACAGACATTTGCCAATAACTTATTTCAATAACTTATGACTTAATTTTTGATAACTTAAGGCGTTATTCTGATAATAAATAAATAAATAAATAAATAAATAAATAAATAAATAAATAAATAAATAAATAAAAATGCCAAACTATCCTTATTCAAGTGTCTTTAAATTCAGCAAATATATTCATCTTCAATTTATCAATTTTAAATTAAGAGGTCTATTTGTATATTTTTTTATAATATTTTTGGTCGCTTATGATTACATTAATATGTCTATTGTTTTCCTAATAATGCATTTTCTTAATTATGAATATCATTTTTAATTTTTAAAAGAATCTTTCTGATCTTTTATTATTCATCTAATAATCATAAAAATTAAATCGCTAAAATTGCTGGTGTTGTTATAACAACGAACCAGATCTTAAACTAATCCTTAGTCTTTCTTTAAATTCTATGCATTAACCAAAAGAATTAAGCACAGCAGCATATATTTTGCAAGTGTTTGATTTTCGTTGTTCCAAAACCAGACACTAGGTGGAGAAACGTTCTTTGTGATCGTAGCAATAACTGCAAAAGGTTTATGGAAAGTTTAAATTTATTGCCTTAATGTTCATCTGATCTCGAATAAATGTGGGATAGCTCGAATATCGATTCTCTCATTGTATACCACGTTTCATGAAATCGATGCAGCATGAACTTATCTTTCTAAGCATACAGACAGACAGACAGACAGACAGACAACTGCAATAGGAGATTTAGCAGTATATTTAAATTTCAATTTCTTCTAAAATTTGCTCCCAAAATAAGGCTGCATTTTAAGAATGTTCGGAAATGCGTTAGCCCTTTGGAAATTTTATGTGGATCTAAAAGAAGGAAAAATTTTTGCGGACTAAATTTTTTTCCGGATGAAATTCAGATTTCTGAATGCTTTAGGCTTAGGGACAAGCGTATTAAGGGCGTTTCACATGGATCCGAAAATCGGATGATCGGATCCACGAATCGGACCTATTCTCTTTCACATGGCCACGAAACTCTCTCCCACGTTGTCTATACGACATGTAATATTCAAATCGTTCGTATAGGCGACGTTTCGTGGCCATGCGAATAAGAATACGTCCGATTCGTGGATCCGACCATCCGATTTTCGGATCCATGTGAAACGCCCTTAAGTCTGTTTTCCAACAGGAAAGTGACGCTCATGAGATCAGTCATTGTGTGTCCTCCCTAATAACTTTAGAATCGCTGGATGGAACTTCTTGAAACTTAGTACGTCTATTCCCTAAAAGTTAGGGACGATCGAACGATTATATCTGAAATCTTCAAGTAGGTCGTTGCTGAGAAATCAGAGTGGAAAGATAAAAATTCGCATTAAAAAGCACTGAAATCGAAGCAATCTATCCTATTTCTTTCTTTTTAACAATGAAATAATAAATACTTTTAGCCAATCCATTGCGCATGGTTTGGTAAGATTAAAATTAATCCGATTTAGACATTTCAGGTAAATGATGAGGATTTATTTTCATTTTTCTTTCAGGAAATAGAAAATTTGTAACTATTCAATAGTAAACAGCATGTGTTCAGTGATGGCTGGCGTTTCTGGCAAAGCACAGAATTCACTTGCAGTAATTGACCAATAAAAGACTTATTATCGCTTATTTAGTTCGGGTCATTGCCAATTGGTAGCAGCCAATTTGAAGGATGTATTTCATTTCGTTGTGTTCAATAAATAATTTTCAACGGGGAATCCGAGACAACATCTTCAATTCTTTTCAAACATTTTATGCCAATAAAAAAAAAAAGAGAGTTCGTGACAGGAAGTTTCACAGAATTGAGTAATGGAAGTAAATAGAATTTCACGCAAAAATAAAAATAAAAAAAGTTGTGGAACTTTACTAGCGGTTGGTGCTACTAATAATGCACCGCTGCCAAATCTCGACTGACCGTGCTAAATTTTTAATATCCTGAATTCCTTCACGAGAATGGAGAATTAGCTTCTATGTTAAGCAAGAAATTTCGCTCTTCAAAAGATAAAAAGTATTCAGACACACGCCTACTATGTAAACGCTGATAGTGAGACACTGCAGGAAATAAAGAGCCCTAACTGAATGAAATCTATGAATCAATATGGTATAGTTTCAAATAACGATCAATCTTTTGGATGCCTAACCTACTTTTCTGAGAAAACAAAGCTTATAAAATCAGTCAGTCAGTCTGTCTGTGCACATTTGTCGAGATTTTTAAGTAAAGACTTTTGAACCAGATCTTCTTGAATCTTGACGTACATATATACGAACAAGAGACGATCTTATTTTTTCTAGTGTGTGTCTGTGAGGAGAAACGGGCGCGTTAAGATGACAAACATTCTGATATTAGTAGGGAAACACTGGGCTTCTATCCATTGCTTTTAATCCAAATTAATCCTTTTCGTAATCCGCTAATCTGCAATTAAAGTTAATTGGGTTAAAAGAAAAACTAAACTAAGTGATAAAGTTTCATTACTCTACTTGAGGAAATGAAATTTTTTGGTACTGTTTGCATTTAATTTAAAAGTAAACAGAGAATTCGTTTACATTTTTTTCAAGACTATAAAAAACAAAAATGGCTTCTTTTAAAGAAGTAGGCTTCAAGTTCTTTCATAATTATTCGGAGTTTTAATAAGTTGTAACGCAGATCATAATTATATTTTAATCATTAATTGTAATTTTTTTTTTTTTTAATGAAAGATCAATACAACTCAATTCAGGAATGTGGGCTGAAGTGCACTATGTTATTCGAATGCTCATTGGTCGACAGCGATGGATGATTCAGCATCGGTAGCTTTCATTGGTCGGAATACAATGTCGCTCGTAATATCGAGTTGTGAGTTACTGGGTGGATATAAGGCGACGTGAAACTTTGTTACATCATCAATTCGAATGCACTCTGAATACATAAATAAATTAAAGTAATAAAGAGAATACATTTGAGAAACTTTTAATGTGTCCATTTGTGATTTAGCACATTCATTTTTATTTTTCAGTCATACTATCTCTACAAGGCGCATTTGTTGTGTACTCGTATGGAAAGTGGCTTGAAATTTGGTAAGCAGGTACATCTCACTCTAGTTAAGGTTTTTGCTCCCACATAGGTTTTTAGGCCATATTAAATCAGGAGATGGTTCTAATTACACTATCCTAGAATTGTCTTTCAAACTACTTCTCCGTATTTATGCACCAACAGGAAAAGCAACGAATGCTGTACTTCAAGAAGTGTATTATTTATTAGATTTGGAATAAAATTAATAATAGTTATTAGTAATCTAGAAACTCTCTCTCTTACTATTTTTAGAGACAATTTCGTACCTATATTGATGGAGTCATATATACTGTCGGTGACGTGTCCAATATTACATAAGCTGCCCGATGCTTCCCCGCATTGCAGCAAGCTCTCAGCTCTTACAATTTTTTTTAACCCTTTTCAGTGCAAAAAAAGGAGCTAAAATTTGGTATACGTCAACTCCTTAAGATCCTGAATAAAAGATAAAAATTTCAAGGAATGTTTCGATCTGATAAACCTAACCATTCCCTTGTTAGACTGGTTTAAGGAAAGCAATGCAGGAAAGCACTACTTCGCAATGTGACATTGGAAATGCCGGCGAAAGTACCTACATGTTGAAGGCACTGACATTATCTGTAAAGAGAGAGATAGAGAGATACATTTTCTGATATTTACAGCCGGGTACCTTTGCTTGAATACATTAAAATTCCCTTACCGGGGAGGAAACAATTCTAATAAACTGAGCATTAAAACTAAACCAGTCATTACAACACTAATTATAATAAAGATGCATATAATGACTACAAAAACTATTTTGAACTAAATATTTTAAAAAATGAAAAGTAAGTCAATCATAAGCTTAGAATGAATGCAACGATATCAATATAATGAATAGTGATTAAATATGTCAAGACATACTAGAACCCGTCTTCTATCTAGGTTGTTTCAAGCAAGAATCTGATGATTTTTTTTTAAGCTTTCAATCATGCCGCAATTTACGATAAGTGGAAAGCTAACTAAGATGATTCTGCCTTGCTGGTTTCTGGGCCAAGAATCATTTTCCACAAACGGATTTTGAATTCGAGTAAATAACGCATGTATTAAAAAAAAAAAAAAAAGTTAAATCTGAGTGATGAAGTACTATCAGCTTGTAGCGCAAGTCAGGCTGTAAATAATGACAGAAGGCCTACACAAATTTTCATTTTACACTCATCCAGAAAGTCCTGCACCCGGTAATATGTTTAAGCTAAATGTCAATTGCGCACAGTGAGAAAAAGAGTCAAGAAGAAGAAAGAAAGAGGGAAAAAAAAAGTTGTTTTTTGTTTGGAAATTTGATTAATAATGAATTGAAAAAAAAAAAAAAAATCAGGTTTAAATATGAAGCAGAGGTAAGAAAATAGGGAGGTGTCTTAATATTTGGCCTAAAATGATAGGAGATTCCTATGGAAGATCAAAATTCCAAAAAACGAAGGGAAGTAACCATCTTCTGCTGTATTCTGTTTAAATTAGGAGCTTGATAGCGAAAAAGGGACATCAACTGTCTCTGAAACTATTTATTAAGTACAATGAATGCTCGTGCATTCTTGGTGTTTTATTATTGCTTCTTTGACTGTTTATTTTGGTTTTTCGAGTAATTGTTTCTGTGTCCGCTGACAATTAAGATACCCTATCGCTCAAAATGTCCTGGTCGCCCCCTCCTGTCCAAAAAAAAAAGACGAAGAAAGTTCGTTTTTGGTAGGCTGCCAACCAACGCCGACGCAATTCCCTCCATCAGATGGCGCTCGCATCAACGTTGACCTCGCCCTGCACGGCACGCACACAAACCATTTACGGCGTCTCCCTCTCTCTCT
>JAFIDM010004315.1:69668712-69740666 GCA_023159025.1 Thereuonema tuberculata
AGAACTAATATTTAAAGTCATCTTGCTTCTTGTTTTTGAAATAATCGTCCCCCCCCCAAAATAAAAAATGGAAAGAATTAACATTCGCATTTCAAATTAAAATAAAAGACGTTGCAAAAGGCGAAACTTCTAACTTCAACAAAAATGTTTTTATATCAATACAATTCTTCTTTTTAATTTTGTTTATTTGCATAAATTTCATGCTCTTAAATGAAGTAATTTTTTCCCCCCTAAAGGGCGGTAATTTTTAATGTCTGCCCTGAGGGACAAAGAGCGGCTACAAAACATGTATGACTTCCTCAATTGCAGAACTTTTCTTCAACATAAAAAATGGTGTCGCCAATTTTATTTAGCCTAAATTTTCACAAAAAGTGATCTTTTAGGGCTCGTTAAATCAGTTTGCCTCCCATTACAGCTTGATAGATCCTTTGAAACTTGATATCCACATTTAAAAGCTTCGTTTGCAGTTTACATTTTTCAATGTTTTTATGTGTGGGTACTTGTCGAGAAATCGGCAAGTGAAGATGATAAAACTATCCAGAAAAAAAAAAAAAAGCAAAATATTAAACCCTTTAGCTAATCTACTATTTCCGCATGCTTTGATACGATAAAATCGGAACTTAAGTAACTTGGGTTTAATTATTTCCTTTTCATTAAATGAAAGAATTTATATTCAAACATTAAAATTTGAAATTTCATGGTTTTCATAACTTTAAAACAATATATAAATAAGCAAATAAAAAGAATTTTAAGGACATCATTTGTAAGAAAAAAGATTTTAAATTCTTCCAGGAACTTCTTTTTCTTATGACATCAAAACATAGTTTGTAGACACGTGAGCTGTCTCGATAGAAGGCGGCTTCCAAATAACATATAATTTCATTCGCTGTATTTTTCATCAGTCGGCTCACTTCCGGTCTCGCTTCAGAACAAAGCATTTATATTGGCGAAACTTGGTCAGCAATTGTGAATGCACGGAACACCGAATTGCTTTTAACATGACAACGGATAGTTAGACGCTACAAAAATACCCAAATCAATTCAGCTGTAAATTGAAGAGACTTTACTGAGAAAAATCTTACGAAACCGTACTGAAATGTCCGCATTCTCTTTGGTAATTAATAAAAATTTAATAGTAGTTACTAAAAAGATATAGTTAAAATTCCTTAAATCAAAATAAAATAATAAAAAAAAATTGTCGTAACTTCTTGATGTTAGAGTAGAAAGAATACGCATTTACTATTTATTTATTTATTTCATCCGAATGCTGTATCTTTGTTCACTTGGATCTATATATTAGCTTTCTTTTTTGCAGACGAGTTAGTCAAATATCCTTCCACCTCATAAACTATTCTAAAATTTCATATCCTCTGATTGGCGCAAAACAAATTTAAAATTGCCTTACTTAATTAAAATAAAACCTATTTTAGCGCTTACTAATTGACAAAAAATAGAACATTCAGGGCGGTCAATAAATCCATTGATAACAGTTCAATTCTAAGCTTTGTCTTGGAACTACTTTCTTTGCGGTTCTACACGAAGTAGTAAACAACAGCAAATCTTTTGTGAACTGAAATATACATTTGTTTCAGGCTTTATTAAAATCTCAGCTTCCTACGGTAATTAATAGTTGAAGTCATAATCGATTTTTTTAGTTTTCTCAGCAAAACATTTGCTAACCTTTCGATAAGTTCGTAACCAGGAGGTTTTAAAACAAACTTTCAAATGGAATTTTTCAGTTTTGTTTGACGAGACAAAGCCTGCAAAGAGATGTGATACCTTCGAACTTAAAGAAGACATGCAATATTTTCAGAATTCTACTGAAATTAAGAATGTAGCAACTTTGCAGGGAAGCGAAATCTAAATTATGATGTATGGTGATGATGGACGACACCGTTCCCAATCTTCATCCTGTTTGTATCAAAATGAATTGCGACATTTTTTTTATTACAAACCTAGACCTGTACTCAAGTTTCAGCTACGCAGTCTCAAAAGTTTTTTTCTAGTTATCTTAATCAGAACTTGTCAAATGGGCGCAGCTCAATTTAAAACTGAGTTCTACAAATTTTCAGTTCTAATTCTTTTTTATTCTTTCTCTCCGATGCCAGTTGATGGCATTACAAACGATAGACTAAACATATAGTTGTAGCTGTGCTACTAAATAAAAGATCGTTTACTGAAGACTTTCATCTATGTACGTGCAACAGTTTGCAAGTCCTTCAGCAAAAGTATGGAATGCAATGGCCAAGTTTTTAATTCTTGACCCAGATTTTACAATAATGAATAAGGACTTCAATATTTGAAGCTGTCCTTATGAAATTTTAATTACTAAAATAAGTGTATATAAATATCTAACGTACATAGCATAGAATAACTGTAAAAGATGGTCACAACGTTTATGGTTTTATCAATACTGAAGTTATTTATTTTAGCTATTTTAATTCCGTAACTTCCTTATCTTAATCCTCTACACTCAAAAAAATCAATAAGAAAATAATTACGAAATTTACTGATCAACATCGTTTTTGTAATAATCTTGAATAAAATATTTATTAAAAATATTATTTATCACAGTCTTCACGCTGTGCTATCGGTAAATCCTCCCTGCTGAAATATATATATAGGGTGTTCTGTGGTCGATCTACTCACATTGAAAAAGATTTGTAAATTCGACAAATCGAAACTGTATGTACTTTATCCTTTTGTAGTTAAAAGTTTTATCCCTCATACTGTGTTTGGTCTCTTATTTTGGAAAATTACTCAACGCACGTTAAAGTCATCGATGAAAATATTTATGTTTTAAAATTAGATTTTTATATTTTTAAATTTTAAGTGTTAAAACGTAAAAATAAAATAAAGTAAAATAATAAATAATTTCTACAATACTAGAATGAGCAATAGCAAGGCTTTCTTTTCATCTGTGCTATAAAAACATGAATATCGAAGACTGTCAATGAGTGAGACGCGAGTGTTAAGCGTGTGAATACGGTACTTAAAAAAATAAATCTCTGACAACTAAAGAGTGAAGGTAAACTATTAAAAATGAGATCTTAAAAAACGGAGGAATATTGACAATATTAAGCTGTAAAGACTCAGGAAACGAACGGAGAGGTGATTGTGACATGCCTGACGAGAGAGAAGCTTCTGGAATGACCGTTCGAACACACGACAAAACGGATATTTGCTCAAGAGATTCTTCAAGCAAACGTCACAAAAAAGAAAAAGGCGCGAACCCGTAAGACTACTTCATCGTTGCAATTTCGCAAGACAATGAGTAATAAAAAGCAAGGGGGGAAAAAAAGGATATTAAAGGGAGACAATGAAAAATAAATATAAAAGAACGCGAGTGAGGACATATACTTGCCTGTATCCTCTGACGAGATGCAAATCAGACGGGGGTTCAGACAGGATTAAATAGTTTATTGATATTAAAATAGTTTTAAAACACAGTTTGATTATAAAAATATACAATGAACGTTTTCTTTAAAAAGGAAATAAATAAATAATAAAAAGAGAGATTTATATGTAGAGAGACAGAACCGTACTGACATAGGTTCTGAAGGAGTTATATTTTTTAAAAAAAAAGAACAAAAAGACAAAAGAACAAAGCAAGATTAAGAGAGTACAATCGGTGATGACCTACCGAGGTACGGCCTCCCCAACATTTCTGTGTTGCTGGCTGCAATTTAATAAGAACATTTCATTTGAGATAAACTAATAAAGGAAGCAACAATCGAGTCGAAAAAGAGTTTAAAAAAATAAAAGAACTAAACTTAAATAAATCTTGTGCGTTGAATAATTAGTGTGATACATCCTCTGGTGGCAGTTCGGCAACTTTCAGAAAGGCGCCTTTCTTTCTTCGTATTTTTTTTTTCTTTATTGTTTTGAAGAAAGAAAGAAGAAAGAAAAAACTATAAAGTGTTCCGGATTAAAAAAAAAAAAAATCAACAACCTTCACTGTACTCCGGAATTGCGCATGCGCAGTAACTTCCATTGTGTCGTGATAAGTGCAAGAGGTGTGATAGTGCGGTGAGACGGTGATAGTGCTGCTCCTGGCGGTGAAAAGACAAAATAGCAAAGCGGTGAGAAATCGTGAGAGAAAAAGTAAATAAAAAATAAATAAATAAATAGTGGTGGAAACTTAAAAAAAAAGAAAAAAAAAAGAACCCCATGCAGTGAGTCATGCCGAATAAAAACCCTATTATCCCCTCCATTGTTATGTGTGAGTTTGAGGGCTACGACCAATATTAGCTTTAAAAAGAAAAAAAAAATATTAGAAATATTAGACCAATCGTTGGAACTGAAGCGAAACGTCTGTAATTATTTCTTATTAAGAAAGAAACACCTGAATAACAGAATATCACAAATGGAATTTCATATCGAATCAAAACCTACGAACTAAATCTAAAACTCGTAAAAAAAGTTGCAGGAAATACACTTATTTATAAGTTTTATTTTCATTAAAACCAGTATGAAAATAAAAATAATGCCCCTAATGTTTTTTTTTTCAATTATTTAGGGTGACGGGTTGAGAAAATGTCATATTAGAATTAAGAAAGATACCTTCAATCACAAAAGTATAACTGATTTCAATTTCCTATTGTGAAACGATAAAACAACTCTTTATATTTTGGAATGTGAGTAAAATGAAAATTAATAATAAAAAAGAAAATGTTAAGTCAATAAAATCATATACAGTCGTATCACTTAATATCAAGACGTGAGGGAGGGGTTAAAAAAAAAAAAAGGGGGGGGGGGGGGAGATCTTTGAGCGTCCCAAAGCTGGCTGTGTTAATATCAGGAGGAATTGATGCCATAATTGTGCAACTGGAGCAAATGGGTGAGATACGGGGTGACAAGCAGGATCCGTCATGCCAACCCCAATCAGGTGTGACAGATGCGGCCCAGACCACGCCCATCGCCACACCTATCCCACAGGTAGAGCCAATCAGGCACGTCCTCCCACGCTCGCAAAGGGAATTTTGCAAACAGTTTCAAGGCACAGACTCCAGGGGTAACCGCGTCCAAAAGCCATGCTGTTTCCATCGATCAGAAATAAGAGGAGGGAAAAAAACACACAAACCCAACTCGGAATAAATGAATAAATAAATAAACAGGGGGAGGTTCACAAATCCCCAATATGAAATTCACACAGGTAATCAAATAACAATAAATACAAATAGAAAATAAATAAAATAATCAAGTCAAAAACTGAACATATAAATATCAATAAAATATAGTTAAATAATAAGAACTAAACAAAAAGATTTAATAAAAGAAAATAGTGTACATTCTGTAAATTGTACTATCTCGAAATAAAAATCCTTTACAAAATCAGTTAGTCTAACAATATTGTATACAATGAAGATTTGGGAAGATGAAGAGGCCTTCTAAAAACTAATGAAATAAATAACCACCTTTTCCGAATTATACAGAGATCCATATTTCTTAAGTTACAATAGAATAGAAAAAAAAAAATCACAGTTTAAAATGAAATTAAAATGCTTGCGATTAATTACTTCATTACTAAAGTCGTTCATATTTTATAAGCTTTTTGTTTAGAAGAGATGAACCCCCTGACTTGGAAAAATTAAACTTGATTGGAAAATAAATACCCTTTTTTGTTTTTATTTTATGTGAAGGCGTAGGATCTTTAAACTTGAGTGTAATTAATTCACCATTAACAGTGAAAACGCTGTGTGTGAATTCCACATTGTTAGGCAAAGTATAAAACACGCACTAGACAGGAAGTTTTCAATTCACTTCAATTTAATCTCACGTGAATATTTTCTATTTCTCTTTGTAATCTTGTAACAGGATTCGACAACAGGCCTCTTGGCAATAATATATATATATATATTTTTTTTCCGAAACGAGAAATTAGATCGCAATCATTTATTCCTATGAATTTAGTCCCAGTTTTTTTTCCACTGAATAAAAAGTATTTGTTATAAAAGTGGCCCACGAAATATTCGAGGGTGAGAGCAATTAATCTATTCATGCACTCAAAGATATGGGAGACGAGTGAAGGTTATCTCACAGCAGCTGTACAGAGTAGCCAGCTCATGAGTAGGTAGCAGCCAACTTATTCCCCATCCTCTCTAAGCAATGCTAAGAGCTTTAATTTTCTTCCCAATTCAGTTGCCTTACTTCTGGAAAAGGGTGGAAATACTAGAATATTTCATTTATATCTGCATTAATGTACATTTACGTTGAAAAAAAAACAAAAAAAACAATACACGCTGCTAATTTCCCCAACAGTTTTTAAACATTCATATTTACTAAAAATTAATCACATTTGTGTAACTGAACAATAATAGATTTAAAATGTATATATGTCTATATGAAATAAAAATAAATAATAATAATAATAATAGAAACAGAAGATCAAATTATAAAAATTAAAATACTGAATAACTTTGTTTAGGGATATTCAACATATCTTTTGTTTGAATGTATTTGAACAGGATATATTTGAAGAAAATTCAAACATAATTCAATAGAATCGAAATTCCAAGAAATAACAACCAAAAATGTTAGAATTCCTAACATTTTCCAAACAAGATAGAATTTGAAACATTACATTAAGAACGAGGAATCTCCTTTAAGTGATTTGGAAAGTTTTATTTATAAGATCAGCCATTTTTGATTTGTCATTAAAAAAAAAATGGATAAAATCATTATCAAAAAAAAAAAAAAAAGAAATCGCAGAGAAGATCTGGGGACACGAATAAATATGGTCTAAAGATCCGTAGACAATGTAATATAACTCAATCAAAGGGGTACCGCCCAATTTAAGGAGAAAAAAACAAAAACTGTTTTGAAATAACAAGAGAATCACAATGGCTTTTTTTCTTATCCTGTAAAGACATTTTTTAAATGACTTTTCTCATTTAAGAACTCTGAAAATACATTTAACATGCTTGTTTATTTATTTCCTTGATCTCAAACCATGTGATTTTGCTGCGAGATTTTGGTTATTTTCAAAACACGATGTAACCTCAAGTGAGTTACAAACTTCAGTTTCTAATCTAGTTTTTGCTAAATTTCTCGAATGCTTTCTTAAAATAAAACATTTCATTGATGATTTTTATTTTTTTAAAAAGTGCTCGTAAGTGAACTTCATGCTTTTTACTGTTAAACATGCCATGCTCCCAATAAAACATGCAACTGACTTTTTTGCTAATTTTTCTATTTTATTTTTTTTTTTCGTGAACTGTGTGAACTAAATACAAAGACATAACTACGAAATGTAGACAAAGAGAGGAATCACATACAGTCTTTACCGATTTTTTCTTTCTATTTTTAAAGGAAAAAAAATCCTTTTAAAATATTACATCTTCTTGAAACCAAATCCATTCATTCATCCACTTCCAGACAAAATTAAAACAAAAAACATTTGGGTTAAAAAAAAAAAAATTAAAAAATAACAATTATTAATTAGCTTTTTTTTTTGTTTTAAAAGTTGCTTTGACGCCATGACGAATTCCTTATTAAAAATGCTTTTAATGATTTAAAAAAAAAACAAAAAAAAACAAAACAACTATTAATTTTTTAAATCTTAACTGGATATATCCTGACTAGAACTTTCGCTAGTATAATTTTCATTTTCCCATCTTTCTTGGAAGGTGTTATTAATGAAAAATGAAAATCAAAAATAGCGTTAAGAGTGTCAGCAGATTCAATTTGGCGGGGATTTTTAAGAATAAATCCAACATGGCGTCTCCGCTTTGTCTTCATTATAATATTCGGTGTAAGTGTACCCCCCTATTTTTTTACTTCTTTGTAAAAAGGTCCCTTGCTGTCATCAGGCAGTGATGGTCCCCGTCCCGTTGGGGGGTAAGGCCAGGTGTAGGAAAAAAAACAAAACAAAACACAACAATAACAACAACACAAAAGTGCAGTAAGACCGTTATTCTGTTTGCTCATGCTGCAATGGGTGACAAGGTCGAACCAGACAACATTCCAACGGGTCTTCCAGCAAGACTTCGCTATGGTTATAACCGCCTCCCACATTCCATGCATTTCGTGGCCCAAAAGCTGTCCTTCTTGTGAGAGAGGCAATTCATAGCATTCACAGAGAGGCATTTTGAAGTGGATCTCTATAGACAAAATGCAAAACAAGCTCTCAGTACTGTACTCAAATGGGCAGTAATTCTCTGTAAATATCAAATGCTACAGAAAGACTGGACCAGGTTGAAAAGATCTAGACCAAAGGGGGTGTGAATTTGTGCCTTTTTACTTAGATCTGATAAGTGCAGCCTTGATATCTTTGACGTATTTAGACTAACTACATATACGACCTCTGTTACGAGTTTCTTTTCCTTTTACAGCATCCAAAATCTCTTGACTGTTTCAAATGTACTAAGTAAAGGTAAGTACCTCTCTTAAATTAAAAATAAAATTTAAATGCTTATTGTATGTTCGTCATTAAGGAATTTATTATTATTAAAAAAAAAGTACCCAATTTTAATTAATATGGATAAGGAGATTTTTCTTCCGAGCTAATACTCTTTCATTCTAACAGCAGCCAGTGGACGAAAAGCCATGACCTCTGTTTCGAGACTGCTCCAAATGGATGATCGCCAATTACCTTTAACGACTGTATCAGAATGCCACTTAGTGAGCAAAAACCCCATTATTGGGTTTCATTGATCTGAACAACATTGGGTATGAATTTTTAAGTAAAGTTTCTGCTTCTTTTGTACCGGACGTTACCAGTGACAAGAATCTGAAGCACTTTGATTAAAACTGCATTAAATACACAATGAGTACATTAGAGACACTAAATATCGAGAGTCCTACCATTCGTTTACAATATCGACTAAAAATAAATGTTAATACAACAGTGATGAGATTCCGAAGCAGGGGAAGAAGAGAGGAAAAAAAAAAAAAAGATCAATTTCTTGGAATTAAGGCCGGGTGCAATCATACGGAACCCCTGGTCTTAATGAGTGGCAGTTAGGCACGCACCTGCCGCCTAACGCAAGAGGCTGCAATAAAAAGCCAGGTAACAATTGGTTCATTAAAATAATGCCCATGTCGTCTGAATCGACCCCTCACGGTACAATGCCAATAAATTAAATAATAATATTAAAAGCAAAGAAAATAAAGAAATATGTTTATATAAATATATATATTTAAATATAAGACTGCGCTGTTCTTGATGGGGTGACATACGGTGGTGCCTGTGATTGCATGCAAAAAAATCCCCCTCCTATGAAGCGCTGTTAATAAAATAACGGAGTTAACATTACACCATAGAACAAGAAATGACTCTATTTTTGCGTTAAATGCCACCAGCTGAACTCCTAAGGATTTTTATATTATTACAATAAGAAAAAAAGAAAAATGTAGGAAGGATGAATAAGTCTTTTTAAAATTTTAAGAAGCTGTAAAAGTTTATAGTTAAGAAAAATAAAGAAATAAAAAAAAAAAAATGGCTTTTTGTCGAAGTGCAAAAAATTACAAATGAAGTAGCGAGATGGGTCCGAAATAGGCAAAGCAACTAGCACATTGGTTGAAAGAAAACAAAAATAAAGAAATAAAAGAGTCGAATTTCACATCTCCACAAATTGAAGACAACTTTCAATGCCAACGTTTTTCTTTGAAACTCCCTTCGTTTGCTTATTTATGTGAAACTTTTGCAAATATTTGTCAACCGTTAATGGATTTAGATTGGAATGCATGAAAACGAGTTTTTATATTTCATACGGATTAGATTTGCATCACTAGATATATAATCAAAAGAATGTATTCTGTTTCCAAGGATATTAGGCTCACATGGTAAGACCCTTCTCTACGGACTGCAGGAGGAAGGAGTCCCGGGTTTATTCCAGGTTTAAGATGAGAGAGCGTCGGAGTGGCCCTCCTAATTCGTTTCATTAGGCTATTAATCGCAGAAGTCTTCACTTCCTGCGCTACCTTACATTAAGAATATGGGCTTCAGGATTCCTGCCCCTTCAGGTACTTCCTAATATTATAGGGAAAGTAAATGAGCAAAGAACCTAAAACAAAATATCTCCCCACCCCCAATCATCGATTATTTGCCAACAGCAGAGGTTACGATAACTACAGAACCTTCTCAGAATTGAATATTATGTACGACACCGATCGTACTTGGCTTGTTTCTGTAATAGTGGCCAGATCAGTTTAGTTCAGCTGCGTTTTCTTGTACAAGAAAGATTCTAAACGAACGATTTCGAATTTAATTACGATGTACGCACAGTAGAAAAGTACTGAAATCTTCGCGAAAAAAAACCAAACAAACAATATCAGACATTTTCCTGTAAAACACAAAGTTTAACATCTTCAAAATTTAAACCGTGTTGTAAAAGTTACAGCATCGTACAGCTGTTTCGCGATTATCAACAGCTATGAGTAATCACAGTGATAGCCCGTAACAGAAGTCAATGACTCAACTAAGAAAAACTGACAAGTCTCAAATATACATAAGTAATATTTTTACTATGAAAGTGACTTAAGCAGTTCACGTTCTCAAATAATCAGTGTAAATAAAAAAATGCTCCTACTCTTCACTTTATAGAAAATCTTCATATTTATTTCAAAAATATGTATTCTGTCAGTAATTCAGTTAACCAAATTATTTAAATTTATCATTAATTCAACTTAACATTCTTTTTTGTTCTTCTAAAGAGGTATTTTGACGTTATGCGATTTCCATGTTTGTATATTATTTATATTATAGGTTTGATTTTTTTTTTTTGCCTCCCAGGAAGTGAATTCTGACAGGATTAGTCTTCGTGCCAATTTCGAATATTGAACTACAAATTAACATTTCAGGTAACCTTTGTGTTTTGAGAGTTATAAGTTAACAAATATAGAATGTCAGTTTTCATGCAACCATTTATCAACCATCCAATAACGATGACTTATTAAATTTAGTTGGCAATCTAAGCCCCCCCCCCCCCTCCCCTGCCCCTTTCCCGATTCGTGTAACATTGCAGTTAACCAAACACATTTTCACGACGACAGGCGACTCAACTAAAACGCTTTGGAAAACTCGAATAGCATTATGATAACAGTAAATCAATGATAAGATGCTATTTCTAACTTAAAAGTTAATAATTAATAGATTTTAACTAGCAACTATCAAATTACTATACATAACAGGTATTTTGTAGAAATATCAAGTCTCTAACTGGCCAAAATACATGGCTTTAAGTAATAAGATATTCTAATGCCTACAGTGCAAATTAATATTCATGTGCTAGTTATGATATTAATTATATCTAGAATAACTTTAAAAAAAAGAATGAAATACAACTAGTTTTTCTTCGGTTAATTATTATAAAAGTTGTTATAAAGATAAATAAAATCTATTTTAAAAGCTAAGTACAATATTTAGAAGTAATTCATCAATCTTTACGATTCATAATTTTTTAATTAACGTAACTAAAAAATTGGGTAAAGAAGTGTAAAAAGCTCTTATAATTGAGAGAAATATAAAATAACTTTTAACTTCTGAGTTAAAAATAAACCCTAAATATTAATTCCGATCAAGATTACCAAAAAGTGAGTCGGTCGTCGTGAAATTCGTGGCTCGGATTGTGGAGATGTCGATGCTGCTGCCGCCTTACCATCCTTAAGGGACCGGGTACCGTACACTGCTCGGCCATACTTTCATTACCTGACCTACCTTGATCAATCAGAGAGTAGCGAGGATTACTCATGTCCACGGGAATCATGTCTTTCAGCCAGGTGACAGTAGGGTTGGGGTTACCAGACGCTTGACAAAGGAGAAGAGAGTTGCGGCCTTTTTCGACGACTTTCAGTTGGGGGTGGACAATGATTTTTGGGAAACCACTCGGTAGGAGATCGTCTGTAAATAGAAAAGAAAAAAAAAATCACATCAGGTTCAGTGAGAATAGCCACAAATCATCATTAATATTAATAAATTCAATGTGAAAATTAACTATTGTGTATTTATTAACTATTTTTTACAATAGGCTTAATATGAATTCCATTTGTCCTTGTTCAGTTTCACTTGAAGATGATTCTTTGGCGGATAAAGTCAGTAATTCTCGAAATTTCTTTTCATTGGGCATTCAGTGCACTCCGCATCTTCTGTTATTTCAAACTTCTTTTAATGTGGACAATTTCTATTGATAATATAAGCCTTCATTTCTTTTATAATTACCAAGTATTTCAATTATATATGGGATTCGAGCGTAAAACATCGCAACTGACATTTGAATCGAAAAGTGACATTCACTCTTAAGCTTATAGAATTCAATATGTACAATTTTTAATAGATTTCAAAGTTGGTTTCACAAAAGCCTTAAAAATGGATCACATATCTGATTATAATGACACTAACTTGCAAAACTGCATTAAAATTACAGATATATCATTGTAAATTAAATATCAAGTTCAACTCAAATGCAGTTATCATATTTCAATCCGAACCTTCGTATATGATTTTACTTTAAAAGTTTACAACAGCATTATGTTTTTTTTTTTCCAGTTACCTACTGTACAATAAAACAAATACTTTGCATATTTGGTCTGTCTGTCATTTAAGGATATTTTCAAGTTTTTTAAAGATTTTTTTTTTATTTGCTAATTTTTTTTAAGTAATTTTGTTTATTTATTTATATTGAAAACTGTAATTATTTTCCATTAGCAGGTAGGTCTCAAAATTGTTAAGACTAATTTACAAAGTTTTATAAAACCAAATCACTCATTTCAAAAGCCCCATTATTTTCTTTGATGTAATAGGAAGTTTGATAAAAATAATGTTTAAGGGATTTTTTTATTTCATTTTATTTTAAAAGACATCAGTGAATAAGTAGAGTAAAACAAATCATTTATGACTTTGAGAAAGTTTAGACGTAAGATCACAAGGCTGTGCTTGAACAGCTAGATTTCAATTAAGCGATGATATTTATATTTTATTTATTCTCCCAGAACTTACAATAAAACAACACGTAAGTACATATAATGAATTTATATCCAGCAATTAATTTCCAGATATTAAAAAAAAAAAAGTTGATTTTTGCCCCAAAGAAACACGTTCAATCGCGTTGCTGATGCCAAAGTGACCCCCGCAATGAGCTTTTCTGTAAAACAGATAAGCTTCACTGTAAAGCAGATAAGCTGTACAGTGAAGCTTACATCTGGCGGGCACTGGACAATACTTTGGGTTAAACAGATTCTTCAGTTTCATTTATCTGATCACCTCCCTACATTACGCCATAAAAGAATTTTAATTTTGTAATCGCTATTAGACAGTAAATGATGTTTTTTTTTTTTGGTTTTATTTTCCTTTGGAAGTTCATTAAGTGGATCAAATTAAGTGATTGTATTTTGATTTTCACACATATTCAGATGCAAATCAGTTTCGTGAAGATAAGTTCAGGTGATCTCAGTTCAATTCCCTTAACGCTATCCAGCACTTAGCTGAAACAGAGACGCTTGGCTAAGCAGGTAACGGTGGATCACCTTTCTACCCATTAAGAGGGGAAAAACGGTGATAAAATAACAGAGGAACCACAGAAACAGCACTCACGATCAGCGCTGATGTTTAACGTAAAAGAAATTTAAAAAACACTCATACACATACAAGTGTTCAAAAGGACATTAAAACTTTTTCGAAAATCTTCTGTTTACTTATTTATTAAAATTTACCTCATTTTATTGTCTGAAATTTTTAATTTCCGTGTACGATTTAAACTGCAGATATAAGCAAGGAAGAAACAAGGAAGAATCCAGTTCTAATTCTGTAATAATAAAAGCCAATCTATCATTGCTTCATCAGCGACATCTCGTATTAAATAATTTTAGACTTTAACGCAGTTTCCAGGGATACTGCTCTTTTTAATTTTAATTAAAAAAAAGAACAAGAGTTTATTCCGTAAAATTTAAATTTATATTAATATTTATATTAATAATTTAAATTTAATTTTACCTGGAATAGTACATAATGAAATACATGCTTCCAAATTAGGCTTAGAATCCGAGTACATTAGAAAAAAGTAAACAAAATCCACATCTTTTAATGTTAAAATATATAAACAAACATTTTTTTTTTTTGCAAATACATTAATATATAAATATTTGGTTTGAATAGAATGTAATATTTAAAATAGTAAGCTTCACTGATTTGTTAATTTAAAAATCACACTATGCTAATTTTTAAAAATATGATTTGGCTGGCTCCAAATAATCATATTTACTTATTGCCTAATTTTTTTTCCAAATGTATAATAAGTTATATGTAGACCTTTCAATCGACACTATTTGGACAGGGAATCAAATTGATAAGAATTTCTAGTAATTTTTGAAATTGCCCAAAAACGTTTGATAATGCCACATTGCTAATTAAACTTCCTTTCCCTTTCTATAAAGCATTTTTTATTTTTTAGATACATCCTAAATTAATGGACCAATCGTAAAAATGATAGGAATATCACAAAAAAATTAATATTAAAATTTAATAGTTCCATTGTTCTGAATTTAATTCAAACAATATTATTTTTTTTGCATTACTGCATCAAGCATGAATTAACTTATTATATTTCATAACTCCTATAATATTCTAGGAGTATTTATGTAAAGCCATTCATTCAGTCGACACTACTTCATTTTATATCTTCTTTAATACAATATTTTCCTTTCATTAAACAGGAAACTTCTTCAGGTTAGTGAGAACAGAAAAAAACTTAATATGAGATATATTATTACTTGTATATTGTTAAATTATAGATTATTTACGAATTCTTCCTTGAACTAGCTTCACCTTCAACCTCCAAGTAATATGCGAAAGCTAATATTTTTTTGGCGGGGGCTTTTACCAACACTATTTTTGGTGAAAACTTTCAGAGGTATAATCTTGCAAACTTACTGGAATTTCGCTTTACTAAAATTACTAAAATTTTAGAATTTTGTTAATAAATTTATTTACAGTAGTATATGTATAGAAAGAAATTTAATATTTAAGCAATGAATTGGGGGCCATTTTTTTTTTTTAAATCTTTTTATTTTCTTTCACTTTTTTTGACAGGTAACCACATTAACGTGACCTGGCAGAGATATTACTGAGTGTCAGTAGGCGAAGATTTTCACTAAGCCGGGAGCATTAACGAATCAATAGCAATGTTCTAATTCACGAGAAGGACGTGATTCCATTGGAAGTCCATTCGTGAGAATAATGACACTATTTCATTGCGAAATCTAAATGGAACGATTAAGCCAGCCCTCACCTCCCCCCATTGCAATGAAGGATCCACTGCGGAGGCGTGAAGATGGAGTTCGCAGGGGGGAGAAGGATTAGGCGAGTGCGGCGGGACTGAAGACGGATTAACATACGTATGGGGCGAAAGAACAATAATATAAAGGGGGTGTGAAATCATGTTGACACTCGAGATGGGGTTAATGAAGGTGCAATGGAATAATAAGGCAATTAGAAGAGTAGGCAGGCAACGTGATGACGAGAAACTCGACGAGAAATTTAGTCCGAATGGGGGACGAAGACGATTTACGGCAAAACAAGAGGGGGGAAAAAAGTAAGATATTTAACGAGCGAGGGAAGGAGAATAAATAGAATGGGAATTCTTTAAAATTTTATTACGAGGTAAAAGTTGTGGTAATAATGTGAGGAAACTCCCATTTTTTTTTAGCACAAAAACTTAACTGAAAATAACATAAAAATCTCATTGAATTTAGCGGACATTAAAGAAGAATAGTTTTAAGTCCACGATTTTTTTACGATCAATAATATTATATTAAAAAAAAAAAGATTATCGATACATTTAAGAACAAATAACAGGATCAATTTCCAATGTCTTAATTCTTCTGCCTTCCTCTCGTTGCTACTCGTAGCTACCACTACTAAGGAAACAACATCATCCCGGGGTCTTTTAGTCACATTTTTGAACTTGTCTTTTTATGACCTTTCAGAAATGGCCATTTTGGTTCCTGTTTACGTGTAAGTTGGATCTCTCAAGATATGGGACTGTCTGTAAAGTTCATACACTTTTATATTCTGTCTTTGTGAGATAAGTCTTAAAAGATACGTTTCCCAAAATGAGAAACACCTACATGCAGATACTCTGAATTTGTCGAGCGTTTCCGTGCATTTGAATGCGAGTATAATGCACAGTCAAAAAGATGTCGGGCTTCCTCTACACCAGTGACGCCACCTGAACGTTCCTCCTGCTGCTGTTGAGGAAACGAAACTGCGATTCCCGCCTGCTTTTACAGCCATCTCCAACCACAAAACAACTGATTCGTGACACTTTGACCCCACTTAAACTCAGTGGACGATTTTTATGGCAGGGTCAGAGCGGTCAAACACTTGGGCTGCGTTACCTAATGCAAAGGGAATTTCAAATCAAACATAAAAATCCTTATTTTACTGTAATGTATAGGTTGCTGGAAACTGTTGGATAACTAAGTGTTAACTGATCGTTAACTAGCATGAATTGATAACACGTACTATTTAAGTTCTAGGTTTCTGACAGCAATGCAATCGTTCAATTCGTAAGCCCAAGAATAGAGCTTCTCAATCGGTGGGCCGTGAGAATGCACTTCGTAAGAAATTCTGTGAGCGCATCAGCATTACTTACCTTAATAAATGCCCTAATCTAAACCACATTCTAGGTTGCTTTAAATGCTTAAAATAAACTGTTATTTATCTTTTTTTATTTTTAAAGAAACAATGGGGTGTTGGAAGTAATAAAATATAATGCAAATGATATTGTAGATTTACTCAAGAAATTATGAGAATGGACAAAGTTTAAAGTTAAAGAATGCTTAAAAAAAAGTTAAAAAAGCTTAGAATGTAGTCCCCGTGACCTAATGAATAAGATGTCTAACTTCGGATCAGAAGGTTGCATGTTCGATTCCCCTAGCGAACTTGTAGAAATTATTTCTATTTTCCCAAATCACAACAATTGCGCCAGATAGACAGACCGAGAAATAAAAGATTTTTAAATAGAAAACTAAAAGATTTTAGTAATATAGATTCAGTGTATTGTCATAAAATGTAATCATGATGAAATATTTATTATGTTTCCACGATCTTCCAAAGACTTCTGCGATCATGCACTGCTTTTTCTCTCAACCGATTCAGCGCCATCTTTTCGTTAAGTCTGTTTATGGAAGTCATACTGTTTTTCTGTAATATAACTAGTGTGTTGAAGGACGAAGCGGCCGTTCCCAATTCCTTCTGACAATTGATTCAGAAAGGCAATTTATTTATTCAGGTGCGGTTCTTATTCTTGTTTTTAGTTTTTTCATCATAACTAGTGTGTTATTATGGAGGCCAAAATGCACTTAAAGAGCTAAAAAAAAAAAAAAGAGTTGGTTCCGGAATTCGACGGTTTCCCATGTTCGACAGTGCTGTGGTCCCTAACCTGTCGAATAACCTTTTCTTGATTTTCATACTGAATTTTCGATATTTTATTATCCAATTTTTGTATTTCTATAAATGTCGCTTAAAAATCGACTGTCGTGTACTGGAAATTAGCAACGCAATTGGAAGGCATATTACTAATAGACGCAATCGAAAGGTTATGAGAGGATCGGTAATAGAAGTATTAAAAAGAGTCTAAACCGTGTAACTCAACAGCCATTCACAGCTGCAATGAAAGGAATACGAATCTGAAGGCCTTTCATCACAATTAAAGTTCACCAATAGGATAATTCCCGTGATCAACTGCGATCAGACTTGCCTGCGTAAAGAGGGTTGTGCTACTTTTGAAAATTAAAAAGAATCAAAGAACGAACAAGCAGACATGATTCCGCTTCAATGTTAAGGGACTTCTTCTTACCGACACTACTATCAATCATAGGTTGCCTAGCAACAACTCGTTCCATTTTACCGGACGGATAGATCCAATAACATGAAGATTCGCGATGAAAGTAAAACGAATTAATAGGAAAAAACAAATAAACATTAAAACGCTTGTAACAAATAAAACATTATTCTTATTTTATCGAAGAGGAAACAACCATTAATGTCCTAACACACTTTCTTTGAAGTCTACTCTCTTCATTACCGTATTTCCGACAATTTCAGAACATGTATTACTACGAAACAAGTTGTTCCTGAAAGAGCTTGAATTCTACCTTCCTAACATTTTGCGTTTCTTTTCTTTTGAAAGTCCAAAGGAATAAAAACTCTGCTATCTTTTTTCATTTTTTTATTAATTCTAATATGTACTGAATTTAAGCAATAGAAATTTTATGATTTTCTGAAAAAAATTAATTACATTCCCACCATTTATTTAATTTATCTGAGCTCAATTAATTTTTAATTATTTAAAAATTCGCCCACGCGTTAAGAGGATTAAAATACTGTAATAATATCCTTTAAACACAAATCCATTGTTTCAGTTATGACGCTTTTTCTTGACAAGGAACCACATACGAAAATTAGATATGCATACCTTATGCATACCAAGTTTCATGATTATCCAGCGGCTCAAAAGACACTTGATTTGTGAGCCTCACTATTCTAGGGAAAAAAGAAACACACTGAAGAGGTTAAAATTAGTTCACACAATTTCTCATTTCCCAGAGCGGTAAGATTTGCAAACAATTTCGTCAAATGGCTGAAACTGGAATTCTATTAATAACGTTAGTAATTGAAGGGGTTCAAAGGAGAACCAATAATAAGCAGCACTTTAAAAGCGATGCATTAGTTCCGTATAAACTGAGAAGCAAATATCAGTGCTCTTCTATTTCAGGTCAAACGGGGGAAGACGATCGATCGACGAAATCTCCAACCAAAACAGCCCAGTCGCAACTTTCTGTTTGAGTTAAGGCACAATACATCAATCTTAAGGAAAAATAGCTTCAGGATACATTTACACACCCGAAAAAAGAAAATATAAATGAGTCTGTGATTGTACGCCTCTCGAATTTAATAATGCTCTCTCTGTCTCGAGCAAAAGGATTTCAACTGGGGAAGTAAAAACAATAATAACATACATTTTAGCTTACTTTCCAGTAAGAAAGCGAGGCTAATAAAATCCGTGAGTCTGTGTGTGTGTTCCCTTAGTAACTTTTGAACGGATCCTCTTGAAACTTAGTATGCCTATTCAAGGATTTGGGATGTTCTAACTTTTATATTTGAAATCTTTTCCAAGTGGATTCTTGTGGAGAAAATTAAAGCCACAAGGTAAGAAAAAATCCCATAGAAAAGCATTGGAATCTAAACTATTTCTATTAATAGCTTTTTTCTATTCAATCCTTAATCTATTATCCGTTGTTTTGATAAGATTAAAATCCATCCAATTACGACAATCGATTGATTTTCCGATTAACCTATCACGAGGATTTTTTTTCCCTTTTTTTTCCGAGAAAAAAGAAAACTGACACTGTTTGTATTCAGTGGATATTAGAATATAAATGTTTCATTCGTTTTAGCCAT
Organism: Thereuonema tuberculata; assembly: GCA_023159025.1. Taxonomy (NCBI): domain Eukaryota; kingdom Metazoa; phylum Arthropoda; class Chilopoda; order Scutigeromorpha; family Scutigeridae; genus Thereuonema; species Thereuonema tuberculata. The sequence goes on from JAFIDM010004315.1 coordinate 69,688,112, forward strand.
TTTTACTGTTTAAAAAAATAAATAAATAAAAAAAATTCTTTCAAATTTCCATGTTTATGTAGAATATTCCGAAAACATGTATTAAATATGTCATGTAAGAGTATCCATTACGTAATTATTAATATTAACTTATAAAAACGGTAAATTTAAATCAAAGTTTTATTTTATTAAAATTTTTTATGTGCAGTGACGAATTTAAAAACTATGAGGCATAATATAAAAGGACATAATTTACAAATTAAAACCAACCTGCGACTTTTCAGATCTCAGCTGTGCGAGACCTTTTTTTTTTTTTTTTCAAGAGTGGGACGACCCGTCCAAGTTCTCAATATTTTTTATCAAAGTTTTATTAATTTCGCATATAAATAAATAGTCCCATAAATCTTGTTTTCGAAAATTATTTAAGAAGAAAAGCCTTCTATTTATACAAAACATTATGAATTCGCATTTCCTATTAACAAAATAATTTTACGATTTGAATATATGTCGTAGTGTAATCATTATCCCTGTTCTCAAACGTGAAACGAAACAGAGAAGGTGTTGATCACCAGCGAACACACTGAATATATAAACTATCATTTGCTTTTATACGCTGATTTCATTTATTCATGGTTAAAATTACGTTGGTTCAACAAAATAACAATTTCTTTGGTAAATATACTTATGATGAATCATTCTTAAAATGCCAACAAAACTAAAGAAAAAAGATGGAAAAAGCATATTAAACATGGTTAAAAATTATTATCCCCTTTGCGAAAAGCTATTTTAAAAACTTGCTCATCAGTTAAAATTCACATGTTTTTCCGATCGTCGATGAGAGAGGGGGTGGATTTTTTGAGTGTGTCTGTCGAAGTTAATCATTTTGTTATAGGCAGCATATGTGGCTCATGACTTAAGGCGTCGAAATGAGCTTTTAGTCAACGCAATTAGTGTTTTATTAGTCCAGTGTATTTGAAAGCTTCGACTAGGATTCAATGGCTTCCACGTTGATTTAAACTACAAGTATCCTTTCGACTTCGTTATTTTTATAAAGGATTGAACAGATTAATCAATCACAACCGAAGCCTACTAATAAAAAAAAAGGACGTTGTTCCGCATTTCTGCAGACGTGTTACTTACCTGGCATCACGTATCCTTCCGCCTTCTAACTTGTAATTATTCTGAAATTCCTGTGATTGGCGGAAAACGATTCCTTTAAGTTTAAAATTCCGTTAAGTTAATAAGCAAAATTATTCACTGAGATGTATTACAACTTACAAAATATTTAGGATACTTTAATTCCACGTAACGGCTGCTTTTTTTTTTTAACTTTGAATTAGGACTAGCTTTATGTTTGGTTTTGTTTTGTTGCTTTATTCACCAAATTGTTTCAACTCCTTTTTATATATTCCCGAGATGAAATATACAAGTAGAACTACATATTGCAACTATATGAGATCTTTCTTCCTATCATTCTTCGTAAGACAGGCTGCTATTTTGGTTTAGGTTTATCGTACCCTAATTCGTGATACGACACACAAGTGTGCTACAGAACACATGTACAGTAATCTTGTAACACAGAGGTTTGGCAGTGGATCTATGAAAACGAAATAACCTTTTTTTGGCTGAACCATTCCTGGATCTGTTTAAGGAAGTAGGGGAACATACTGGACAATGCATTGGAGGTCTGTAATCGTAAAGAAGTTAAGAACCCTTTACAAGTATACTAAATATAATTAGATCGAATGAAAGGTTCACTTGTTATTTCCCCGATAGGTCACTGTCTTTCTTATCATTGAGAGAAATCAATATTTTTTTTTGCTCATAGACAAAAACAAGGATTATTTAAAACTTTCTTAAAATTTTTTTTGAAAGTTGTCTAAAACTTGCTTCAATCAATCTACAGACATTTTACTTCAGTAAAATAACAACTTAAAATGGTTTGTTTTTCTTGAATTATGAAATCTTGTCTTTCTTGATTTTCCTACTTTTTTTTTACATTCTTGGCCTTTTTTTCTTTATTCACTCGCTTCGCTTGCGAATACGTTAAACAATTTTACACTACTGTATAAATTTACGTAGTAAAATTCTACATTTTAATAAGAACTATAAAAATGCATGTGGGTGTTTTGGAAAGGAAGTTAAAGTAATAATCGGAATGGATGTGGATAATGGTACTTACGTACTGTTTCTCATACTATTTCTGATGTTTTCTTTTCATCTATTTTCTGTGTGTGTGTTTTAAGCATAATTTATGATACCGTTGATCATTTCAAAATGGAAAGTATTTTTTTCCCGTCGTATTTCCAAACGAAACATCCTGGAAAGGATCACACCTCAATTAACCTAACCTAGTGTTAAATAAAAGGAATCCCCCCTCCCAAACGATATCAGGTAATACATAAATGCCTATTTTTTTTACACAATTGAAGTGGTTAAGGATTTAAAATACATACTAGTAAAATCGATTATAAAAATGGGTCTTGATAGTACGTAAATACCGGATGAATCACTAAAAATCGACTCTAGTTTCGAGTTTGATGCGCAATTGCGAAAGAAACCGCGATTTCCTCTTTAATTCCTATTATCTCTTGTTTTATAATTAAACTTAACATACAGCCATTTAATTAATTCTTTTATCTTCCCCCCCCCCTTTTTTTGCTATAGAAAGCTTATGTTCTTTGATAGCATGCATATTTCAGTCTGAGGTTTTTTGTTTTTTTATGGCTACTTCAAAACAAGGTATGAACTGAAAATATAAGTCCTTGAAAGGAAGATCAACGCATATTGAATGAAGGAAGGAAATATCAAAGCCCAGGCCGGGATTCGAACCTAGGTTCGGGCACATCAGTCATGGTATAGAAAAGCTTTAGGAAAAAAAAGAAAATCAGTTTTTGTTAATGATTGACCCATTTTCAGCTACAGTTAAATATGTTGGTATTTTTTTACCCAAAGTGTCGCGGAATGGTCCTATTATTGTACTTTTTCTCCCTACTTCCAATTTTTTTTTTTTTTTTTAGTTTTAAACTTTATTTAAATACTCGACTCTTTTATCATAAGCGTCTTTGCAAGAGACTAATCCATATTTATTCTTTTGTCTTAGGGGACGTTCAATTGTGGAGTTAAAAACAAAAAAACGCTAAAAGAATTCCAGAAGTATGAAGTTTCAGCGAAAAAAAAATACAATTCTCTTCTCGATAGAAAAATCAACTTAAATCAGATTTACAAGAATTTGAATCTGATAAAAAACAAAAGCCCTGCTCAAATCGATTGACAAATGTATTCAAATCAGTATTCCCAAATTAGGGGCGCACGACAAGGCCTCTGCATTTCTTCATTTCGGCTACATTGAATATGTTCAAGTTACAGCCCAAAACTGCCGATAAATCATAGACAATGTTATTCTGCGAAAGATACATTTAAAATAATAAAAATATTTTGATTAAATTTATCTCTCTCTCATTTAAAATCCCTTTGCCTGATGCACAATTTTTAGAGAATACTGAATATTATCTCATAAAAATAAAAATTTTAAATGTTCGTTTTTTTTTTTAATACTTTAACATTAACATACTTTTCCATAAGAATAATTTTTTTTCTTTCATTGTATATCAAAGCGCAGTTAATTAATTTAAACTTTGGCGTCATCAAGACAGTAGCTTAGTTCCAAAATTCGCGCATGGATAGGTCCACGCGGTGCACGATTATCTGTGACTTCAATTTCGACACGACGAATACATTAGGTCTAATAACCTTCATTATTAGAATAAAGAACAATAAAGTTCATATTTCTGGTTGCCCAAGGTTATTTGATGTGTAGAATTTATTCTAATTACAGCATTTGGCTAAGTGTGAAGTTAATGTTAATTCGTGATGAATTCTTAGCATTTCTTGTTTCCTCATAGCATACTAGTTGAAAGCTCTGTAGTACAGTGTGGTATATTAGATATTTTTTTATATTTTATTTTCGTGTTTTAAGAAAAATTAATTAAATTTTTGGCAGGATAATAACCCCAGGAAAGGAGACAACACATAGCTCAGGAGAGTACAACACCACCCCCACAATAACAGACCAACATCTACACCCGGGAAAATAGGTAAATGACACCGTGAGCGAGAGGTTTGGGAAAGGACCCACCGCAAACCAGCCAGATCGCCGACAAGTAGAACGCGCCAATAGATTAAGACTGTCAAAATTATTTCTATATCTATCACATTTATATATATATATATATATATATATATATTGAAAAGCAAATAAATATATCAAAAGCAAATATATATATACATATATCAATGCCTTCCTAAGTAAATGTTTATCCCTTCTAGCACTAACTTCTCGATAAGGACCCACACACAATTGATCATCTGCAGTCCTTAAATGTGCGGGCGAAGGTTCAAGAACATTCATCCAGCAGTTTAAAAGTCTTTAAGGTAAACACACAGACTGACTGATTGATTTGATGAGTTAAAAAGTCAAGAAAAGCTAGCACAGATTTCCCGCCGAAAACGAGGGTTCCCATCCATTGGAGAGTTTTTGTTCTGCGATGTTTGGACCTGTTGAGAGTGATGATGGGGGTGTAATGCTTGTCCGGCTGAGCAGAGATCTAATGGAATGTAATTTATAATAGATAGTGGCTCAGCTGCGAAGAGTACTACGCCTCAATGGAGGCAACAATTAAGGCAACACACGGGGGAGGGGGACGAAGAGAAAACGGACCATTAAGACGAAGTACGTAGACGCCATTTCATTTCTCTAGGGAATGAAACGCAACCCCGATTAGGGCACTTATTATCTACAAGAGAGACAAATTACGTTCACTGTCAGATCAAGAAAATAAAAAAAAGGGAACAACAAGACAACCTCCTTTTGGACCAGTCCATTAATAATGAATTTGCAGTAGGCGAATGGGAATCAAACACTGTGCGTTAATTATCACTTGGGACAGCAAGGTAGGGTTGAAGGTAAGACTGCCACCATACCGTAACTAATCTCTTTAGGACAGATATGTAATATTTATTGGCCTGTGGGTGTTAGTGCATCTCGTGTCAGTCTTATCCGATTATCCGTTCTCTCCGGGTTTTATGGCATCTTTTCAAAACTGTTTTCTAGTTAACCATTGTAACTTATAAAAGAAAAGCAAGTTACAAAGATTTAAAGTAGTGAAAAAGTTAAAGCAAAGAAAAAAACAAAAAAAAAAAGATGATTTAATGGATCTGTGTAGTATTAATTACACAGAAACCGAAAACTATATATGAATAACTTCCATACGTAGATGTACATGTCAAATATTAATTTTTTTTTACTGAATTAATCTTAATTCAAAAACAAAACAAAAAATAACGAGTTAATATTAGGAAATTGCAAGAAATCTGCCTTCATGTGTATTTTGGACAGAAGATAAATATGGACGATAGTGATATAATAAATTCTGATCTTATAAAAATAAAATTATAAGATGCGGAGCACCGTTGGGAGAAATATTATAATACTGAAAGGAAAGATGCCTCTTTGAGTATATAGGAAAAGTATTTTTTTTTTTTTATTCTTTTAAAATTTGTTCTAAAAAAAGAAAAAGAAGAAGAAGTAAGTCGGAGTTTATAATCTATAAACAGAGAAGTAAGATATAGTGTATGCTAGGATCTATAAGGCAAAATTACGAAGGAAAGAAAATAGATGGCATTATATCTCAGATATGAATTAGGCAAAGTCCATGCAAATATTGCCAAACGTCTTCTTTACATTTATGCCGCGCATTTTCTACTTCAAACTGATTTAGCAATATTTCACGGAAACTTTCTTGAGATTTTGTTGCTTAAGCTTATGAGTGAAAACGACGTGATACTCACGAACATCGACGTGGTTATCAAGAAAAGTGACAAAAGTCACGAGATGGGAAGAAAAGGAGGAGGAGGAGAATTGGTAGCATTAATATCTAAAACAACTGTAAACTACGTAATTGAAGAAACCGTCGACTTATCCAGAAAACTGTAGCAGAAGTAGAACAAGGGGTGGGGGGGTATGTTTTCATTTCAGATTGACACAACAAAATATACTTCGGTAAAAGATCAATGTTCGGTAATGGTACGGTACGTCACAGACAAGATTTATAAAGATTCCTGATAGTTGCTCAATGCACGGATTCAACCGGAAAAGATCTTTTCGATTTGGTTAACGAGGTTCTTAGGGAGAACGAGTTGGACGTCAACAGGTCTTCTTAACTAACGGCACAGCAAACATACCAGATGCCTACTACGGTTTTTCAGTGCTGCTTTCCAATGTTTCCCTTACTCATCTGTATGTCAGAGATTATGCGCATGTTCTGAACCTTATAGTTTGTAATTCAATGCAGTCGCCAATCCAAGCTGCGTCATTCTCTGAAGTTACAAGAGTACGGGCGTAAGAGATGATTTTACTAGTGATCCCCTGTATCGAAGATTGACAACAATAGCAGCCACGAGGTGGTGGGCTAAAGATTTAAACATATTTGGTCCTTATACGAATAGATTTCGCAAACCATCACTATGACCCACACCTATACGAACTAGCTATGTATGTAGTATGTCAGCCTTATAAAAGTTTTGGATAGCATCAGTAAGAATACCAATCGCAAACCAGAGATTCGGGCCAATTCATCGGCATATAAAAAAGCCTTTCTGAAATTCGATAGATAGAACTACAGGAACCGACGAGTTCCAGAAAGAATAGTCAGGACAATTTGGAACGGGCGAGTTCCAAAGTTTAGTCCAAGTATTATGAAGGGACGTGTTCGAAGTTTAGATTAGGTCAACATAAACGGACAAGTTCGAGATTTAGTCTAAGTTAAAAGGAAGAGTTCCCAGATAGCTAATAGTACAGTTGAATCTCACAGTTGTCTCAATCCAAAAAGCAGACAAGATCGGTGAATTAGACTGTTAATTATCAGGACAAATTTTGTTTAGGAACATTTTGCGACGAAATTTTCCCAAGTTTTGCTGATTCATTTTTAGTTTTAATTGAACGTATTATATAGAAAAGTTGTATATAAGCAAGTTTATAAATTACACTAAAGGTTATTTTTCTGTTTTTGCAATGTTATTTACTATAAAATACAAAATTTAAGTAAATTCAACACAAGTAAGTATAATATAATAAGGCCACTCTCTGGTTTAAAGTTGAGAATAGTTAGTCAGTAAACTAATATCTTCCAAGATTACAAATGACAATCGTAAGATATTTTAAAGAAATCAGCCGTGTCATTTCAGTGAGAGATTTCGGAGGGTCAGTTTCAGTGGAAGGAAGGAGTGGAGACTGAAATAAAGGTGTCTGTGTTTTAGGTTGCATCGTAAGTAAGCCACGCTTCACGTTTTTTTAGAAATCCGTCCAGTCCTTTTAAAGATGATACAAACAAACATACAAATGGACAAACAAGAGAAGAAAAATGTTCAAGTAGAATAGTAAGACAGCGCATGCTCAGTCAACTATCATATTTTTTTTTACTTCCTTAAAAAAAAAAGGAAAGGCCGGAACAAGAAAATGTTTCCCAGTTGCAATCAGCACTGCAATAAAGGACGTGTAGGCCTTTAACTGTGAATTACAGATATCAGTGAAGTGGTAACAACCAATCCCATTCGATGCCATCAACAGAGAGCACGGGGGAAAAAATAAATAAATAAAAGAACAACAGCGAAAGCTAATGACTCATCAACAGAAGCGATCTCACAAATCAAATCCAGATACAATTCAAACAATTATCTTTGGAAACGAAAGATCTAAAAGCAACAATCGAAGAGGAAGACAAAGGCTATGTATAAAACAAAATATCAAAACAGAGACAAAGAAGAAGTAAATATACGTAGATACGAACACACGAATTCAAATTCAAGGATGATTTTTTTTTGTCAACCGAATCCGGAACCAAGCGAAAGATAGGGGCCACAACGCGATTTGCTTAAGACTATCTAACGATAAATTCCTATTCACACTAAAAACACTGCGAAAATTCATCAGACTACAGAATGAATTTTTTCAAAAAAAATTGCTGAAGTATATTTTTATTCAGTGCGCAGGAAAACATTTCACTGGTGTATGATTTTTTTCAGTAACTTTTATTCCTAAGAAAATATTGTTACAGCGATTTGCAGAAACTTAATATGATAATCAGAAGCCAAAAAAACTTCTTTCTTCTTTTCTGTTCTTCGATTGAACCATTAATAATTACTGAGTAAAATCATCGGAATATATTTAAAATAACAACTTTTATTTACATATTTCTATATAGCTGAACAATTTCTTTTGTAAAGAAAAATTGACTTTTGAGCAAAATATTTAATTGTTTATTAAGAAAAGAAATTTCATTCCGTTCAAATTTTTTTCTACAATTTAATTCTCATTTTTCAATTTATCTTTCTTACAATGCAACAACAGTTAAAATTTGTAACACGAATTCCACAATGTCGCGTGCTCGTAGGATCACGTGACTAATTCCACTATTGTTGTTTTGTGTTTCCTAAACTTTTGTATCCTCACGATAAACGTTGTTTTCAAATTACAAATCCGATCTAAGGTCAACAGAACATCATCGTAACTGGGACATTGATGATAACCAAAAACTATCTTGTAAACCTGAGACTTAACTTTTCATGAGTGTTTACTGGAAAGCTTCAGACGAAAATTATTATTTGAAGGTTTTTTTTTTTTTTTTACAAATGCCCGGGCTTGTAGACTGATCGTCTTTCTTGATACCCGCAGGAACGGACAAAAACAGAAGAAAGAAACGTCCATGCCACGACCGGGATTCGAACCCGGGTACCGGCATACTGGCCGCAACGGCAGACCACCGTCGAGACCGCTCGGCTTTATTTGAAAGTTGACATGCAAACTACGCCCTGTTAGCTACAAATAAATTATAATAAATTATCTCTTATTAGCCTATATTCAAACAAGAACTCAGGTTCGTCATATCAGTCAATCTATCTGTCCCTAATTACTTTTGAACCTCTGGATGTGTCTTCTTGAAACTTAGTTTGCACATTCGAGGACTAAGGACGATCTTTTTTTATATTTAGAATCTTTCTCTAAAAGATAGTTGACGAGAATTTATCTTGAGAAGGCGATTAAGGTATCGTAAAGAAAAGCAATGGAAACGAAACAGTGGATTTCCATTAACACTTCATTATCTTCAACAGTGAAGTGCTTAATCCACTGTGTATTATTTGATACGCTTAAAATGAATCCAAATTAGAAAACTTAAGAGAATAATGCTAGCAGAAAATTAAATCTTTTTTACTATTATTCAGTATATATTACAATTTTAATATAAATATAGTCATTCTGTTTTTGTCGTTTTCACGACTTTAAAACTAAAAAACAGTGAAATCTTCATTATTTCATTTTTTTAAAAAAATAACAGGAGTAACTGTAAATAAAACAAAATAATCCTCCAGGCTGGCAGGGATTAACTATTTGCCTTTTTTATTTATAGATTATTTTTTGATGTTTCTCTTATATGAAGCGCCATTCTTCTGTTTACTCGTCTTTTCTTTATATTTTCCTTTGATCTCACTGAGTTACAACCCTGAAACAGCCTGTTTTGGATTGCCGGTGTCAAAAGCACCAAAAACAGTGACTGTTATTTGTTGTGCGTTTTTAATCCCTTTTTTATTCCTTCTTCTACATTCGTTTTAACAAATAACTCTTTAGAACTTCTGTCGTAATTTTGACTGAAATGGAACCTGTTCTAATCTATACATTGTGACTTGTACACTAATTATTTTCAACCACGCTAGTGGTTCCCAATGACTGGTCCACACTAAAACAACAACAATATGGAGGAAAGTAAACAATTTTTCGTAAAACTACTCTCATTTTATATTCATTTTTGAGCGTTCCAGAACTTTTTAATAAATTTTACTGGCTCGTGTAGGTTCAATAGTCTGCGATCCACTTGAATTACTGCTTAACTTTATTGCCTTTGTTTTAAACATAGTCAGTAAACGATATTCCAAGTAAGTTCCTGCACTCTTTATCCAATTCTCTAAAGCAAATTAGATTCGTAAAAGTAAAGTAGGTCTATATCAAAATTATAAATTGATAAGATAGGTCTGTAAAAAACTACAACGTCAACAGTCATTTTATTATTATTTTTTTAAAATTACAATCAAAGACACTCAAGAAACAACATAATATTTACAAGCATTTTAGGTTTAACTTTGTAACGAACTGCATCTAATCGAAATTTTATTACATTTCGACTAGAAGTTACCACTTTATGTACTGTCACAAACAAAATTGTGACAGTACATAACAATATCCAATAACAGATATTATCTGTGTATTTTTGGAGTCCTAAATGTTTGCATAGTTTTGCTATTTTGCTTCAAGTTTAATATTTTGAATTTTATTTTGCCCCCAAATAAAGAGCAGAAAATTTTAGTACTGTTAAAGAGTTAGAAGGCGCAAGGTTATGTGAAGTCACTTAAGTAAATCTCTTGTGCAAAATGTCTAGTAACCTACATCTGGCACAATAATTTTTGAGTCTGCAAAGGGTGTCTGAATCTTCTATATTAAGAACACTAGCTGCTGACAACACTAATATACTCACAAATGTACATTTAAAGGATGGTCCAATTAGATGTCGAGATATTTATCAAAAGACCGTGCTTTTATAACCATATGGAAGGACTTCAGATAATTAGAAAACAAAAGAAAATACTAGGAAATCGCCGCGACTTTTGCTAATTATCGTCCGTTAAGCAATTCCACGAAAGCAACTGTTAACAGACGTTCTGGAAGATTCCAATTAATCTCATCTACAGATGCAGAATTAGCAAAAATTAACATGAATCTGAAAGGAGAGGATGGTCTGAAAAGATAAATTATTGACCGAACACATCCAATTAGAATGGTAGCATTCCTTTAAAGGCCATTAGTTCTTTCGCCACAGCCATTACAGGAGCCATCTGTTCAATTTTACTTCCAAACTGCCAACAAACGGGCGCCATTAACACACAAGGACAACAAACACCTGATGGTCTTTTTTATCTTTCATTATTCGCGTTCTAAAATTTATAGGGAATATTACATTTAGCAGAAAGGTGTTAGAATACGCCTTTAATCAAGGATATAAACAAATGGATACCATTTTATTTTAAGGGTCAAGCGACTGGTAATAAACCACTACAATGATGAAAAGGACTTGCCGTATTGTAAACGCCCCCCCTCCCCCCTCAACTTTTCGAAGGAAAGCGTTTGAAATTTCTGCCTCTTTCCATTTTATTGGTTCGTCTTCTCTATTAAAATTTGGAAATAACTACTGAATTAGGCTTACTTGAGATTTTTTCTCTCTCAAAAGTATCAAGAGCACAACTGATGTTTCACGTTAAGAAATTAGAGATAACTCCCAAGGCGGAGAACTAAGAATAAAAGAAATAATAGATGGCATCCGAACTTCCGAATAGCATCAAAAGTCATAAAAAATGTTAAAATAGTGAAAGTATCAGAAAAGCGCTCGTCGTTAAGTTACGCCATTAACTCTTGAAGATCTACTGATCCAATTTTTAATAAAATCAAAAGAAATCTTCTTTATAATGGTTTGCATCGACCTTTACACATAATAATACACTACATGGCCAAAAGTATCCGGATACCCTGTGGTCGGGATGAGGAGGCTCCTGACGCACGTATTAATATGATGCCGGTCCCTCTTTTACATCGATGACAGCTGTACACGTCTGGGAAGACTTTCCATCAGGTTTTGTTAGTGGTCGCAGGAACTGACTTCCAGGCGGCCATGACAGCTGAAGTGAGTCCGGCCACGGAAGAAAGCGATATGGGTGGGCACGTAATCTGCCTTTTATTTCATTCCACAGATGCTCAATGGAGTTGAGATCGGGGCTCTAAGATGGCCAGTTAAGTTGTGGAACACCCATGTCGTCAAACCACGGCCGCGCAAGCTTCGATGTGTGTACGAGCCAGTTATCCTGCTGGAAGAGAAACCGGCCTTCCCCAAACTATTGTCACAGAGTACGGAGGGCAGCGTTGTCCAGAATGGCCCGATACATCGCAGAGTTCATGTTGCCCGTCTAGGAACTAAGGGACCCAGGCCGTTGGCACAATGCAGTCGGATAAGAAGCGTTCACCGGGCATCCGCCATCTCCGCGTCCCGTATGCGTCCATCGGACTGCCAAATCGTGAAACGAGATTCATCACTCTACAGAAAGTTTTTCCACTCCTCCACAACTCAGTGCGGTGAGCTCTGCAACGCTGCAACCGACGCTTCGCATTGACGGCGGAGACGGCTTGTGAGCGGCGGCACGGCCGTGGAAACCCAAGTAGTTTTGCTCTCGGGGAACAGTCCTGCTGCTGGCGACAATGCCCGACGCATGTTGGAACTCCGTCATCATCGCTACGGAGACTTGCGATTTTGCTTCCTTTTTCTCTTCAGGTTCGACGGCTACAGTCAGTTTTCTCGGTCTACAACTTCGTGCAGCTGTCGTTTCACAGCATCGACGTCTTCATTTTATAATTACATCACTCACAGTTGATTTCGGCACGTGCAGCATGTCCGCAATTTCACGAACCGATTTTTTTTTACAACGGTGGCATCCGATTATCATGCCACGTTCGAAGTCACTGAGCTCGTCTGACTTACTCATTTTATCGGGAACGCAGAATTATGACCGCCGAAGCACCCACCAACGCTTTTGTAGAGTCCGATGACGCATCAAACTTCCTGATCTGCCCGATCCACTTCGTCGGAAGGGTGTTCGGATACATTTGGCCATATTGTGTATAAATATATGGTAAGCTACAAACATTCTGAAAACATTCTGTTTCTGAAAACATTCTAAAAACAAACATTCTAAAAAGTTGTAATTTTAATCAACTTAAAATTGCATATTATATATTTTTTTGTTGTATAACTTTTTTTTTTTTCTATAAAAAATTACAATAAATCTAAAACAGCTTGAGACAGCCTGAGATAAAAATTAGTTTGAATAAAAATTGTCTTTAATGTAAAGGTTTCTTGAAGACTTTAAGAGCAAATTTAATCGCAGTTAAAGAGATAATGAAAAACTCTAGCTTATGGCATCTACTTGCGGTTAATCACAATGTTGCAGCTAGACGTCATTGTTTGAACAGCGCTACAGCTGCAGAAGTTAGGCACTCCATAAAGCGCTAAGAATTTGTGACATGATCTTAATCATAATGTCACTGCTGACACTGCCTCCAGATGCCAATGCTTATACTTCATGTAGCTACAAGCAAACCCAAACAAAAGAAATTCAAAGCACACTATAAAGAACAATTTTTGAAATTTAATTGTGGCTGTTAATTTTTTTTCTAGGAATGAAGTATTTTTACAACCTAAGTTTTGGAAACACTGCTTTAGTAAGAAAAAAATAAATTAAGTAAAAGTAGTAACAAAAAAAATAACTCGACACTTTGTTAAATAAATATGGTTAAACGATATGTGATATTTATATATATTTATAAGTTACATAGATCGACAAAATGTTCAAAAACTTTCTTCTTTTCTCAAGTTGTGTGAATTGTTCTCTCGTTAATCAAAAAAGACTTAAACACTTTTTTTTGAAAAAGAAAAAAAAAAAAAAAAAGAAAAGAATAAGTGAAAAGATATAACGATACTTTTAGCAAATCAGATAAGTAAAATAAAAAAGTAAATAAAAGAATGTGAAATTAACTATTGTTAAATATTGCACTATTAATCACGGTTGCAATATAAATTAAAAGAGTGAAGTTGTAATCATTTTCAGTTTTTGTAAATGAATTAATGGTTTTCAGGTCGAGTGATTGCAGACGGAAGAAGGAAAACGGAAAAGAACGAAAAGAAAACGTTAAGATGGGGAAATCAACAAAGGCAGTAGCGATGATCCAACAAGATAGAAAGGAAAAAAAATGCAAGGAAAAAAGAAAAGCCAGTCTATTTTTCCACTAACACAAAAGACGTTTCTCGCTAGTCTTAAGGTGGGTGCATAATTAATTCCCCCCCCCTTTTTTTTTCTTTCTCTCTCCCTTCTCCTCCCTCTTCGTTTCTCTGATAGCAGAAATTAACATATTCCTGAATATTAAATTACCTTCGTGTGGAGGGCTAATGGCAGAGGAAATATCTCAGGGCTGTGAGCTGGGGTTGGCAAAGCGCCAAGTAGCTAAGCACAGGTAAAATGATCAATAACGCCGGTATTCAGACGGCCATTATCAAACCAAACTAGTTCCCACCCAACCCCTCCAAACAATCGCCTCTATCCAACCCCCAGCGCCAAAAGCTGGTTGTCATGGAAACCCAAAACTGACTGTTATTGCCCGGCTTTAATATAGTCGAAAGCCTTGGACTCAAAAGGGGCCTTCACTGGTTTAAGGTCGTTATCATGGAAATGAACCACAGAAATCCCAGCGGTGATTCCAATACAAAATAAAAAAGGGTTACAGTTATTAGTGTGTCGTTTTTATGCCCCTCCGATTCAACATTCTTAATTAATTTATTTATTTTTAATCATCAAATTCGTATTCTTTATGGAGCTGAGTAAGCAACTCACAATACTATAATAATGATCTAAATGCACTTCCGGTGTAAACAAACCGAGTTGACTCCGGAAGACACAACATTTTTGATAAATTACCACTTTCTTAAGACGAAATAAGTCGTCTTAAGAAAGATTTTTAATAGATTTTTAACGATTTATGTCGTCTTAAGAAAGTAGTAATTTGCCAAAAATTTTCTGTCTTCCGGAGTGAACTTGGTTTGTTTAAACCGGAAGTACATTTCTAAAATTATTTATTTACTTAATGAAAATTCGAAAATGAAGCTGAAATCACTGTAACCCAATTTGTTACTTCCGTAGTCGAAATCAGTGACTGAAGCATAAACAAAAAATTGCAAAAAAGCAAAACAAAAAAACAACAGTAATAATTGTAATTATATAAAGAACAAAAAAAAAAAATCACATGAGGAGGATATTAGCCTATCTTTCTTCGAACGGCGAAGCGCAAGTAAATCCACATGGTATATGTTTAAGCATGAATTAGTGAAAGGATCATCTTCAATCTTGACTTGCATATTTATGGACAAGAGACGATTTAACTTTCGTATTCCGAGATGTCCTTGCCTGTCTGTGAGGGCGACAAAACTTCGAAAAGCAGTCGACGTGAAAACAGTCAATTCCTATCGATGATCATTTGATTCCCCACTGTCATTTGTGCCTGCCTTGATGTGATTCAAATTCATTGGATTGAGACAACTTAAGCGTACTTAGGATGCTGCTGTCAGCAAAATGGAAAATAAAGGAATAAGCCCAACAGTTTCTTTTTTCACTTTGTAAATTCATGACTTAAATAAAAATGCGTAAGAAAGTAGGTTTTTAGTTCTTTGAGGGACTTGTCTTTATTACATAAAAAGGTTTTTGCCAATCGTAGACAAAAGGAAAGATTATCTCAGTTCCATTAACTGGGGTGAATTCTTAATGAGTGGAGTGGTTGTTCAACTGTAGGGCAGCAAAGGAGTCTACGGAGGGGTTCCTAAAATTGGAATTCAATAATTGGTTTCACAGCCGCAACAGTTACACCACAGCGATCCAATAATGGAATATTCTCGAGTTTTACATTTTATAGACAGAGGTGTTGGCATGTGTGGTAGCAGCTATGTGTTATTCTTAGCCTAATTTCCTAGGAAAGCGCAACTAATCCAATCACTTCGTCTGTATAGGAGTGTCTTCCTAATAACTTTTCAACCGCTGGAAGATTCTTCCTGAAACTTGGTACACATATTTAAGGACAACAGACAACGTAACTTTCGTATTTCAAATTTTATCCAAGTAGGTCCTTTCTCAAGAAACTGAAGCGAGACGGCGACAAACAATTCCCAATGAAAACTATTACAAAGAAATGGATTTCTACTGATATCCTAAGGAATGGTTAATAATCCTTTTTAGCTAATCCATTAATTTGAGTGCGGTTTGATCTGACTCATCGGTTTACCAAAATAAGGATATAATAATTATTTTTATCAGAAAAATGGAAAGTTTTTTTACTGTTTGTATTCAGTTGATATTGAGATTTCGTTTTTAGCTTTATAAGCTCTTCAGTGTGTATCTTTTTTTAAGTTGTGAAAACGAATTAAAAATAATAATGAAAAAAAAACAACAGCATTTTTAAGGAAATTAGGGTTTTTTTCAGGAACCACTTGTTGTAATTAATCAACGAAATTGTTGCAAGAATGGAGTGTTAGAAATTCAGCTTTTAAATAGGAATGCTATCAATCAATAGCACAATCTTATTTCACAATTTAACATTCTTGTATTTATATGATAACCGAAATCTAGCAAAACTAGATTTTAGTTATTAGATAGTGGTTATTCTGTCTAAATTTTAAAGTACTCTTAAAATAGTGGGGGGGGGGCCAGATAATTACCATAAAAAGCTTTATAATTCTTCCCTTTTTATTATGCCTTCAGCTTATATTTAGGGGTAACAATAGTTTATTACTCATCCGATTGAAACATGCAAAGCGCAAGAAAACAAGTGTTTCGATTTACCTAAGAAAAAGAGATAAGCGCAGAAGAAAGAAAGAGTCAGCTTCGGTAATCAAATCTTGATCAGCATTTTGAAACAGTACACCACGGTACATCTTCTAATTGCACTGAATGCTAAAACGCAGGTGAAAATGTCTAATTATTTGAAAAAGGCATCTTTTAAAATTTTTATTTTGCCGACTACACCGGATTTAAAAAGAAATATGAAAAGATATTAGCGTTATCTTTAAATTTATCTTTTGAAAATCTAGTCTCATTTTTCTTTTTTAACTTTTTAATTACCAAATAGGCGTTTCATTAAACAGTCAAATGCCGACAATAACCATTTTATTGAATTTGAATTTAAGAACATCTAAATTGATTTTCAAACAAAACTAAAAATTTTAAACAAAATAAAGAATTTATAAATATACATTGAATTCCGCACAGTTTCCGCTCAGTTATTCTTCGCACAGTAGAAACTGAACAAATAGCTTTGAAGGATTAATTTTGAGAAAGCGAAGGATAGAAGATCAAAATAATGGAGCTATTATTTCAAGTGGGTCAAAAAATAAGCACAATACCAAATTTTGGTGAAATATCTCCCCAGCCATTTCACCAGGATAAAATTTAGGAGGACATTTTCTGAAAGATGGAGATAAAAATAACTGTTATTGCATGGAAATCCGTCTAGTCGTTTTAGCGAGTTCAAACAAAGAAGATAAATGTTCAGGTGGAATAAAAAGACTCAGTCAATAGCACCGTAAAAGTAACTTCTTAAAACCTATTTCATCTTTGTAAAATTCAATCGCACAACCCATGTTAGCTGGAAACATCCACAATCTAGAGATATCTCAACCAAGATGCACCTGCGCCCAAGGTCTATAAACTAACAAAGAACAATTAAAGAACAGTGCAGATCATTATGTTTTTTTTTGTCTTAAATGTGCAAAACCAAGTCTACTTTTTCTTTTTTTAACTGTCTTTATTTTTTAATGAAAGCAGTTTTAGTCAAAATCCTTCAAGGAATTTTTTATTAAAGTCGAACGAAAGCGTTTCCAGAGAAGAGACGCGCGCGCGTTGTGTAATTTTTGAGGCCCCCAATATTCCCTTGGCGCGAGAGGATATTGGCAGTGCTGTAGCATTTGTCTCATCAGTTGCTGATGCAAAGGAAATAGAAAAACCACAACCCGCTGCGTCAAGTGCCATCTCACAGCTTATTAAAAGGAAAAAAGAGACACCCACCCACGCAACCTTCCTTCGCCAACGACCCGAAATGGAAACACAGATGCCTTTTCATAATAAAAGCAGCTTCCCTTCAGAATCGGAAACAAAGACTGGAGGCCAGTGACTTCGCTTTGCAAATCCACCACAGAAGCAACAGGTCTCAGTTAATTAGAATTCTATTATCAATTAAGCTAAGAGCAAAGAAAAACACCTATTGAGTTAAGCAGCTTTAGTAAGAATCCACCAAAAGAGACACACGTCTTTCATTAAAAAAATAATTACAACTGTATTAATTTTGGCTTGCCAGTTTTTCGACTATCTATCTGTAAAACGAATAAGATATTTCACTGTAAAGTTCAACATCTTATTTGTGAGTCTAATTTCTGTAAAAACTGTTAAACTATGATGATACTCTAAAACTATTGAAAGTCTCAGCTTCCTAAGTACAATAGTTCCTGAACTGGAAAGGGATGAGCAGAAGATGATGGGAATTTCTACTTCAAAATTATAATTTACAACGATGATGAAGAATTATTAAAAAAATTCATTTAACTAAAAGGACTTTTCGAAACTCTTATTTCCGTACAAAACAAAAAAAAAAAAAAAATGTATAAAATAAATCATTTAAAGACAAATAAAAATTAAAAACAGTGGAAGTATCCAGAAATTTTTTTTTTGACAAAAAAAAAACAACAACACTTTTTTTCTAAAAATGTCAAAAGAAATTTCTCATATTCATCGAAAAGGAGAACAAGTCTATATAAAAAAAGAACATAAATTTCTTGTTAATTTCGCGACTTCAATATGAACGCATACATGAGAGTCAAACTGTTTGGACTGATGAGAAGATACTTAAATTTTGGAATGAGATCAAGAAGATTGGACGCAGTTAGCTTCCGTAGATCAATGTGGTCTTGTAGCTTTAAAATTCCAAGATGCCAACTCTAACCAACGACGCCAGAAGATATTTCGGTTGTGCAACCGACCTCTCTATCCAATATCTTAGTGTCGTTGGGGCATTCTATAGCATGACGGAGGATTTCAAACTGCTTCGAGATTTCTGGAAGGAAGGATTTGCGAACATCACCGAAGACTTCTAGTCCGATACAGAGAGACAAAAACACATTCTAATTGGATACATAAAAGAAATCGGTTTCTTATAGTGCTTATTGATGACTCAAGTTTAAGAACAATTTCTTTTTATCATAATTGGCTGAAATTAGTATCACTTTTTAAAATGACTTTTTTTTTTATTATTTTGTAATCAGTTTTCTTTCTAGTGTTTACTGATGAGTCAAGGCCTGAAGACAAACTCTTTCTGTGATTTTCACGCTTTAGTGAAAATTATTATCAATTTCTACAAATATTTCTTTATTAGTTTGTTTTTTAAATCAGTCCTCCCCAGCAACAGAACCCAAACATTGAAAAGCTGATAATGGCTTAAAGCCTAAATAAATAAAAAATGCAATAATCCAGTTACCCGTTAATATTTTTAGGTAGTAGGGAAATGAACTCAAACACCAACCTTTCTGGAATAGTAAGGTCTCAAAACGAAGTGGGTTATTTCTAAAGGGTGACATTGAACTGACATTTTGTTTTGTCACTTTCTGGCACCATCAGTTTCACTTTCCTTTACGATGCCAAATACACCGTCAGTAAATATCAAATCTATTCTTACTCCGGCTGGAAATTCAAGTTTGCTACATTGATTCCTTGCCTTAATAACAAGAGAGATTGTGAAGAAGCCCAAAGGGTAATTTCTCATTCGTCATGCATTCGCAATGGCACTTAATGAACCCAAGAACAAACAGTAGATGAAAGTGGGGGATTTTATTAGCTGAGGGTGGATGACAGCGACGCGCACTTGACATTATTTAGACACCGTTTTGGAGCCAAGTAATTGATTGTGATAATGACGACGCCGATAAGAACTCAAGGACCCGAGAAAACGAATTACATTAAAGAAAAATCTTTATGCACCAGCTCCTCACAGCTGTCAAACGGTAATTCAATGTAAGCGCGGATTCATCTGTAAAAAAAAAAAAAATCTCGATGTAAATCGAAACTTCTTCAACCTAGTAAGCTGAGATTTTGATAGTAGATTTAGCTTATCCAGCTTGCTATCCGTCAGCTTTTGGAATCACAAAAAGAAACAAGTCACTAACATATGCTGCATTAATAATAATACCACAATTACACAACTCACGAAGTTTAAAAATTAAAAACTAAAACTAAATCAAAGTTAAAATTCTAAAGAATATATGCAATACAGTATTGAAATCCATTTGTAATAGTCGGAAATTTGCGCAGTTGAGTTGATCATGCCGTACTACTCCTGTTGCCTGGCAACGGCAGTGCGGAAGTCTCCGTTGTTGTGGACGGAGTTGCATCAGTTGCTGAGTTCCCTTTTTTACTGATTCTGAGGTCACTTAAGCGCTTGCCCACTTCGCCTTACAGTAATAATAGTTACAACAAGTATTCTATTTTTTAGCTGAAGATTAACTTCAACCGACGTCTACAATAGGGCGCAGATACTGTAGCGGATCAAACCCTTACACTTGAAATCTTTCCCAAGTAGGTTCTTGTCGAGATAGTAGCGAAATTAAGAGGTGACAAAAATTTATTTTTTACAAGTTAAATTATTTTTTATTCTTTGTTTAATACTTGTATTATTATTTTTTTAAATAATTACACACGAAGTGCACCAGGAAGCTTTTAAGTATCTGAAAGTGAGCCACGATCCCAAAAAGTTTAAGAACTACTGCCCTAGTACGTGTTGGATAGACCAAAGTGCGTACGCTGATTATTTCTACCAGTAAAATAATTTATTCTTACTTACTATTAAGTCTTCGTCGATTAATTGTATGAATTTAATTTTTAAGCCAATCTTAAGACCTGCCTACTCTTCTGCTTTTTGGGTCTTCGTTGTCGTTCCGCGGACGATTCCAACTTCAGATTAATAATTGAATTTGCAGAAAGCAGACTCCGATTTCAATGGCGGAGTTACATTTCGGAATGCGCATAAACTTCGCACTTTTCCTGCAAGTTCTCGTAATGCGAGATAACTCTGCTTGTGTTGCCAATTCGTCTTAGTCCTAAGTGAAGGAAGGGAACGAAATACAAAGCAAGGAGGTGGAGAATTTCATTGTAGAATTCGGTTACCAAAGAAAAATATCGTTTAAACGGACAAAAATCCCTTAAGAATTCAAGGTATGGATTCTTAAATTTAAAAAGTAACACGAGGAATTGTAAAGATAAAATACGTTATTGGAAAGCAACAAATTGTTGGATTACTGTCTTGTCGCTTCTGGGTGTATGTACAACATTGCAATCGTCGATTATTGATATACATAAAGCATTTATACATAAAACAACTGTTGTATACATCCAATTTCGCCATACTCGTGTTTAAAAAATCATCTTCAACTTTTTCAAAAAACTTCAAAAATGGCGTAATCATAAGAAATTAAAACAATGTAATATTTTTATAATGTTACCATTCACAAAGTGTAAGCAAACTGACGCCATCTGGACGCCGACGCGGTTTCGTCCTCTTGAAAAAATGTATGGTGAATCATCAGCTGTCGCAAAATCCAGAAATGGTGGCAACTATCATATCTCTTAGTGAGACATGTTCTAATTTACAAATTGAAAAATGTGATGAAATATTCATATAAGAATTCTATTGCTGTGTTTTTATATTTACCTTCCAATTTGTTCCTGTTAGAAATAAATTTTAGAAAGTTTGTCGGGTTCTTCAGTCATTCGCTTAAAAACAATTAGCGTTTCAGCTGCTATGTATTTGTTTTGAAACCTTTAACTGCAATCTTCTATTACTTTAACAT
Organism: Thereuonema tuberculata; assembly: GCA_023159025.1. Lineage (NCBI taxonomy): Eukaryota > Metazoa > Arthropoda > Chilopoda > Scutigeromorpha > Scutigeridae > Thereuonema > Thereuonema tuberculata. Next base: position 69,709,672 of record JAFIDM010004315.1, read on the forward strand.
TTTTTTCTTTTTTTGCTTGTAAAGTACAACGCAAAGTTCATAATACAATATCCAGAAAAGATGATTTAACTTCTATCGTGAAGCAAAGAGAATAAACATATTTGAGAAAACTTGTTAAGTTTTAGATTTTCTAATCAATCCACATTTAAAGATAAACATTAATTTGCTCACGGTTCGATGGAAATTAATCCGATTTAGGCAACTTTTGTAAATATTAGCATTAGGTAATGAACTTAATTATTATTATTATTATTATTATCAGTTTTAAAAAAAAACGGAAAATAGGCAACAGATATATAGTTTAAATGCTGACCGTTTCTTTGTGGCTAAGTTTTCACGATTCAGAGAAATTTTCTATAAATCGTGAAAACAAAGAATTTTATTAAAAAAAAAAAAATAATTAAAAAATAAAAAGTATAACATTAAGAAAGTAATCTTTAAATTGCTTCCCGTTTTTTCTTTTACTTCTGTACTAACAACTCGTTTTTCCGAAACGATTTTTAAAATATTTTGAAAACACACAAAAACATTTTTCCGTCGCTTTAATCAATATTTAACAGCATACACAAGCGATTACGTAACTCATTAATTATTAATAATATTAAAATACAGTTTAATATTAAACATGCATAGTGCATGTTTAATATATTCCGGATTATCTGAAATGGGCGCGGTCCTATCAAATTTGGATAAACGAGTTTTTAGTGTATACACCAAATGTACTAAATTACAGATACCAGAGTTCTGCAATTCTGCAGTGCCTAAGATTGTCTTTTCGGTTTTTCCTGGTCTTTGGACTGCAATTGTATTTTTCTGGAAAATTCTTATCATCAATCATATTTCTCATTTCAAAAAAATCCGAAACAACATCTAGTAATATTACTTACTACTGTAATACTGTATATTGTAATATAATAGTTCTGTATTACAACAATCATCAATAATCGTTGTTCTAGAATTCTTTATAAAATTGGGAAAATTTTTCTTTTGGGTATTTTTCTTATCAGGCTTCTTTAAGATCCTACGTAATTAAAATAATCTTCTTGAATCGTTGGAGAGATCCGATTCCTCTTCCTACAGACTGTGATAAAAATGTCTGCAAGTTTCTTAGATAAAAAATAAACTTCAAACTTTAAAAAATGATTTTCTACTTTAGTTCCAGCTTTGACTTGTATTTCTATGTAGTTTTAGATACTTCTTGACAACAGCCCCGCCTTTAGTTCCAGTAAGCAGTTATGAATGTACGAAACAAGTCATGATTCAGTCTCTCGTCCAATGAGATAGGTTTTTATTTCTCTGACCTGATAAAGATAATCTGATAAGATTCTTATTACCCCCTCGAATTTTTCCCATTTTTTTGTGCCTCTTATTTTAGGTAATTTAGAGGAAAACATTGATCATTGCTCTTTAGTTTGGTAACATACACAAAAGAGCTATGGCAACAGTAGGTTTTATTCTAATTTATTATTTTCCAACAGTCATTCTTTGAGTTTACAATGTCAGTCTTATTTCTCCTTACTCTGATGTTTAATATACTATAAACTTAGAGGTCATCAGTATTTCTATGATTTGTTTGGGGTTCCCTCTACTCAGATGGTTCTAAATAAGTTGTATAAATTTTAAGATAAAAAAAAATATTATTGTTTTTTAGAAATATAAGATAAAAAAAAAATACTCTAATATATTATTTTGATCTCAACAATTACCACACATTGGCTGCTGTACGAAAAATATGTTATTTAGTTTACAGACAGGTTTTTACATATGACATTATAATTTAATAAAACACAAATTACAAAACGAATATTATATATTAGCTATTTTTAAGCTAACTTAACCCAATGAGGAGGATTGCATCTTATTAAAGGAAAAAAGCAATTGTTAATATTGAAACACTTCAAGCTTTACTAAAACAACGTAATGCTAAACTATTTTTTCGCTAAATATTGTCTTTCTTTCAGAAAAACAGTATAAAAATTGTAAATAATATATCTAATATTTATTTTCTACAGAAAATATTAAAAAAATTAATAAATGAACTTGTTACCAAACAAAACAAAAAATGTAATTTAGTAGCCTAACTTTGGGTTTTTCGGTTTTTTATGAACCATTAATTTCAGTTCAATGTGGAAAACAATCCCAGGAGCAAACACTCATATGTTTTGGGCTTTTTTTGTCCTTAGAGACAATGCAGCCATTTCTGGGTGCTTTTCTTCTGATAAAAGACCATGTGGGTCGTTGAATACAAAGTATGAGCCTGTGATAAGTGGCTCTGTAATAATTTACAGCAATAACTAACACCTTAGCAGCACCAAAGATCAATGCAGGTCCAGACGGAGATTAATTGGACTATAATGCTGTCGATACATCAAAGTGTCACTAACATGGTTATCTGTCAGTTTGCGGTGAAGCAAAAAATAACAAACCACTAATTTACATTGTAAACTCGAAATACATATGGGTTTATCAAGCCATAACTCTTCATTTTGTGTCCATTATCTGAGCACTCAACGTCAACTGTAAAATCAATTAAACTAGAATCGAATAACTCGCTATTAACTCCTCATAATGTCCGTCCGAAAATATCGAAATGGGCAAATTTAATCAATGTCTGTAGGAGGCCGAATTCTGGAAAATTAAAGTGGCACTCGTTCGCAGCAATAAATGTCGTACGCCTGGAATCAGTGCGCCGTTACAAGGCTTACGTTGCCAACGTTCTACAAGAATCGTGTTCAATATTAACAAATGAAATGGAAATGTTATTATAAGGTATTAGTTGAAGCGAACATATGCTGACTAATAAAGCAGAGATGAGGAATATTTATTGTAACTCCCAGTTTAAAAGCGCTCTCCACCAAATGGGTAAGTTCCCAAATAAACACGGGAATTCTTGTCCGCAGGCGAAACGGAGTTCTTCTTTGTCGCTTAACAGCGCTGTCTGAACTAGCTATTGAATAAAGTGTAAACAACGTTTCAACATTGCAAGATGGAATCCTGAGGCCTTCAGAATGGCCTTTAACACTGAGCAGACCGTTTCAGATTTCTTTCACATCGATAATAAAGAATTTACATAACATATGGAACGTTTCAGCCCTCTTAAGCGTACTCCATCTTAATTACAATTGTCTGAAACATTCCCTAAGGGATCGAACAAACGGGTTTCTAAGTATCCGATGATAACGTTTTTGAATGCAATATGCTCTTTCTTTCAGAATAGATCAAAAGTTATTACTTAATTATTTTCTCTTTAAGCAACGTAATCCTAGGCCCTCGAGACACTGGAATGCTTTTGATTACAGTTTCCGGCTTCTTGGCACTCGTCAATTAGGATTATCGAATTTATAGACAATAGATTAAGTATAAAATACTGTACAGACTAACTTTAATTTTATTTGTCTAGTTGTCATCTAAATAAAAAAAAAACCTTTATAGCAGGTAACATACAACATAAAACGATTGATTACAATAATAACTGCCTTTTGTTCCCAGAATACTTTGCACAGCTAAAAATGGCGACTGTGCAGAAGAACGCAATGTGCCGAACGGACTAAACAAAATCTTGGGAAACAATAATAATTTTAGGAATCTTAAGAGCAATAGTTACAATAAACTATTAAATATCCCCTCTAGTGGTAATACTTTTTTAAAACTTCCATTATTTTTTCGGCAAATAGACAACAAACGATTAAAAAAATTTAACAACATTTTTTGTTTCTGCCTCTTGGTTCGTCAGCCCTAACTCGTGAGTAGTTTTAAAATTCTGCATCACAGCTCTATTTGCAATCGAAATTGACCGCTAAGCAGTGATTAAACATTAACTACAGTTCAAATTGGCTTTGAACAATTATGAATTATTAACAAACCAGCAAAAATATGCGGACTTCATTCAATATTCCTTTTTCCCTGCATAACTTTGAGCAAACTGCGGATATTTAATAAAAATATGTAAAACTATTAAAGCCGAACACGAAATAAGAATTCAACAGAATTAAAAACATCATTAATTACAACAATCCCCCCCCCACCACCACCACCACCCCTTCTCGAGTGTTATGGTTTGATAAAAATTAGTTGGAACTTAAACAAAAAACACCAATTAATTTTTTATTCAGAAAATGAAACATTTCTTCTGTTCGTACTCAGAAGATGTTACATAGAGTCCTGGACTTTTAAAGAAGGGTTGTGTTCCGAAGAACTAGTTGTAAATCGATTTGGTCAAAAACTCCCACACAGTGGTACTATATTCTAAAAAACTAAGTTACACAAAAGCCCAAACACTTTTAAAATTAATTATAAGCAAAAAAGATAGAGTAATATTCAAAAATATTAGAGTAATATTCTAATACAACCATCTACAATCAAAGTGCAGCAGTAGTATTAGAGATAGACGAGACAAATAACAGTCTGTGAGTTTGGAGAAGAGATGAATTGAGTCACTCTTACCTTAGTAGCAAACTATCATAGTGATAATATTTTCGCGATAAACAGAAATCATAAACAAGAAAATAACAGTAAAAAATACATGCAATAACGTAGCTGTTTATTATAGCTTTATAGTATTACAAACTTGATAATCGTAAGCATTCCTCGACAGCGTAAACTGTTTGTTGCATCAGTAAAGGAATCTTGTGACTGGCTTATAGTTACGACTACGACAGTCGTGCTTGTGTAGGCTAAGTGCGAATGGTCGTAAGTCGAGACTTAAGTGCACAATTTAAAATTAAAAGTCAAATTTTACTAGTGTGGTTTTTCAGGACTTAAACGCAAGATTTTAAGAAAAGTGAGCTTTAACTTCGTGAACGTCTTGTTTAAAAAGCGACTTATGTTGAAAACATATTAATGCTAAATAAATGATTCATAATATGAGGACGGTGGGGGGGTGGGGGGAAAGAAATCGATTCAATCTGTTGACAGACGAGCTCTGATTCTAGTCGATTTAGTTGTAAATGGTAATGAGGATTTTAAAATCAATGATATTAAAATGTGATTGCACAAATTAATTAACAGAATTTCTAACTACATTAATCTATTCAAGTCTCTTGAATAAGCCGGTGTGGGAGGTCTTCTACCAAAGTAAAGAATTAAAAGGCTTCCAAGTTCTTGTTGTTTAACTGCAACGAAATACAAATAGAAAGTTCAGAGTAGAAACTACGTTAATCTGTAAATAATTCCTGTCATATGTTTATTAAAATATATTAATTATTAACTAGGTATAAGCTCCGAGTATACCTAGTGACGTAAGCGTGCAGAGAGATCCATTTTGCGGACGTGGGAGGGAGAAGAACCAAATTAATCGGCTCATATTTTATGTTTACCAAAAGTATCAAATTTCGTAGAAGTCAATCCAGTCATTCTAGTGAGAGATCACGTGATCATTTTAGACGGATTGAGACCAAATAAATGGGCAATATATTTAAAGTTGGATCCGTAATAAGTACCAAATTTTAAAATAATCCGTCCAATCGTATTAACGTGATACGCGCACAAAAATAAAAAAAAAAAAAACAAGGGGCGCATAGACAGGTTAACAGGTAACCTATACTGACTTTCTGACTAACTTTATTTACAGCAACACACGTATATACCGGGTGATTCATAAAGTACTGGTGGTTTTTACCGCCCCATATCTTTTAAACTACTGCTCATAAAAATCTGAAACTTTTTATGTAAAATCGTCAAACATATAAGAGTTATATTTTCATATTATTATTTTTTCATTATTATTGAAATTCATTTTATTTGCATACAAACACTCCTAATATATCGTATATTTAAATAACTGTTGTGATGTTGTTTAAACTCTAAAAGTCTGGATCCAATATTCAAATGATACAGAAACCTAATTAGGAAAATTTAATCTAAACATTTTTGTCATTAATTGAATTTGTTTAGTTTAAAAACCAAAAAAAAAAAACTGTATTTTTTTGAAAAGGCATTCTGACAAATGACTTTTTTGGAAGACAGTCGAATAATTTTTTTGGATAATAATTTCGATATACTGGGATGTTTGAACGCAAATAAAAAGAATTTCAATAATAATGAATAAATAATAACATGAAAATATAACTCTTATATGTTTGACGATTTTATATAAAAAGTTTCAGATTTTTATGAGCAGTAGTTAAAAAGATATGGGGCGGTGAAAACCACCAGTACTTACCAGTACTTCATGAATCACCCGCTATTTACAAGAGCCTTGGATTTGCAGCGCCAAAAACCTATTTCACCTAGGTCCTCTTGTGCTGAGGACCAATCAGGTGAGACCTTCATTTCATTCCTCCATCCAAACAGTTTTAAAATCCCCACGATGCTAGATAATCCCTTGACCTTGTGAACCATGCATCAATAGATAAACAAAAGACGTTTCAATTGAAATAGTAAGACTTCGTATTATCAGTCAATATATATATATATATATACATATTAAATATTTCATTTCAATTAGCTTGCAATATTGATTTATTAAGCTTGTTTTCTACGAAAGTGGCTTATTAAATAACTAAGTCAGTCTGTATCTACCAATAACTTGATTGCTGGATGGACACATAATTACAAGACAAGAGACGATGTATTTTTTATATTTGAAAACTGGAAGTAAAAAAAAAAAGTTAACTAGAAAAGCTAGAGACCAACGCTTGTCCTTAAATTCCTAGTTTCAACAAGAATCCATCTACTGTTCAAAAGTTGCTCATACAGACAGATTTCATGAGTTCCTAGGAAGTTGGCTAAATGTTTTATCTCCAATTAATAAAGCTTTAATGAAAACAATAATACAAAAATTAAAATGGTCGTAAGAAATGTTTTTTTTTTTTTGTTGGATTGCCATTGAATATTAAATGTTGATGCCGTTGATACGAGGTTTTTGGTTGCCATTATTTATTCTTTTTAGGAAGAAAGTAGTTGTAGACGTATTTTGCTACTTTATGACATCTAGGTAAATACGCCTTGGCTTTAAGAGAAGCCGTAAATAAAGAATCACGTGGCTGGAGTTACGACTGATTATGTGGTCGTATTGACTCAAAATGGCAGGTCTTCAACGCCATCCTGAAAAATGATGACATTTTACGCCCTTCTTGAAGCCGTGTCATGGAGGCACGAATTCAATTCCCTAAAATATACCGATACCATGAGACCCCACTTCCCCTGTTTCAGTTAAACATGAAAAAGGCCCCTTCTATTAAAGCCCTTTTGTTAATTTGACGCATTTAACGCGGGCGCCATGTTGGTTGCCTGTCCTCTTAGCCGTCTGTCTGTTGGGCGATGCACTACATTTCACATTTACGGAAGGATTGGGGAGTGGAAGTAAATCGAATTAGAGGGTGGTGAATGTTTCCATTTGGTTTGACAGCACTTTGCGCTGGTGGTCCCCCTCGGGGGAGAAGACGGGAACGGGAGACGTCCTTTTGGACAAAGCGAACTCCCCGGAGACGGGTCCTTTTCCAGAGCACTTCGACTCTGAGACAGAATTAAAACCATCGTCTTATTTCGTATCTAAAGTACTTTCCAACAACCAAATCCCTTTTCACGTGCAGGGATAAATGCCTTCAACTGAATGGCAAAGGGACAACGAAAAAAAATATAATAATAAAAAACTTTCAAATCAAATAAAAAAACATTACAACTCCGCAAACAATTCAATACGTCTGAAAATATGAACTACAAAACAAACTCAATAAAGAAAAAGATGTAAATAAATAAGTAAAACAAAACATTACAAAATAAACAGAAAGTTTCGAGATTATTTAAAAATTATTAATTAACTTAGAAAAATATTAAGAACGCAAAGAGACCTTTATCAAATATCTACAGCTAAATAACAGTGGACCAATAGTAAAAACGAATTGTTGAAAGGAATAAATTAAAAAAATAATTAATAAAAATTTCAATAAAAGGGATTAAAATGTTAATGATTAAAATCTTTTCAAAGAAACTTAATACTAAAATACAAAAAGAAAAATCGAAATAAGCAAATAATAATTTAATAATTAAAATTACTGTATAATAAAATCAAATTTATATATTTTTTTAAACATGATCGCTTTTTTTCTGTAATATGTTTTAAGTTCAGATATTTTCTGTTTATTAATTAAATGAATGGAAACTTTTATTTATCTTTATCAAATGAAACTCATACTTTCACATTATTTAAAAAAATGAAAAAATAAATAAGAAAAAGACTAAAAAGAAATGATGAAACTTAGAAAAAAAAAAATAAGTTTCGTCATTTCTTAGAAAAAAAATAACACTAACATTTGTTAAATACAGTGGTTCTCAATCTTTCGCCTTTCCGTTTTGGATACTGAAACAATCAGATTTGCCAGATCCTTAAGCCCCGCGAACACCACGCAATTTTTCAGTAATTTAGTCGTCCGATTTTGACGTCACGAGCTGATATAATCAATAAACGGGCTCAAAACTGCTCGTGACGTCAAAATCGGACGACTAAATTGCTGAAAAATTGCATGGTGTTCGCGGGGCTTTACACCTTGCATCCTCAGTTCAAAACATGACGTAAAGGCTCCTGTGATCATCACAGGATTTAAGAATAAAGTATTTTTTTTTTAATTCTTAATAATCCCCCCCCGGCTGTTAAAAATATAATAAAACCATTCGTAAAACGATATTCCTAAAACATGCAAATAAGATTATCTCTTTAATAATGCTGAATTTGAGTATTTTGCTAACCTACGTACATATCATGAATAATTGAAATATTTACATTCAAATTTTAAGAAAATAGTCAAAGTGTAAATAATGTATTTCCAGTTTACATACTTTGAATAGATTTAATCTGTTAGATATAAATGCGTATTTACTTACATCAGCTCATCGTTTATGTATGAGATAAATCTATCTAACTTCAAAACAGACATTGTTAAATAATAAATCTCTGTTAAGTTTAAGCCTTTATTGTAATTGCTTTTGAAATGAAATCATTCCACTATCGTTTTCCTAGAACTAGAGAATAAAAATTTAAAACTGTAAGTTGTAAATGAATTAAATCATTCATAATTTTATCAATATCAAAAATTTAATATTTTAATTTCGCTGGAAAAATTTAAAGATAAAATAAAATAACCATAAATATTAGCTTTGTAGACTGAGTACATGAATAAACAAGAATTACGTCATCTTACGTTCCGGACTGACGCACAACGAATGAAAAATGAATTATATAAAATGAATAACTGACATAAATGAAATAATTGTAAAACAACAAAATAAAGTATCGCATGTTTGTATCTCTTTTATATTAAAAACGAACTGGCGACAATAATTGGATGCCGATAGGATCATTCCAATAAAAAGTCGTGACTTCGAAGCAAGCGTAGCAACTTCGGGGAATTAAAAGTTAATATCTACAAGTTCGAAGCACCGTAAATTGGAGTATGACTGTATATTCATTATTATTTTTTTATCAATCAGCTTTTTGGAACAAAGTATTTTAAACTCCAGCAAAATATCGTTAATCTGAACAAATCAGGTTTCCGACATTTTGATTATTATCAAAAGTAAATAATTGTTCTTGAGGTTAGTACAGTTGTTCCCCTCTCTTTGTCTGTCTCTAGGCTCCCATCCTCAAAAGAAACATCTTCAAATCACTCCCATCTAACCCTCCCCCCACTCCACAATCTATTTTTAAAGAAATTAAAATTGAATTAACAAGTATTACTGCGTGGGAGTTTTTTTGTTTTGTTATTTTTTTGTTTCTTTCACTTCTTTTCACGAACAGAACGAACGTACATACAACAAAAGCCACGTTCCATGGTGAACATATTGTCCTGACACCACCACAAGCGTGATATGAATTAAAAGCAATGAAAAACCTCTGCTCTCCCAAAAGAGGAAAAAAGCCCAAACCACTCTGTTACCGAATTTCACTGTAATAGCTTTGTTTCAACACCTTCCTTGCTAACGGACTGTTACGATTTTATCAGGGAAAAAAAAATCCGTGTTTAATATTTTAAAGAATTAAATATTAGCTCCTTTCTAATTTTTGTTAATTTTGTAGTAGTTTTGTCAACTTATTGCATGTAAGATTACAAGAAATGCACATCTGAGCCTTTTGTAATTTGAATAGAAATACATAATGGATGTTTTAATCTTACAGTTCTTCAGCAATTACAGTTATCCGGAAATGATAATTCAAAAAATGAATCAGAAATGAGATAAATAGGATGTCTACGTATTTTATATCGGGACTGAGTAATGAAGTGGATTCACTTAAGAGGACTGAGTGGGAAGGAAAGATCGCTCTTCGAAAATAGGATAGAACTCCATTGTTTAAATTGCAATCATTGTATGTAATGCTAAGATGGTCAATGGCATGCTTTCACTGTGTTTAAACCATTCACTACAACTTAAAAAATGACTTACGTTTATCTGGGGAAAACAATGGCGGAGATTCAATGTTTATTAAAAAAGGGGAACAAGAACAAAACCAATGTTCAATATATATATTGTTTGTTTGTTTGTATTGGCTTTTATAACGTCAACAATTTACAAAAAGTTATAAAAGCCAATAACGGCAACAATTTACAAAAAGTTCAACAGCAATTTTCATCAGTGAGATAAAACAAATCAAAATTACAAGAAAAACTTCATTTCTCATTTAGGCCTACCTGAAAATGAAATTTTATAGACAAGGGCTCTTTTAGAACAAGTTTACATCCCTTTTAATTCAGAAAAAAAAAATACAAATTCAAATTTTTCCACTAATGTGGACCTTACAAGAAATTAGAATTTTTTTTTTATATAAATAAAAAAATAGCAGAAAATAAATTAATAACATGTCAAAATAACTAGAGTATAAACAGCAGTCAGTGCATGTATTTTTTACGATAATTATAGTTTTGTCGGTAATGTAAAAATTATACAAAAAAAAAAAAAAATATACAATCGCTTTTACAATTGGTTTGATTTTTTTAGTTTATTAATCACCATTTTAACTAAAATTTAAATTTTCTCTGAATAAAAGAGACAAAAATTGCAAAGTATATGAAATGTATTTTTAGCCTACTTTCCTAAGAAAATGAAGATAGTGAAATCATCCAGTCAGTCCGTGGGTATCCATAACTGTTGGACTGCTCCATAGATCTTCTTGTAACGTATTTTAATATTTGAAATTTTTCCCAAATGGGTCCTTGACGAGAAATTAAATATTCCCACAGAAGTATTGAAATCTAAACAATGGATCTCTAAAGATATCTTAGACAATGAGTTAATATCCTTTTACGATATCCATTGATTTGTTTGATACGATTAAATTACCCTATTTTAGGCAACTTGATAACTTGGAAAATTACTATTTATTATTTTCAGAAAATGAAGTGATCATATTCAGTAGATATTATAAATGGAAAATAAACTTCGACTTTTCGTTCCAGTCGTTTCCATGACTCAATAAAAAAAACAGACAAAAGAAGAATCGTAATAATAAGTTAAGGAATAAGATTCTGAAGTAAAATAGTCTTAAAGTTCCTTCAGGAGCTTCTCGTTAAGAAGCAACAATTCATAAATAGACTTAGAAATCCCTGACTTTCTCAAAATGGCTTCCCCAAGACTTTGTATTTAATCTATAATAAAACAACTACAACTAGAACTCTTAACCAACATTTTATTCATAATATTTCGTCTCTTCTAAGCGAAGAGACTTCTTCAGATGAATAATGATAGGAATAAAAATAAAACTCCTATCTTCAGAATTTATTTACAAAAGAAATTATGAAAACAATTTTTTAGTGCGTGAAATACAATTATCTGGTTTTTTTTTTTTTTTTGAATTCATGCAATAAAATAAATTGGTGAGATGGAAAAATGTCAGATAATATGACTAAACAATTTATATTTTATAAATGTTGGTTAAGAGTTCTAGTTGTTGTTGTTGTTGTTTTATCAGATCACTAAAGTCTTGAAGTTTCCTGTGATCTACAATAGACAATGCCCCTCTCTATCTCCAATGTGGAATAAAAAGATATCTCCTACACTCATTTTTTCTTTAGGCACAATTATTGTATTTGAGGAAGTAATCGACTGTGTTGTGTTTTGAAATACATTCTTTCACGAAAGCACTTAATCCGATCGAAGATTAAAATTAGATTTCCCATTAATCACCAAAATGAAGATAGAGAAAAAAAAACATCGGACTTAATGTACAGTGGTTGTAGCTGATTCAGCTGTAAATGTTGATAAATCTTAAATTGGATAAAGCAATACCTCCATGACAAAGACAACAGAAGTGCCTGACAAACTTGAAGCCCACTTTCCTTAAAGTGCCATTCCTTTTTTTTTTTTTTTTTAAAATTATGAACCCTTTCCGTTAAAATCGCAATATCAACTAAATCAGAAGAAGTAAAGAAAAAATTTTCTTCTGTAAAACAACAAATAAATACGTAATTATCAAATGCTTTAATCCGTATTTAAATTGTATTTAAAGCTCGCGCAGATATTAAGAGGGCTAACAGGCGTAATGTTAAAATTAATTTATTGGAACCTAAACAACGCATTTCCATCGAGTTCTTAAACGATCGAACGATGGAAATCCGTTGTTTTAAGAAATCCAATAAATTTTTATGAGGATTTTTGTTCCTTTAACATCGCTTATTTCTCCAGATGGATTCAAATGCACAAGCTGTGCCTTTAAAGAAGTAGGTCAAGTTTCAAAAAGATCTATGGTTCAAAAGTTATTGGAAGAAGGAAATCACATCCTAAGCAAGAACACACACACACAGACTAGGTGATTGGATCAACCTCTGTTGGAAATTGGGACTAAAAATATTTATTATTCTCAAAATAAAACATAATAACAAATATACGAGTGTAAATAAATGAAGTATCTTTTATTTAAATAGGAATTCGACTTTTTGTTTTGTTTGCATTTCCGTGTGGTTTCTCGTGGTATCTATAGTTAATATTTTTTTTTCCTTAACTTATCGACCTGAAACCGAGGAAGAAATTGCGTTAAATACTTGAGTGACAAATAGGCTTAAAGCTACAAAGAAAATGGCATTGTATATTTGCTATCCACAAAAAAAAAATTGCAGAGAAAATAAATGAAAAGAATCCAATAAGGCTGCGGGGGTGAAAGGGCTTATTTATGCGGCCGGACAAACTGACACTTGGTATCTAATTACGTGTGGGGCGCATAACCGCAACCCCCTGGTGGGTGTTACTGTCATTGATTAGGAGACAATCGATTCACGGACACAAAGAAATTGTCGCAGAATAAGGACAACTCCCACACCTGCTTCAATCTCAATCGATTAGACCGTTAGTAATGGATGAATCATTACAATTAACTTCCTTTCCTCAATTAAATAATTGCATTTAATTGCTTTTTTTTTTTCTCTTTGGGATTTACTGGATATAAGTAAGTAATATTAAGGTTTCGTGGATTATCTAATCTGTGCTCCGTAAAAGCAAATCCTCTAAGTCTTGATTCAAAGGATAATCATCAATTTCAAAAACTAACAAATCTTAAACGAATTTGATAGATATTTTGAGATTTTATTCTGAATTCATAATAAAACGTAGTCTGTTAACATCAGCCGCTCTACAATGATGGAGAATTTTAACTCAGTTTTCTCAATCGGAAGAAAACTCACAGTATTTTAGTTAAGAATTTTTAGTTCTTAATTAGAAGACTTGCTTTTTATTTCATTTTGCACAAAGCTTTTTCTTTTTAACATTCTTTCTTATCGGAACGATAACAAATTTTCACAGACCTTTTTTAATAGCCGCAAATGGATGCAACCTGTATATTAAAGTGCCTTTAGCTGCAGCACTCGATACTATCTCGGCTCTGAGAATATCCAATCTTAAAACACTTGAGCAATTATTATTTTCTTCTTTGACGGCTTACGTCATCGGTACCCAACCTGGGGTCCGCGATGCCGATTGCGGGGGTCACTTAATGATTAATTTAATTAATTAATAACGCTTAATGATTTTAACGAGGATATAGAAATAAAATTGCTTTAATCAAATGTGTTTTTATACGTTTTTACTTTTAGAATCTTTTTACAACAGTACAATTCTATCCCCAGCCTTAATTTAGTTTTACAAAGCATCAAACAACTCATCTGTACCACCATTACGACAGTGTCCGGCAGAGCGCAGATAGGGTTATCCTCTGGTCGCACGCGCATGCATTACCTTCCACGAATTGACAGAGTAAGATTCTTTTCCCATTCTCATTGAGTTTTTAGCATCAAGTGAGCAACAACTTCCTTGCAGTCTTGTTCAGTGCATGAAAGAGACCATTGTGTTTTTAGCGGGGCCATTTAAAAGATTATTTTCCAAAGTCTAATGATAAAAATGATTGGATGAAAAATCCATCCCTGGTGACAGAAAATGAATTACCACTAAATGAAGAAGATCAACTTCTTGAATTATCGTTTGATTACTATTTAAAGATTGTTTTCTACTGGCACTGCTTGGTTTTTGGCTATAAGCACAGTGTTTGTATCCCGATATCTCGAAGCGAGCAAAAATATACTTAATGCCTTTTGCAACCACATACTTCTGTGCACATCTCTCGTGCACATGAAAAATAAACAGAAATGTAACTTGAATGTAGAACCAGACTCAAAATTTCAACCCTGGAGCTAAATATTCATAAGTTGGTCACTGCGAAACGACCTCAACCATCCATCAGCTGAACGAAATCTATTTCATTTATGAAGAGCTCAAGTTAATAAACGTAATTATATACTTAAACAAGTAAATTTCAAATTTTAATACAGTAAAACCCCGGTTAACCGAACTAAAGGGGGGTAGCCGTTTCGGATAACGATTTTTTCGGTTAAGCCATGAACATCTAATACAATATTACAGTATTTTGTATTATAATTACAGTATGTATTTTTAAAAGTTTTTGAAGGTCAAATGAATTCAAAAATCTCTTTGTGCGCTACACTTATGTTCTTTATTAAAGTTAAAATTACATTTTTAGGATTACAGTAGGCTACATCTATACACAGTATTCTGTACTTAATAGCTTGTAGCATATGAATTACTCATTTGCGATTTTCGGAGGAGTTTCGGATAACCCGGGTTTCGGTTGACCCGAGTTCGGTTAACCGGGGTTTTACTGTAATTTGTACTTTTTTCTCTTTGTAGTTTACATTACTCCTTACTATTTTTAAGCCTACTGTAAAATACACGCAATTATGTAAAACATGTTGGGTATAAAAAAGAATTTTTTTTTTGGGGGGGGGGGGGGGGGGCGCATAAAACATAGCAATAGCAGTAGTAAGAGGGCCTCGACTTGATAAAGGTTAGGAACCCCTGCTTAAGTGATAGATATCCTCTTCTTTCATCTGGAAACCGTACTTGGATTATCTTATCTGCACCTACGGCTTCTGGGTTTGTCATCAGCGCTTAGATAAACTTCGATCTTATTGTTTACTTCAAGAAGAAGACAAACTAACAAGATAAGCAAATACAAGAATAAAAAGAAGACTTTAAAGCCTACTTTCCTTAAAATGTTATTTCCTAATTATTTTTTTTTTAAATATTTAAGCCGTGAAAAAGAAGAAAACGAAAGGTCTATATGTATTTTCAAATACTCAATTGAAAACAACTAGCACTTATTCATTTTAAATAAATTAATCCTTATTGCGATCAAAAAGTGTCTAAATCGGATTAATTGTATCAAAACCACGTGCAACGGAGTAGCTAAAAGGATTAATAGTGATTGTTTAAGACCCTGAGATATTAACAGAAATCCATTGTTTGGATTTACTTTTCTTCGGGAATTTTTGTTCTTATCTTCCCGCCGTAATTTCTTGAGAAGAAAACAATTTCCAATATAAAGTCTGTAGTCTTCGAATATGTAGACCGAATTTCATGAAGATCCATTCGGGGGTTCAAAAATTATTTGGTAGAAAAGACACACACCTACACAGTGATGATTTGATGAGGTTCGCTTTCTTATTAGAAATAGGCTAAAAAGGTATACAAAATTAAAACAACTCACACAAACTTTCATGTTATTTAAAAACTCAAAAACTGTACATGTATTAAAAAAACACTATTAATTTCGACAGCATGTCCATATGTCTTTGTTAAGTCACTGTTTAAAGACACTTGACAAAGACAGATGGACATGCTGTCGAAATTAATAGTGGTTTTTTTTTTAACATAAATACAGTTTTTAAATAACATGAAAGTTTTAAAGTTTATGTGAGTTGTTTTAATTTTATATACTATTTTAGCCACACGTTAATTTTAACTA
The DNA here is from genome assembly GCA_023159025.1 of Thereuonema tuberculata. NCBI lineage: Eukaryota > Metazoa > Arthropoda > Chilopoda > Scutigeromorpha > Scutigeridae > Thereuonema > Thereuonema tuberculata. The sequence goes on from JAFIDM010004315.1 coordinate 69,725,909, forward strand.
CTAGGCTAAAAAGGATTTAAAAAAGAAACGATAAATGTTTTAAATGGCATCTGAACATCTCTTAAGTTTGAAATCCCATTCTGTAGTCTGTAGAACTCCTTCGTCTGTCAATCAAAGGATTACAGAAAGCTTAGCCACCAAAGCCATAGCAATCGTTGTGACGAAGCAAATGATGTGCCACGCTATCAAACGCTTTCTTTTACTTTATTTACGCCTATTATTTTTATTCCCTGAAACAGTGGAAGCTAATTTCTTTTACAACAGCAATTAGAGTGATAAGTTAAAAAAAGTTACAATTTTTTATAAATCAATACTTATGGGAATGTGAGGTTCCCATAAATAAAGTGAATAATTGATAGTTTTAATCTCAATTCAGCACAAAATTTGAAAACTTCGTTACTGAATGCAATTTTTGTTTTGAGTGATATTACTGTAGTTTAGTAACCTAAACCTGAATCAGCAAAAATCAGATAAAAGTCTTTCTTGTCCAGGCATCACGCTAAAACAGCTGCATTGATTTTCTTAAAACTCAGTCTTTTTCATGTAGATTAAAAAATTAGTATTAATTTTATTTTTTAATCTCATGAAAAAGAGATTATATATATCAAGTTATATTAAACTTGATTCCTCTTCTAAAAAATAAAAAGTCCACTAATTGATAATGTTTTTTACAATGGGATGAGTAGGAAACAGCGGTCTGTGAAAAATCAAATTACAATCTTTTTTTTTTTTTTTAAATGAAGTACTTCTATTAGTGGAGATTTTGTAATGATTTTGTAATGGAGATTTTGTGTATTCAATCACTACCCATAGGGAATCTGACCCTAAATCAAAAAGTGTAAGTTTATTGGTGTAGATTGGGAATCAGTTAATGAAAATACCAGGTTATTTAGTTAAATATTTCTGAAATATATCACCAATGTATTTCGGAATACTAGCTGCAACCCGCGAAATATTCACGTAAATAAAACAAATACCACATTTTTAAAATATCGTAAAATTTTTCAAAAACACTGGAATTCTTCCTATATTTATTTGCTGAACATGTGCTATGGCAATTATACAGCGCCACAGCGCTGACCGAAAAACCATCGTTACACGATTCTTCGATTTTTAATGTCAACATGCTTTCCTGGCACTTTCGGCGAAATAAGTTAACCTCCTGCCCTAAAATAATAAGCTCCTCCAAATTGAGCCAATGAAAGAGTGCCCCACAATGCCTTACAGAGGCGTAGGAATTATTTCTAGTACATTTTGTTTTATTATTCACTAAATGAATAGATGCAAAAGTTTATACTAATTTGTTTATACATTTGTTAGTGTATTTTTAAAATTAAATTAAAAATAGACTAATAAAATGAAAAATACACTTTAAAATATTCTCTCTCCGACTCTGTCCACTTTGATAACACACAAACAAACATCCGTACATCCGTTTTTTGCCTATTAATAGTATGATTATGCCACTAATAACCAACGTTGAACTGTAGTGTGCCAAGGATAAAAGTAATATCACGAATGGAAGTAAATAAATTTAAAATTATTTCTTAGAACAAAAGAATTCAAGTTAACTCTTTGCTTACTAACTCTTTATTGACTGATTTCACTACAGACTATGGGAAGTAGTTACCTTCAATTATTTGCTACTTGCAATTACATCTCTTGAAGACCATAAAGTGGACGACGTACGAACTTTTATCCGACCGATTTAAAAAATAAAAATAAAAATCGAATAGTTACTTTATATTTTCCCTCCGATATTTCAATCCCATTGTCAGACAAGTGACTGTAACGGTCGCAGGGTGACGTCATATTGAAAACCAATTCGTAACCCAGAATCCTCTTCGAAACCACAGGCACACATCCGTCGAATCCCAATTTTAAATAATTAAAAATATTCTGAGGCAAATCCTAATACACCGAATGCAAAGAATTAAAATAAACGACCCCCCCCCCACCAAGAACAATCTTATTATAGTAGCAATAAATGCGTATTGCACTGGAGCAAAAATTCAGAACTGCCATGTTTACTTATGAACGACCAACCGCTGAAATCGAAAACACCTGATTAACTGTTCCTAATTTTTGTTGTTGTTTGTTTTAGTGAAAATATTGTTTCTTCCCACAATAGATGACATTCTTTACTACACAGTTACAATGATTCTACAAATGAAGTGAGGAAAAAGGTATCCGGATTTTATAAACAGTGTTCGACTTTCAATTGCAGACAATTGGCTTAAAGAAAAAAATCCCCAACAACAATGGTTCGAATTTTGATATTCGATAATCATGTAAATACACTTTTAATCATCATCAGAGTGATTTAGCAATTTTTCTTGATAATGAAGATATCTGTTCAGTATTTATAAATGTGTCGCATTTCAGAACAATAACTCTCAGGCAAGATTTGATCGGATTGACAGGCGTTCAGGGGAAAACAAAAAAAAAAAAGGGTTAAGCCTTATATTTTTTCTACTTGTCAAAAACAATTCCTTAAGATCAGCAGAAATAGAAAAACACCTGTCAAACACGTTTTTGACAAAGCACTCAATAAGATTAACAGATCTTTCTGCGCCAAGTTGGTAAGTTACTCATTTTTTTTTTATAAGAACGATTGATGAAGTTGTAATGAAGACAGGAAGGGAATAAAAGAAGAAATTCTCCTACAGATCGTACACACACTGTTAGATGGATGGCATCGCGTTGCCATAGTAACAGTATTCTCCTTAATGAATAACTGAAGTATTAGGAGTATCTGGACGTTAATAATAAAACGAAACTAGCTATTAACTACCTAATATTATATTTCAATTTAAATTTGAATCCACTTTCCTACATTTAAATTGAGTAAGCTCAAATTGTTTCCATCTTCGCCCTGGTGAACTACTCCAAAAAGGCGATTCAATATTTCTACTTATTCGGAAAATATGTACTTGATATATTCTCTTATTATCAACTGAATATTAAAATAAGATATTTAAAAGGCCCTAAAATAGTCTTTCTTCCTAAGGAATATGAAGATGTATTTCTTGACTTGTACGAAATTAGTTCCCTTTTCACAAATAATCTAAAGACAAAACATCGTCAGTCCAAGATTTCTTAAGAGAAAATCTCGAATAATATCAATTACTTTTGTGCTGGAAATAAATCCTGAATTTTTACCAGGGAATAATTTCAGGAATCACTTCTGAGGGATGGGAGGGTTAGAAACCAAAATAAGTTTTAAGTTGGACCATAAATAAACAATCTACTCAAATTTATGGAAATCAACTCTGTTCTTTAGAGTAAAGCTCATAGAGAAAAAAAAATATTCAAAGGAAACAGAAATAGTCTTCACATATTTAGGAAATAAGTAAATACCCTCACGGGAACTAATCATGAGCGATGGGAGCACTAAGAGGAGAAGATACAGACTTCGAAATAGTTTACGATGGACTAAGCCTTGTGCCAAATTTTAAAGAAATCAATCGGCCATTTCGGAGTCGTTTTTCAAAGGTGAAAACGAGGAGAGCAAAATAAGTTTGCCTCTGTTCATAGGTATCAAAAAATTAACGAAAATCAGTCCAGCTGTTTTAATGTTATACAAATGGACAAACAGAGAAAAAAAAACTGTTCAAGTGAAATAGTAAGACAACCCATGCTCAGGTCAACTAGGTATGCTCACGTCAGAAGAAGTAGCTATAATTCTCAATGTGTTTGCTATTTTCATAATAATTCAATTTCATACATTACTTGAATGTATTGAAAATATATATTTTAATTATATTTCCATTTTGAATTTCCACGTTATTTGGAATATGCTTTTAAAAAATTGAAGTCAAAAAGACTAAAACAATCTGATATCTTAACTGATCTACTAATAGACAGTCGTTCGGTCAGAGGCTTCGTGGTTCCAATAGCCTAAGGCCTGTTGATATATTTCATCTGCAAATGACATTTATCACAAAAAACTTCTCGCGCCATTAAATTAAAGAAAGAATTGTGGGCTCTAATTTATATCCAATTACGTAATGCTTCAGGGAAAAGTCTATAGATAGGGAAAAAAAAAAAAACTAAAAAAAAATGAAATTATACAAATGAATTAATGCATGTAATTTATTTTTCATTTGTATTTTTTTTTTTTTTTTTAATGTTTAAAGTTTGGTTGCTATTTTTCAAGACTTGCCTTGCAACTGGCCATTATATTTTACCGAGCAGATAGGGTCAACAGGCCCAAACTTAGAAATGAATTAAATTTTGATTTTTTACATATGTGAAATGAAAATAAATTACATGAATAAAAAAAAATAAAAAGAATAGCCTAAATTATTAATTGCATTCAACTGAATTTTCAGATATCTTTCGAGGGTTTAATCTAATTCTTTCTCTAATTCTTTTGATTGTAATACTTCAACAGGGATACGTTCAAACAGTATTTGCATTTAAATACAGGATAATAAACTAAACAAAAAACAAAAGAAAAGACTGATAGATTAAGCAATAAAAAGATTAACATAGGACAAGCTGTCTACAAGTTATAAGTAAAAACGGGAGGTTTTTGTAAAATGCACGGTTGAAGTCCGATTCAAAAAAAAAAAAAAAAAAAAAAAATTATCAACACAAGAGATTAAAAATGAATAATTGGTAAAAACTAGAATAAAGGAAGTATCTTTGCATTGTTCAGTCATATACTGTAGTGAACAATCATATGTTGTAAAGACCATATTTGGTGCAAACTACATTTTGCTTTGAGTTGGACATATAAAGAAATGGCAATCACTCTTAATCATACCCTACAACAAAAGTTCTTCATAATATAACTAAAAGAATTCAATAAACCAAGTTGATAACTAAAACATAGCGATACAATAATAACTCACAGCATCGTATTATTTTCAGATTCTACTTTTAGCCTACGAAAATTAGGCTTAAAAAAAAAAAAGAAAAAGGAGATACATTGACGGCACCCTTAGCAGAAAGTACTCTTCTATTACTAGTCCATACGTCCAGTCAACAACGGAACGGCTTTTAGTTGAGATTGAAGAAATTACAAATAACAGGCAAATACTCTTTCATGTCGAGAAAATGTCTGTAACGACTCTTCAGTTCGTCGCTGAGGGCGAGCTTCTGCATCTAATGCTCGTCTGGCCTACGCTTGTAGTAGGCTAAAAAAAAATGAACATTGGAATTTAAATTTTAATCTAGCAGGCTAAAATTAATGAGTTATTTTTTTTCTCTGGCTCTTCTCTCATTGCGTCATACACACACACAGGGAGTGATAAGAGATATTTAACAACAAATTGAATGTAGTTCCAGTGGCCTAATGAATAAGACATTTGACTTCGGATCAGAAGGTTGCAAGTTCGATTCCTGTCGCGGACGATTCATTGTAGAATTTAATTTTCACAGGAAATTAAAGTTACTTTCCAACCACATACGAAGTGCTGATCTGGAAAACTAAATAAGATTTTCATTTCCATAGTTTATTAAATTCCTCTATCGGCAAAATCTGTATAAATTTTACCGTAAGTAAAAAAATAGTTCCAGCAATCAAAGTCTTCATCTTCCTACAATTCGTCTCTATAAATTGAAAAGAAAAACCAACAACGTCGAAATCAAAAGCTATTTATCACGTGATTCAAGTGTGATATTTTCATTTCAACGAATAGATATTGCAATTTGAGATCGCACTTTAGCTTGTAGCAAAAAAAAGCAAAAGAAAAAGTAAAAAAAGGCATTTTCATTCCCTCGGGGAACCACTGTTTATAATCCCCATCTGCTTTCTTACGATTCTTTTCCAGAAGATTCCAAGAACAAAAAAGAAAAATACCTCCCACATCAACAATGTATCCTGGGGGGAATTCTCTATTTTTGCAGATGTCGCAAAAATAAAATGAACTTATCCGTAATCCACAATGTAAAGCACAAACAAAACATTTTAAATTCTTAAACTGAAAAGATACCAGACTCGGATCTCAAGAAATGAAGGAAATAAAAAATATCTTTAAATAAATGATTTAGAAGAAAATTCGTTTTAAGTCTTCCTGTAAAACTCAACGGAAAATTATAAGATAGATTTTTATTAATCAACCATAGAATGCTAATTCAAAATCTAAATGTATTTATATAAATAGAGCTTATTTAAAGTGGCATTTACGCCCCCCTCCTTTTTTTTTCTTCTGTTGTTCGAGTTATCTACAACTTAGATTTTTAAAAACTATCGTGGTTAAAAATCGGAAATCATTATATATAAAAGTTAAGTCATTTTTAACGGCGACGAAACGGTTCTGTAACTTTAATGTGTTAAAACATTTTTAAAAAGTATTTTAAGTGTGTGTCAAGTTCATTTAATTTTACGTATCATGTGCGCATGTTAAACATTTTTATTCACTTAAGTCATTTCAGTTTTAAATTTTAAAATACTGAAATTTATAATTTATAAATATTTCTATTTATAATTGGTAGTTCTCATAATAATAAGAATAATTTATTAATCCCGAAGTTGGACAAAAAAAATATTAGTTATTGTTTTTCAAATTTTTACACGAAAAATTGAAAATGAAAACAAACAAACAAAAACGTTGGGATTTGAAAACAATGAGGCGATTCATTAATTATTTCTGATGTTTACAATTTTGTTATTAAGAACAAATTCTAAAAAAAAAAAAAAAAAAAATTAAAGTTGAAAATCAAAATACGTTTGGCGTTGAAAATCAAATGATTATCAGTTCCTTATTACTTTTTAACTTTCAATATAAAAAAAAAAATGTCGATAGATTATTCTACAAATTCTATTAACTTTTTTTTTTAATATCATAAATTTGGATTATTTTTTTTTTATTAAAACTATCAATTATAAAACCAGTTTTAAAAACTACAACTTATAATGCTTTCCCATTTATTATTAAAAGTTTCAGATTTTTCACTACATTAATATTCAAGATAAAATAAGTGAAGTAAGGACTCAAAAAACGATACAAGGAGATTTAGATCCACTTTAACTCTATCTTTTTAAATAAGATATTTACGAGGTTCCACCAAAATACTCTTCACTACTTTAACCAATAGGGGATGTGTCCATTTTTTTTAAACAATCTGAATACCGATTTCATCTCTGGAAAGTAGTAAGATGAACAGAAATTTCAAGATTCTATTATCAATTCTTATCAAAAAATATATTATTTCGTTTAGTAGTATATTAGTATATTCTAGTAGTCCTGGAAAAAAAAAAAGGCAAAATTTATGAAACAGTTTGTTTAAGGGAAGTGCTTTTAACCAGGAATGGACATTTTCAAAATTCACTCAAATATTAATTTTGCTAATTCACAAAATTTTTTGTACAACACTAGTTAATTAGTTATAACTAGGAACGTTATCTGCTGCTGACAAATTAAAGCGAGCGACGATTGTTCACAGGGAAGTGACCATCATATGATAATAAGCATGTTTTATTTCTTTTCTTAAAAGAAAATGATCAATTAGTGAATTATTATTAGTTTTAGTACTTTTAAAACATCGATCTCGATGACTTCTCACATGTCCGTCTGTCTGCCATCAGGGACAACAACTGATCTTCCTACAGACAGACATTGCTCGAGAAGTTTCGAGATTTGGGTGTTACATTGATCTAGATGCAAGTTGTTTTTTTTTTAATTATTCTTTGTATAATTTGTATAATTCCTTTGTATAACTTGGCGATTCCATTTTTCTTTTTCTTTAAATCAAGTGTCCCTCTACAGGCCTGGACAGGCCTTTGGGGCGCGGGAGGTCAGGCTCCCAGCGTTTCGTGACCAACGGGACGAAGTTGAGGTCGGATGGTCAGCCCGACGCCCGCCCGCCTTTAACTCCCGGGAAAGAAACCCGGTACCCATTCCACAGAGGGCTGGTAGACCCTAGGACCCGTTTGGAGGTGAAAGGAGCGTGGAAAAATCCCCACCCTCCGCCGAGGCCGGGAATCGAACCCGTCACCTCCAATCCGCAGCCTGTCCGCTCGGCTACCGGGCCCACTCTTTTTCTCTAAATATCGACTTTAGCGACACCCTGAATACTTGCTAAATATCATGGGCATCGATGGCGTATTTGCTAAGACCTCGCGCGATTTATTTTTTTCTTTTAAATGAACTTAAAAACCATATTTTGGAAGTTATTCCTTTAAGAAATGTCTGTCTCCGTTCTGAAACTTAATTCAGAGTGATCTTTACATAAATGCTAAATTTCGTGGAACATCGGTCGTGTAGTTGTTGAATGTCGCATCTTATCAATTTTCTTCTGGTTCCTATGGCTAAAAAAAAGCAAAAAATCAGCATTTACTCAATGCTCTTATCTCCGATTTTTCTTTAAATACAGATGTCCAACATTTACCAACATTTATATAACAAATATAATGAAACTTTGGTAATGTAGTTGCTGGGCATCGTGACCAGTTTCTACATGTCAGGAAGACACACAATCCGCTTTATTTACAAGGAAAAAGACAAGCAATAACAAGGAATGGTCGTATTGTCGGGTCGATGGATTTTTCATAGATTTTTGCAGAAAATTCTTTCCCCTAAATCACATGACACATCCTAATATGAAAGGTCATAGAAATACTTAATAATTCACAGCGCAACAACAACTTCACAAGACATTGTCAGATGCTTAAAGGAGTCCATTTTCGGCAAATCAATAAAAATAATATCATGTAGGGGAAATACAGCATTTCAAAGACTATAGTACGCTTCAGAAGGATCGGGAACACGGCTGTTTATGACACCAAACATAAATGATGGCTATCCTAATCATATTGATTTTCCAAGCTTTTTCTCGATGTTTCTATAGATCCATTTAGCTGAAAATACGATAAGATTTTTTTCTTCTTCACGCACTGATCTATAAACTTGAATCTTAACATGTCTTGTATTTCAAAGACTTCGTCTGCTTGTTATTCTGTTATGTCATGAAGCTGTTAGGAAGTTAGATGCTTTATTAGCTCAATAATAAACCCATATTTCAGAGTGATCTGAGGCCTACATTACGATTTCTTCTTCGTTTCGTGATGGAAGTGATATCAACGAGAAGAAAAAAATCAAATTTGAGATCTTACGAAACACTATTTCTTGATTAACTTTTTTTTTCCAAGCAATCACGATTTAAAACTGAACGTTATCTCCAATTTATGAAGTTGATATATTTTATGGATAATTTTTTTAAAGAATTTTAAAAATTTAATTTACTTTTTGTAAAAGGATACCTTTAACAATGTAAGATGTAATGAAAATCTGTAAGGAAAAAAGTGCCTGGTATTAGGCTTATCTTACAATTACGTTCTTAATATATATATTTTTTTATTTTATTTTAATGTCAATAAGAATTTTTCGATAAAAATAATAGTAAGAAAAATTATCTGAAGAGTTTAAAATAAATATTTCGAAACAGACTTTCTGTAGTATTACTGTGACTAGTACTTTCAAAACTTATAAAAATTGAAGGATACTGAATAATAAAGTTCTAAGACTATAAAGAAAAAAAACTCCACGTTTTCAGTGGGAGCGCGGTAATTTTGTAGATGGACCTTTAGAATGGTTTTGTTTTAAGGCGTTTATGTTAAAGGAAAGTTAATGTCTTCTCTGGATTTAGAGTCACAAAAGGAATTGGAGATACCGTATATGCTCCAATAAACGCCGAGGCTCTTATGGTCGCCGGTCTCTAATAAGCGCCGGGCTTATGGGATGGGACATGGTCAAATCGTAGCCGGTCTCTAATTGTAGCCGGGTCTTTGATATTTGCCTACCGGGACTATAAAGCGTTCGTATCTTTATAGTCGTGCGTACTACCTTACGGTCTATTGTCTTACCAAATGCCGCCGAATCGGTCATTTGACATTGCCTTTAAGATTCGCGCAATGGAATACGCGAAAGAAAGAATTCAAAGCGTCATGACAAACCTGGAAGAAGAGGAAGACGATAGTGAACTGGACAACAACGAAGCCGTCATTGCGGATTCGGACGACGAATAGCAGCGAAAGATACAGAAAGACATTGCCATTTATCTTTAACAGTCTTATGTAGCATGTGAAATTCAAATAAAGTAGCTGTTTGTAATATTAGCCGGTACGGTATTTATGCGTAAAAAATACAGCGTTCTGAAGGTTTTTGTTAATAATGGCCGGCCTCTAATAGCAGCCGGTCTCTATTAAGTGCCGGGAGCCGAGGCTAGTTTTGCAAATAAACGCCGGGGGCCTCTATTGGAGCATTTATTTTCTATCCAGAGGACGTTTCCATCATTTATTTATTTATTTATTTATTTATTACGGTAAGAAAACAAGTTTCTAAATCTTCGAATATCCGACAACAAATCGATGCTTTGACCCTCTAGTTCGCACGATCTTACTTTCATCAGAATTCGTAATAAAAATCACGACGTTTCTTTCATAATGTGTCAATGAAACTAGATATACACATTAATGGATAAGAGAGGATATATCTTCAGCATTTGAAAATGGAATGGAAAAACGTGAAAACCAAGACGGTAAACCTGTCATCACAATGAAACAACAAATTCCTACCAATATCTAAACAATGTATTTGTAAATTTGGACGTGCTTTTAAGTAGATAAAAATTAAATTAGATTAGGACGACATGTCTTGTTACTTGCTGTGGACTAGCCAATGTAATTGATCCTTTTGAAAATTATAAACGATTTTCACATTCAAGCCACCATTTTTTATCCAAAACCGAGCTGAAAGCAGGAATTCCACAATTTCCGTAATGTTGTGACAACCTGGGAAGGCAACAACAATTCTGTCAGTGTTTTTAATTACTCTTATGTCATTCTAGCCTTTGATCTTTCCAGTTTTTAATATTGTTTCATCACAACTTTGAAAGAAGGACATCAGTGACAAAGAAAAGATGATGATGTTGCGTTTAGATGCCAGTCATACAGAGATAGATTGATAATTGCCCAAAGGAAGACAACGGTCGTATATTTGTCCTCCATTTTAAAACAAGACCTTCCTGCAAGAAATTACGGCCTATTTTACTTTTAACGTTATTTCCCATACAGTTTATTTTTCAAAAAACTAAATACAAAGCTAATGATAGAGTCAAACTGTAATGCCTGTTGAATACAAACAGTTTAATTCTTTAACAGTTAAATTCAAGAAAGAACTTAAAGCTACTTTCCGCCTTCATTAATCTTTATATCCTGTTGTTTTCTAAACTTAAATAAAAGAAATTTTTCATTTACTGAACATAAATAAATAAGTAAATAAATAAATAATGAAATCCGCCTTATTTTTCTTAAATCACTTTAGATAGATTCATGTTAATTATATGAAAATGAATGGATGGATTAGCTAAAAGGAAATCCACTGTTTAGATTCCAATGCTTTTCTATAGGAATTTCTGTCTCCTTCTCGTGCTGTTTTCTCGACAAGGACCCATTTGGGAAAGATTTCAAATAGAAAAGTTAGACTGTGTTAAGTATGCATACTAAGTTTCAAGATGATTCATTCAAAAGGTATTAGGAGGTGCGCGCACACAGACTGATCAAAGGAGTCTCTATTTTCTAGGGACATAAGCTAAAACACTTAAGGATAAAAAATAAAATAAATAAAACTTTTCTTTTAAGAGTCTAAAAAATAACAAAAATATCATTTTTTTTTTTGTTAATTGTTTTGTGAAATAATTTATGAGAAAACTCAGACAAACATCAAAACAAGTTAATCAATAAAAACGAAGTCTTTTGAGAATCGAGTAAGTGAATAAAAACAAAATGAAAGATAAAAACATCATCTTGAAAAGTGTTATTGAGATTAAGCGTCGTGGAGATTACAAATCGAAAGTAATTACTATAAATATGTCTAGAATTCATCTCCCTCCCCTACCAATTAGAGAATGTTCCTGACAAAGACATGGAAAAATAAAGATCATTGCGGTTTATTACGAAAATGAAGCAATCAAAGTTAAAGCATTCGCATTTCTTTTCAATTTATCAGTGTTGTTGTTGACAGTAATTATTAATAAATCAATAAAAATGTTCTTAATTTTACTTGTGTGATTTTAAAAAGTAATATATGAAAGCTATTGATTCAAATATAGTGACAAATTGAAGCATGGAAAGGTCGAATTCGATACACGACATCTAGCGGATGTTTATGGAGTTTAGCAGTACTACAATTACAAAAATGCGATTGTACAGGAGGAAAGATACGGGAGAACAAAGTATCGGTCATTCTTATAAAAAAAAAAAATGAAAGTTCATAGATACCCGACTTGAAACATTATTGATAAAAAAAAAAAGAGATATTATTTACTGTTTCTAATATTTGTTGTTCAAGTTTTCAAATTTAACTTTATTAACTTTATTTACATAAATTTATATAAGAAATTTTCAAAAATACCACCGTCAACATCAATGCATATATGGAATGCTTTACGCGTACAGGAGTTCATTGAAATCATTTATAAAGCCGTACACCTGAATATGTTTGCACAAAGATAATTTATACAAAATTATTAAGTACAGAAATTCGACTAGTTTCTCCGTCGAGAGACGGTATTATCAAGTCTTGATAATACCGTCTCTCGACGGAGAAACTAGTCGAATTTCTATACTTAATTTTGTATAAATTATCTTTGTACAAACATATTTAGGTGTACGGCTTTATAAATGATTTCAACATCAATGCATTTTGCAACTTCCGCGGGAGGGAAAGATCATATTGTGTGCCAAATTCAAAATACTGTAGTCTATCCCGGAAAACGTTTTAAATAGGAAAAATCTGTAAACTTTTTTCCCATAACATGACCGTTATTACAACCATTCAGAGGATAATTGACTTTTCCCAATCACAAGGATATCCTGTCTATGTTTCAACTGTTCAACTGAAGTAAAGAACAAACATTTCATAGTAAGGAAGTGGTACTTCTATATCCATATCTCGAAATTCCGGTCTTCTTGTATTTACTTACCCACGAAAGTAAATAACAGTTATAATTCTCTGGATATGGACGAACTTAAAAGCACCAAAACTACAAAAAACGAAATTACGGGCAATTGGAGATTTTTAAAATAGCTACTATTAACTTTTTGTTCAGAAATTTAGTTATACTATTTTGAATAGCATATTATGTATATATAAAAAAGTAGAAAAACAAGTCATTTTTCTATCTGATAACGGAATATTGGCTTACAAGTACCGTACTATCGATAAGCTATTATCGAATAAATACTGCATGTTCTTTATACCTGATGTAACAGATATAATTGTACAGTTAGTAGCAGATGAGAACTTTCTCATAAATCACCTTAACTGTTTTTTTTGTTATTTTAACAATTCTTTTCACAATATGGTCCTGGAAGGAACTAGATTAAGAAGAGTTTGTATGTATGAACGCGCTAATCTCAGGAACTACCAGTCCGATTTGAAAAATTCTTTTTGCATTAGATAGCCCGGTTATTGAGGAAGGTTATAGGCTATCTAACATCACGCGACGACCAATAGGAGCGGAGCAGTAAAGATAAACGTCAACCAACGGGTGCGGCGGGGCGGCTTCGTCGCACGACGAGAACCAAATATTACCGAGAAGGGCCGAATTTAACGCGGGGAACAGCTAGTAAATAAATAAATAAACAAACAAGTAGGATTTTAGACCACACATAAGCTATGCATCAAATTTGATAGAAATCCGTTCATCCGTTTTAACATTATGCTTCGTATAAAAAAAAAAAAAAAAAAAAAAACCCAACCAACAGACGAAGAAAGTGTTCAAGTGAAGTAAGACCTGGCAGGTTCTTGTCAATTATCCTTTTATAAACAAACGTAAAATAAATGCATTAATCGACTTAAAATATTGTAAAAAAACCCTACGTCAACTCTGACATTTTCTTACCTTTGAAATAATATAAAGAAATAAGATATATTTAAAAGCCACTGGGACTTCGGTTCTAATTCCAAAAACACCGAAATCATATTAAAAAGGAAGCTCTTCCTGCGTTCTTCTGTAAACAAAATTAGAATATCTAAATGTCAACGATGAATCACTTGACATTAAGGCCTTATTAACCTCTGGGTAGGTAACAGATCATTAATTAGATCAGAGGGTCTTAAGTCATCAAAAACCCAGACTGGCAAAACTTTTCAATTATCCTTAAGGAAGGCAACGGTAAAGTTGTAATTCAATTACTTTCAAAATCCAGAATTATCACAATTAAGGGATTTTTTTTTTTTTTTTTTTTTTTTTAATATTTCAAAATTTTTTAAGATTTTCGACGATTACGGGCTAAAAAAAATAAGTCTAGATTATGTAACATCTTCATGTCGCTAACGTCAGCGTTGAATCAATCGACGAATGCTCTTGAAAAGAACAACCGGAAATAATGGTTCGAGTGTTACTATCTGAGGGAAATATGTAGTCATTGAAATACAAAAATGTAAAACAATTTCAATTTTTAATAAAATCTTTTACGTCTGTTTGCTAAAATTGAAATGATTAAAAAGATTACACATATTAATTAAAATAATATTAAAAGGCTCAGAAAGCAACATGTTTCATCCCACGTACTCGATGTCTTCGGGGGTTTTTCGTAACGTCCGAAGACATCCACTTACGTGGGATGAAACCATGCTGCTTTTTTAAACCTTTTAATATTATTTTAGTGTGTGTAATCTTTTTAATCACTTCAATTTCAATTTTTATTTATTTATTTATTTTTATATTTGTCTTTATTCTTTGCATCTTTAACGCACCTTTTTATATAAATATAGTCCACATCCAAAAGTGGCTTCGGACAAGG